>VZSC01018806.1:23524-47692 GCA_013398225.1 Steatornis caripensis
ATATTCTATAATTAATTGTTTTTACATGTTTGACTATTAAGTTACACTCTTCTGTATGGGAACTGGGCTGCACAGGCCTTTTTGGAAAGGGTGCATTTCAGGGATGGCCATGGAAAAGAGCAAAGGAAGAACAGGGATAGGGTTTTTTGGCACAAGGGGCTGTATGGGTAGAAGCCTGGAGACTACAAAGGGTGATGCAGATTGTTGTGGTGGGCAAGCAAGTGTGAAAAGCTCTATGAAAAGAAATGAGGCAGGAACTGACCAGAAGGGACCTTGCGTGCGAGGGTGGTGACATCGTCCTTACAGCAAGCACATCCGAAATCCTCCTATGAACTCTCATAAGCTTTGCTTCTCACACATTCTGCTTCTGAATGCTCCAAGCCTGCTGTGAGCAGTGCAAGCCCAGAGGTCCGTGCTTGCAAGAATGAGGATGGGGCACCCTAAACCACACCTGTATCAGGATGTCAGATGTGTCCAGAGTCACTTCTCAGCAGCTTCTGGAGAACAAGCCGTGTGTGTCCTGCAAAGTAAGGCTCCCACATTCAAACCACCGATGAAGAAGGACCCCTGGCCCATGCTGTCCCCCAGACCGTGCCCAGGGGAGGTTTAAGAGACAACCAATTTGAGTCTAGCCATAACAGTGCTGGGGGCTGGGCTGGTATTTTCACAGCACAAATTATCTTGTTCCAGTTCCTAGAAATGTTCTCTGACACCATTTAAATTACTGGTATGAATACAGCCCATCACCTTGCTCTAGCCACAGCGGGATACCCAGACACGTGTCCAGGAGGTGCTCACCCTCAGCCAGCATTCCTCTCTATAATTCCCTGCCGTAGTGTATGGCAGATGAGGCCCATCTACTGTGAGATTGGTCTGAGGACATCTTTAGTGCTGAGCGTGCAGCTGGTTTAATCACACCGTGCACCCTTTAACATGATTGCATTCATATTTATTGCTGCACTGACACAGGCATTTTAGCCACATTGCTGATGGATGCCCTAGAAAACCTCATACATTAGCTTAGTTAGAAAACCTGATTTCCTGTCTCTAAGTGAACAGAGAGATGCTTTAGATGCTGACACAAATGTCTTATAATCCAGCTACAGCATGCCATTAAGGAAATTGTCTTGAGATCAGATACTGCCAGATTGATAGTCTCTGCTTCATTTGCCAGTAGCGCAGGTGCAGATGCCATTAACAAATGCATTGAGGCCTTTTTAAAAAACTACTAAGCGATTTGCTCCAAAGCTAACCTGCAGCAAGGAGTTCCTTGAGTTAATTATTCACTGTGTCAGTGCAGACAAAATCCCCAAATTAGAATTAATAAAACACTACAAAGTTAACCCTGAAGGGAATACCTCGGAGAAGGATCCAACATTGACAAGGAGATTGAGTAGATGACCTAATAAGAAAAAGTTAGTCGCTTTTCTAATTTCTGTTTTGAGACTTTACCATATGTCTTCAAATCCCAGGCACATTACATGCTTTGGAGAACTTATCCACTGCTGAGTGACTCTCAAACTAATTTTTTCTTTGGATATAATACTCCTCACTGTTGTCTCTCTGGCCTTATTACTGCTGAGAAGCCTGATGTGTGCGTTCACACTCGATTCAATTCAATTAACGCTTACTGTTTGTGTTCTAGTGTTTGTAGTGAAACAGCTTTAAAGAACACTTTGGAGTAAGCATGAAATCTTATTAGTTATTTGCATTTCTTTGTTCTCAGCGCACCTCAGCTTTTAGTCGTGTCTGCAGAATTATGAGTATTTAATACTAATGAAGCAAATAGCACAGGCAGAACCGAATGATCAAACTGGTCTTCTTCATGGCTGAACTCTGAGATTTTAAGCGGTGCTTAAAATTCAGCCAGAGCTGTGACCGCATTTTCTTGTGCTCGCTCAATCCTTGATCTTGAATTGGAAACAGTTATTATTTATCCACATCTGTCATTCATAAATCTGTTTATTATGAAAGGGATTAGACACTTCCCCTATACAAATCCTATTATTCCATAGGATTTATAGTCATACCAATGTTCTCCTTTGAAAACGCAGGTCTCTCTCCTTTAGCAACGTTAAACAGTTGCTGCCATTTTCATAAACGCAGGATAAATTCCACACTGCAATGGCCCTTCTCAAAATAGCTGCACTCAGCCACACTGACGTACATCTCACCAGCCACTTGCACTGAGTAAAGCAGTAGTAAGACCGGACACAGAGCAGGTGAAACATCTGAGGATCCTTCCTTCTTCCCTCACATGTGGCAGTGGAAAGTCAGACCCTCAGACCAGGAGTGTGGATTTACCCTGGACAACACATCTACCACATTGGCACAACTGACGTCACCCTTGGCAGACGCTGGGGCAAGTGGCACAAGAACAAGATCCACAGACTGCACAGGAATTAAATACTAGTAGGAGAGTGATATCTGTAGTAGCAGTGAACAGATGACAAAGAAACAGCACTGGGGGATCAAAACCACAGCAGACTTAGAAGTTCTCCTTATAAACTGAGCTAATAGACTGTTCTTACAGGCAGCAAAGGCAGGCAGGCAACCCGTGGCAGGTTTTTTCGCCTGATAGGAGATTTATGGTACATACCGTTCCAAAGGCAGATCTTTGAAAGGTAAGCATTAGAGCAAATATCCTTTTGAAATGCTAATTGTCTACGCAAATGTCCCCAACCAGCAGCATATTTTTTATTGTCTTGCTACTCCTGGACTGAATGGGATGGCAGCACATGGAGTAACAGGGCGAGATCACTTAGCTGAAGCACAAGGCAATGTGACCATTCTGACAATAGTCTTGTTTTCCTCCGTTCCTTTGCCCCAGGATACTGCAGAACACTACTGACATATAGCCTGGGTTCAACTACTTCTAGGCACTACCACAGGCACTCTAAAGTAGATCCGGTAGTGCTACTCCCTGCATTTCCAAGCATGTTGTTGGTTAAGGGTCTGAGCTGGGCATTGAGCTCTGTTTCTCTGATCAGCCAGCTCCGCGCAGCCAACACAGCTTTCCCCCAGTGAAGAAGCAGATGGCTCCTGGGACCAGTCATCCCTGGCATAAGTCATCGGGTTTCACTGAGGTAAAACTGCAGCTACAGTTATCCCAGGGGTCCAGACCTTGACTGCTTATCTGCATTGCCATATGCTCTGCTAGAATTGTAAGCTGTAAAGTAAACAACAAATACGCAGCTTGAAGAAGCGCTCCGCGTAGGTTTATTTCACTTCAGGATTAGGTGAATGAGTCTCACTGAAGAAGGCAACCTCTTGCCACATGTCCATACAGACCCACAGCTCCCCCATGGAGGTGCTGCAGTGAGCCCAGAGCATCACCTTCAGACTCCTCTATTTCAATGCACAAATTCAGAGCTATGACATTTTAAAAATAGAATAACCCCAGCTCTTCTTAATATTTGCATCTCTGAGGCAGCACGTAGTTACCTAAATCTCTCCTTTCACGTAGAGGACAAGCAATTAGCACAATGAGTACCACACACAGTCAGGCACATATATATCACGGAGCATCAAGCTGTGAGAGCCAAAGTAATAGGGCACCAGAAGACAAATAGACAAATATTGTATTTGCTCCTGAGACAGGGACATAGTAAAAAAAAAAATCCAACCTCAAACTAAAAAAACTCCAAAGCTGACTACCAATGAAGAACAGCAGAAAATACCAATAAAAGATTAAAAATAAGTCAGCTGTTAAAGTTGTAGTACATCTTGCGGAAGAAAAGTTTAACCTGTGTATCTAACATGAAGACAATTGTTACTGAGAGTTTCATAGGCAGAAGCTATATCCTTTATCAAACCAATTGGAATAATGTGTAAAAAGGAGGCAGACTGGTGGGCACACAGCCTTCCTTCAGGCCTCTGAACTTCGGCAGTTGCTTTCCATGGATGCTGCAAGCTTACCTCAGACTTTCAGATACGTGCCAGTTCCTACCTATCTCCCTTAGAGCTAACAGACGGTATGGTCTGACTTTGACCTCTGCAAAGCTTCAAAACATTCTCTGAAACACAGATCTGCATCTCTACCACTTTTATAGCTACACAGAGTGAAGTCTTGATGGGAAACTCGTCAGATAGTCCCTCCATGAGGCAAAAGGCAGAAGCCTACTTCCCTCTCTCTGAGGTGCTGTTCTGCATGGCTAGCAGAAATAAAACACTATTTATGTCACTAGCAGTGGCATATTTTATTCTGAATCTTTGCAGGAAACAGACCTCTAGGGTAATGAAGGGAGAGTAACTATAATAATTGCTTTGGAGGAGAGAGATGCTTTAAAATTACAAAAAAAAAAAAAAGATACTGGGTATGTTGTTCGTATAGGAACCATTTATCTTGCATCTGCTCCCTCAATGTTCTCTTAAGTTCCAACTATGTACACACACACTCGTGTGCATGGAGGGTACATATCCACATTAGTCAAATAGCCCAAGAATTGAGAGTCATGTTTTCTTCCCTTCAATTTTGTATTTCACCTCTTAATGCAGCCCTACTTATCCTATGGGCCTGGCTGCAAAAACTCAGGCAGATGAAGAGACAGAAAATCTTTTTGAAACAAGCGCAATAATTCCTATAGTCTCAAAACATGTCCCAAACACATCCAACAGCTTTCAGGCAGAGAAGAGTGGTCTCAGTATTAAAGGAATTTGGTTCATTAGAGCTAGAAAATAGACAAATTTTTTTTGCCATCAGATTCTAATTAGTTGGCTGTAAGAAAGATATTCATTGAATTATTTCGCAAAATAGTGTAAGAAAACCACATTAGGCATGAAACCAATAAACAAATGTCACAGATTCTCTTCTTGTTTAATTTCATATCACTCTAGCTTCAGTTAACCAGCTTTTCCATTAATACAAACGAGTAGGTTTCTATTGCAACCAGTGATTTAATCAGTTGAGGTTTAGGTCAGTTGAGCTCAGTGAAACTACTGCTATTTATGCCAAAGTATATAAGTAAATAATTGAGTTCCATGTTTTATATTTTATTATAATTTTCCTTACAAAAATATTACTAAGTTTATATGAAAGATAGTATCAGAGAAGTAGGAACGAATGAATGCAGCACATCCACAAGATTTCCTTAGCAGGAAGATAAATATGTTTTATTAGGTACAATAATTAGCACTAAAAACATTCGCAGCACTTCTGTGGTACTGCTCACACAGCAGCTTGGTTACAGCTATCTTATTGGGCTTGCTTTTTCCAATGCTCAAACAGTTTGCATCTTAGTTTGCTGCATAAAGGCGAAAAAATTAATTTAGATTAAATGTGTCAACAGAGAGCAGTTCCATCACTGAAGTGCAGTTGTCTCATCTTAGCCTCTACAAGATTTCCAGTAGAGACATGCCCATTTACTCTCTTCCCTACTCACTCTGTAGAGCTCTGTAGGGTAGAGATAATTTTCTCGTATGTCAGTATGGCTTTGATTCTGAAAGGGAGAGGCATGGATTAGGGAAACACCCCAGCTGAGCAGCTGTGATTTGTGAATCTGTCCCTCAGGCTAATCATGTAGCTCAAGACCTAATAAAGCAATGAAACAGGAGCCTCAGTGCTGGCAGGGCATTTTTGGCATGAATTGCAACTCATCCTAACCTAAGGAGGTAAAATGGTAAAAAACTAAGAAGGTTATATTTAAAGCAGTAAAACATTGTTCTTAAACCAGACTGTGAACCTCTTACCCCTACTTTGATCAAAAATACAGGCAGGACAACTCCCAACAGCCTGAAATTTCAGGTACTTTGGTGTACAGCCAGGAGAGAAATTTTTCTGCTAAGATTTGAAGCAGATCCAAAAAGCCATTTCTAAAACAGCAGCAATACCCTGAAAAGCATGTGTTCAGAAATAGTCCTTATTTGAAAGGTCTGCTCCTCGTGCTCATGGACCAAACAACTTTCACGTGGAATTTCTGTACCTACAAGTAAAATGAAAAAAAAAAAACCCTTGTAATTTGTAAATGGACTATTTTTTATCTTAAATCATCAGGAGACAATCAGAATGCAATGCCAAAATTGCTAACATCGTATTTCCAAACAGTGCTTTTTGATCTTCACATCAGACAACTGCAAATTTATCTTACCTTCCTCCCATATTTTCCTACCGATCGTAAGTCAGGAGGCATGCAAATTAACAGATTCTCAAGTTTGGGAACAAAACCTGGCAACCCCCAATTAACTAATATGAAGCATTTAGAGGTTTTCTTGATTAAATGAAAATAATAGAGCAATATATTTCTATTTTGGCCTCTTTCATAGGAAAAAAAAAAGAATGTCAATAATTAATATTTTTTTAAAATGTCCCAAAGAGAAGCTGCCACCTCTTTACTCAGTGATTGCAGAGTCCATTCAGGAGGTAGAATATTGGGGTTCAGTTCCCACTTTCCACACAGAGATCTGGACCTAAAGAAGGAAGTTACAGCTATTGCACAGGGGAATATTCTGCTGGGAAATACATTCTGGTCTGTTTTTTTTCCCTCGTTGATGTTCCACTGTATATAGAATATTGAAATATTCATTAAGCCAGAGAGAGCAACTCTATATCATGGTGTTTAGGCTCTGCAGTGGAGACACAGGACATCACTCTCATGAATATTTCAATATTGTAAACAAAATAGAACATACTCTGTCAGAGGTATTGAAAAAACAACCTTTCTTCTCTCTCCCTCTCATACTGGGAGATAGTGAATGGTCTGGTGATTAGGGGCTGTTCCTGGGAAATTAAGGTGGGTTCAGATCTCCTCAGGCAGATGAGAAAACTAAAGCCTTATTTTCTGCATTTTGAATGAGTCCTTTGCCAAATCAGCTATTGAAAGAAAGGAGACAGGTGGCTTTTAAATCAAGTAATCTATTATTATGTATCTCTCTCTCTTTTCTCCCTCCCACCTTCAAAAATGACAAATTTATCCTGGCTTTTGGAACAGTTCTAAGCCCACTGAAATGCCACTTTTGGGCAGAATACTTAACAACCAAAGCTTGGTCAAACCTGAACATGTTTTACGTTATTTATGTTTTTCACAGCTTTAGGTTCAACTCTAGCATTACACAAATCATATTTTGGCTTCTTTCTACTTTCTACCTCCTCATACTTGGACAATTTCTTACCCCGTATCTGGCAGTAAATGCAGATTGGGTGAGCAAACTGATGGAAAAAATGGTCCAGAAGGGGCCTGTGGTAGGTGATCATTTCCTTCTGGAGGCGGAAATCTCCGATTTGGTGGACAAGTAGGTGGATGTGTCGGAGGGAAGAAAAGTGGTGCACAGGAACCCAAATATGTCTTATTGTAAATAAACAGAGATTTATTAGAATTGACACTTAGAAAAATATTCGTCTGATTTCTGTGTTACAGGATTATAGCCTTAAAGTTGAAAGTTACTACTGACTGTGACAGAGACTGGAATTGGTCCATGATATATTAAAGCCACAGGACTGGTAGCTGAAAAGGTAAAATTCTTGTGAAGTGCCTCAAAAACATTCTAACCACTATTACATTTCTGTCTTTAAAAAGAAAGAAATCAACACGCTCTGGTGAGCAAGGCTTCCTGAATTATGTTTGAGTCCACATTAAAGGCACAGCATGGTATTTTTTCACAAGCTGTATGGAATACAGTGCTCCTTTCCCAGCTAAAAGTAGCTAGCCTGAGAGAGTGGAATTGAGGCCAATCGTTTAATTTGATTGTGCAGTTTGCTTTTATGTCTATACAGTATAACTTGGGGGCATGAATAAACTCAGGTAAGAGCTGGAACAGCTGAGGACTTAGCAGAGTCTTTGGATGTTCAAAGCTTTAGCTTTCCTGGGTCTGAATGATAGGCATGCTTAGATCAGGACAAAATTTCTTCAGAGCTGAGAATGTCCCTTTAGCTGGCTGAGAAAAATAATGTTTGGAAAATCCCTGTGTGCTATTATATTAATTATATTGTTTATTTTGCCTGAATTTTTTCTGTAGCAAACATTCTGGAAGTAATGCAAGTAAAATAACTCTGCAATGAATAATATAAATGCAGTGAACTGCATATAGCTCCAAAAACCACTTTCCACATATATTCACCTAGTTTACTTCAGTGCAGTTGTCACAGGAGGGTTTACTAGGAACCCTAGATGATAGAAATTTCACACACATCTTCCTACTGCAATCTATTCACCAAAGAGGAATCCCCAGGCTCCTAAGTACCAAGGGAATAATTGATGTTCTGGGAGACAGGCTGTCACGTAGAGGCAACGAGCTTGCATGTATGAATGTTCCTTACAGGCACACACGGATTCAGGCTGTGTCTGCCTTTACAAGTGAAGTGATGCAGCAGGAGCATCAGATTATCCTATTGCAGATTGCAACAGCAGCAAAATCATTTGTGCTAAGGACCTAGCAGCTACACTGCATGCCTCATGTGGTTTTACTTCAGGACAGCTCTAATCTGGTCCTCAGGACAGAACTCCTGTTAATTGCTGGAGCACATTAAGTGCTCGGTTGCCTGGAGTACATAATTAGCTTACTTTCATCTGAAGGGATCTGGCTCATGCACTCTGAGACAAATGATGTAAATCAAAATATGGAGAGTGGGGACAATCAGGAGAGTCAAAAGCGTAAAGCTAAAAGCTTGCTAATTCCTGACTTCAAACCCATCATATCTACACTGATACAACTCAGAAAATCGTGTGCTTCATAGAAACCTCCAAGCTCATTTCTCACAATGGTGGTGTCTTCATTTAGTCAGCTGTTCTATCACCCAATGATCCTTCCCCACCTGGGAAGTGGAATTGGGAAAAGAAAGAGAGGCCCGTGGGCTGAAATGGAATCAGATTTAATAAAATAATAATGAAAAGGTAATCTTAATAGCAGTACTAATATGAAACACACATAGTTACACTCAGCCCATGCAGTGGCCGTGAGCCGTGCACTCCCAGCAGTGAACTCCAGATGTCAAACCCTGCGAGCACCGCAGCTCCAGCAAAAGCCCGGAAGTCACAGCAAAGGGGAGAGCAGGCCTCAGGAGCAGAAGGGCAGGCAAGACCCTCCAGGGCTGGCGACCATTGAGAAAGGAGATCAATCCCCAGCAAACTTTCCAATTTATAGTGAGCACAATGTTTATTGTATGGATACTGCTGTTGGGTCAGCTTCCCCGGCTTTCTCTCCTCCCAGCTTTAGCACCTGGCTAACTCAAAACTTCTAAAGACCTTGATCACTATGGAAAACCAGATACCATGGTCAGGCACATACTAAAACAAAGTGTCTTATTGATCAGCTTTGTTCCCTCCAAATCTGGTGCTGCAGTCTTCTCAAAAATGCAGCTTTCCTGAATTGAAAATTGATTCTATGATTCTATCCCGGCGAAACCAGGACAGGTGGATAAAACCAAAGACTATTCCAAGCCACAAAACCAGGACAACAGAGTGTGTTATATCCCCAGGTGCAGCTCTCATAGTAGCTATGAGCCATCCTGGATGTCTTTGTGATAGCAGCTGGAGTGCTATGGGCTCCAGGCTGGGAGGGATAGACGTGGAGTGTCTGCCCAAGGTCCCTCCCTGGGGAAGAGCAGGTGAATTCATTCATGCAAAGCTCTCTACCAAAATGGCGTTAATGCTGGAGCCACTTCATCACACTGAAGAAGTAATTTAGACATTCTGCTAGGGTTATACAGCTACATGGAGTTGGAGGCTTAACCATCCCAACTGGCCAGAGACTAACTTTCCTGATCAGTTAATATCAGGACAAATCTCAGATCAAACCTGTGTACATTGAAAGAGAAGATATTAAAACTTAAGCTAAGGATACCACAATGAACTGAGAGATGCCTGATGGCAAATTGGTAGTCGTAGTAGTAGTAGAAGTAATACTATGATCTTAACTTATTTGGTGGTTGTGCTGCCGGACCCAGTTCATACACCGGCAAATAGCTCATGCCCTGTAATGCCTAAATTGAGGGAGATGGAGTATTCACAGGATTGGGTCAACACTCAGGGAGACTCATTTTGTGTGGTTATCCAGTCCTTTGAAAAACTCACATGGCTTTGACAAACCAGAATATCTCACTACTTTCACTGGAGGCTCAAATCAATCCCTTTTGATACCCATACACAAAGGTAAAACTCCATGATGCTCAAGTTTTCCGTTTCAAAACAAAAATACATACACCTTTCCTTCTGCAACTCTATCCCAGCCATGGGAAATGCTCTCTTCCACTACTCAGTAGTATCCTAAAAAGGTGTTACCAGAACCAGATCCCATGATTATTTGATTCAACATATAAACCCAGCTTTTAATGCCATGTCAAAAAAACTACAAAGAAAGAACATTACTTGAAACCCTCACCGTTATAAAAGCAAATTGTCCTAAAAATGCACCTAAGCCTTTTGGAGCCGGGGCCCACCTCTTGGCAGACGCAATAGGGTTGCAGCACATTAAAAGGGTTGCTCAACATAAATAAAAACAATCTTAATAATTTCTGGTGTCTGAACATCTCACACAGTAGGGATCAGACCCGACCAGCCTCCTGATGACAGTGTCATATAAATATTAAATATTAATAGCACTTTTTCTGTTAATTTGGCAAAATGTGATACTGTGTAAATGAAAGTTTGTCTCTTTTGGCTGCACTGCAACAAGGAAAACACATGCTCTCAACATTTCTAGCTGGATGGCTTTCTTTTACAAATGTTTGCTTTCCTTAAATTAACATACATGAGTGGGTTGGGGGAGTGGAGGGGCTGTTGCCTTTACCTGAAGTCTTTTAGTCTCCTTTTCGGTGAGTCACATTTACACTTACAGGAGATCTGGACTTGGCTGACACTTGTATCTAATTCAGAGACAGTCTCTTATTCATCAGACAAAAAACGGAAAAAGCTATCTAAAACCATTCCTGTCTTCTACTTTTGTGTTCTAAAGCAGTTCCTGACATAAATATAGGTCAGAGAGTGAAGCTACTGGCTGGAACAATTAAGTGCTCCATTTGACACAGCTGAAAATCAAATAAAATACTTGAGTGTTTAACCATTATATATACCCATTTATTCTTGTTTTCTATGTGTTGTAATTAGGAAGTATTTATTTTCATGCAATCTGAAGCCACAGTACCAACAGTGAGAAATAATCCTTATGAATATGGCTATCAGGATATTTGCTAGCGTCCTCTCTTCTTTAGCGTAACAAAATGTTTCTACTTTACCCCTTCATAAATGTACTTGAATCTTGGAAGATGAAGTACAGACTGGAAGAAGAAAAATTCTAGAGGAGGTATCCTTAAGCCCCTCTAAGTACGTAAGGTAGAATATGAATTGCACTCTTAAATAGCTCTGCTACTAAGAAGTTGCTAACAGCTCTTAGGAGCAGGGCTATGGAAACCTAAGTGCTTTTAGTTGCAACACAGCACAAAAAGGTGAGGTTTTGTTGGCCATTTCATTTCAAATGGGGAGAAAATAGAAATAAACAGGAAAATACAGGAACAGCTGTGACCTCTAGAAAGAAAATACTAAGGTACAGTGAAGAAGCACAAGCATGAGAAGAGTGAAAGCTGGTAATGACTCTGTGTTCAGAGCTGACTGTTGAATACTAGTGAGAAAATCGTGGAAAACTCCTTTATTATCTCACTGGGGAAAAAAGGAAGAAACAACACACGACAGAAACAAATAACAGTGTTTGTGGAGATATGTGGCAGATTAATCAGCTGAGATAACGTTCTGGTGCTTTGTAAACATGATGAGACAGATGCAGCTGCCCAAACTGGGTGCCCCAGTAGGTGCCCAGGAACAGCAACTGGAAGCCAAGCAGGGCATCCAAGCACATTTCAAGTAGCTGCACACACTTTCCAGATAGTGAGATAGCCAAATGTAGGTACCTACATGTGAGGTAGATGTCTAAAATTTGCGGAGACTGATGTGTCCACTGTAATTTTAGGTTCTGTGGAGTATCTGCTCTGGTCTCCATATGCCGGTCTCTGTCATATCAGCCAATCCACTGCAGATGTCTCAGAAATCCTAGGGGACCTCAAACAGCACTAGACTTCTTTTAAACAACAGCATTCCCTCCTTTGTCACTACAGGCAATGGAGGTTGCAATGCAGAGCTATTCAGCCGTTCTGCCTCAAGGCAGGCCAGTTGAGTTGCTCTTTCAGGTCTCTGGCTAGACCATCATTGACTGTAACATAAGCTTAGGCATGTCATGCATGTGTAGAACCCTATAGGTAATGTACATTTAAGTGTTTCACTCTTGAGATGAACTCACTCTAAGGAAACAGAAGCTTGGAGAAATAAATCTTAATCTGGGGCAATTTTTGGACAATTCTGAGGGCCGCTGATCTACTGAAGGGAGAGGACCAGACGGTAGCAGTCGTGAGGCCAGTAAAGATACATTAAAGTTAAAGCTAGTTAAGAAACACAAGACAGATCTGGGTCAATTCGATTGCCTGATGTGGCCTCACGTTGCCTGGAAAGACGGTCGCCAGCCACGCAACCAGAACACCCACCACAAGGCTGCGGGACAAACAGTTGACTCACTGCCATGTAAACAGTGGAATCAGCTGCAGTGCTCATCCCAGCAACAAAAAACATCAGTACAAGGCTGCAAAAATGTGACTACATGTTGGTGATATACAAAAAGCCATGTTAAAGCAATCAGATAAATACAAAGTGTCATTAGGAGCCTCTTACAAAACGCATTGCCTGGGTTTTACAGGGCCCAGCAGGAGGCAGGACAATGTAACCCCTGATGTGGTAAAGCAGAGCCAGAGAATGTCCTCAGGGTGAGACAGCAGCCACTGTAGGTCAAGCGCTGTAATGGACAAGGGCACAAGACAAGGAAGTAAAGCTATAAATAAGCTTATATGCAGCCAATGAGGCATGAGAAATGCACAGTGTAGTCACTAAGGAAGGAAGTTACAAGGCTGCAAAGAAAATGGATCGTTACATCTTTGGAAACTAGCACAGAGTGACTCGCTAGTCTAATAGCGCTGAAAGCCTTGCAGATACTTGGGCATTCACATTGACCCCAAAACACTGAACAGAATCACCAAAAGAAGTGTCACTGCTGATTACCGGTGAGTGAAGCCAGAGCACTTGGTTTGTTCAAGGCAAAACTGTCTGACATTGTATGAAGAAGGCTGTTTTGGAGAAGTGCTGTGGATAATGAATTTCTCTGGGCTTGAGCTTAGCCTCAGCAAGCCACAGGGAGGGTCTGGTGAACACTGGATCACTAGTGAAAACCCCCCAGCAACATTTACATATGTCTTAGTGTAACCAAGGGTTTGCTGGGTTAGGGGAATCTCTCTAAGCACACAGTATCGTAGAATCGTAGAATCGTAGGGACCTCTAGAGATCATCTAGTCCAACCCCCCCGCTAAAGCAGGTTAGCCTAGAGCTGGTTGCACAGGAATGCATCCAGGCGGGTTTTGAATATCTCCAGAGAAGGAGACTCCACAACCTCCCTGGGCAGCCTGTTCCAGTGCTCTGTCACCCTCACAGTAAAGAAGTTCCTCCTCATGTTCAGGTGGAACTGCCTGTGCTCCAGTTTGTGCCATTGCCCCTTGTCCTGTCGCTGGGCACCACTGAGAAGAGTCTGACCCCGTCCTCTTGACATCCACCCTTTAGATATTTGTGAGCACTGATCAGATCTCCTCTCAGCCTTCTCTTTTCCAGGCTGAACAGACCCAGCTCTCTCAGCCTTTCCTCATACGAGAGATGCTCCACTCCCCTCATCAACTTCATGGCCCTCCGCTGGACTCTCTCCAGTAGTTCCCTGTCTCTCTTGAACTGGGGAGCCCAGAACTGGACACAGTACTCCAGATGCGGCCTCACCAGGGCAATGTGGCTATAATCTGATGGGGCAATAGCACAAACAGGTGGCATTTTGGAATTACATGGCTGGCCAGATCACACGGAGTAAATCCTTCTGAATGCCCAACAATATACAGGAAGAGCAAAGCATTCAAAACGCATCCCAGCTATCGAATCCCAAGCAGGTTCTTGGAAAAGATCAAAACAGACTTTTAAGAGGGCATTACGTCATGAGCGAGAACTTTCCCAGCTCCTAGTAGGTGGATAATTTGGAAGCCATTCAGGCAAAACTCTGATGGGGAAACAGAAAACACACATTTTGCAAGATATGACATAACCAGGTCCCATACTCAGACAATTGAGCACATGACACAGTAGCAGAGTTCAAGTGACTCAGCACTCTAGGAGAATTTTAATATAAAACCCTGGGTACACACAAAGCAATAGCAAAACCAGAACAGCACTAAATAGCCTGAGCTAAACATCCATCTGGACAAAAGAACAATTGCGCAGGCAAATCTGGCAGGCTTATATGAAATAGCAACAGACTCAGGACAGCAGATTAAACGAAACCAGTAGCAATAAGAGAGTAATGGCAGGGCGCTGGAGCCCTTATGAAACCAAAGCCAAGGCCAGGAAAGTGCTGCAAGATGCTCGGCAATCAGCTGAGTCAGAGGAAATGAGAAATATGAGAGGAACAGACCCCATGCAGGACCAAACTGAGCTGCCTGAGGCAGCAGGGAGGCAAATCCTGTGCTCGCAGCAAGCACGTGATGGACGTGGCAGCTTTCTTCAGACCCGCGTGTGAGAAGGACTACGCAACTTAGTAGGCTGCAGCAAAACGACTGGGAAAGGAATAACCATATATCTGGAACATCCAGTTAGCAAATGCTTTTTAAAACAAAAACAGTCAAACAAAAAAAAAAAAATAAAAAAAACCCAAAGTAGCTAGTGCAACAACTGTCATAAAGCTGAAAGGCAGAAGTACACACGTTTTGAAAGAATCACTAGATGAGACAGTCTGGGTGCACATGACTCGGATGCTGAGCCAGAGAGAGGAAGACAAAACCCTTTGGGGACCTCTGAGTAGGCTAAAAGGAAATACAAACCTGAGCCTCAGATCCCTATGTTTTCTTTTCTTTCCATTTTCCCTCTTAGCTCTTGCATATCTGCTGCTCCTCCGTGTGCACCCACAAAGCCTGTAGGTCAACACGCCAAGGAGATGCCACATATTGAGCTGGAAACACTGTAGTCTCTCTTCTACTGCTAAATGCATTCATTTTTGCAGTTCTGCTTCAAACTGTGCAGAGACACATCAGCACAGTTCCTCCTAATCCTCTGTTGCTCAAACATCCCCTATTGCTCAGGCACATTTAACTGCTTATTAGGCCACCGCTACCTTAAGGTCAATCATGATTATGTCGTTCAAAATTTCCAAGTGTTTCTTTCCTATTGACTAACCACATCATACAACAGACTAATTAACCCACCAGGTTCTCATTAAGCAGTATTCTTTCACTCTCCTCCAGGACCACCAGCTGTGCTGCAGATTTCCTCTGAGTTTAGGAAAATAACAAGATTCATTATCAGAAATTGATATTTTTTTTTCCTTCTACATGTCACGAAGCACACGATCAGGTTTAAAACAGCAGCCCCCAGACCCTGGGATTTGAAGAAGGATTTAGACAGCCTCCTGCAGGAGACTGGAATGATGTTTCAGCAACGCTGTGGGGAGTGAGGGAAGGATCCCATCACAAGGAGACCTGAATTCCTCACCACAAGCCCAGGATGGAGAAAAAAGCATGTGTTACTCTTTCACAGACCATGCATGATGCATTAAATGCTACTGCTTAAGGTAAAAATCTCACTTTGAAGGCCACAGCAGGTCTTCAGTCAACGTGTTCTCCTGCTCTTGGGCAACTCTTCTACCACTCTGGAGCTGATACTCAACTCCCCTGTTTTCCAGAGGGAAAACTGCAATACAGATACCTAAGCCTGCAAACAGAGAAGGCTGCTGAGCCCAACACAGCCCCTCAATTTACCCACCCTTCAGGGATGGAACAGTTTCAGACACCACCCTGGACTGTGCAATTCCTACATCTGGTTTGGGCACCCACCCCTCAGCACACCAGCTGCCCTGTATCCTGATGAAAGAGCATCTCTCACCTCTGTGTGAGCCCTGCTCAACTCATTAATTCAGAGGAAAACTTCAGGTTTTGCAGCTCGAATCGTCAGGACACCAATGTCCTCTGATCAGGCAGACCAAAATATTTGATTCTCGTACTTCATGTTGGTGGTGAACAAATTAGACACCAGTGTGTGGACAAGTGACTTGAGTGTGAACTGGCTTTAAACACTGGGGAAAAAAAAAAACTAAAATCTGATTTTTTCAAAGCATAATGGACCGTTTTTGTTGTGTGTCAATAACTTCAAGGTCAATATGGACAGTGTTTCTGATATTACTTGCAGCCAGTTTAAAAGAAAAGGTTTTTCAGTCATTGGCCTAATGCAGTGTTTTGGGGGACGTTAAGATTGTAAAGGAATGCTTCTTCACCATTTAAAAGATCACTAATGTGTTTCTGTAATGAAAATGTATATTAATTTGTATTGTGTTATAAAATTTCTATTGTAAATTAAAATTTCTATTGCCCTGTTGTAAGTAAAAGAAGAATTTTGAAACTAGTTTTGGCATAGAAGTGGATCCTCCATTTCATGACAACCAGCATCATGTTCCCATTTTGAATTGCAAGAAAAAAGCAAGACTTCAAAACTGTGCGCTAAAATTCAGAAAAAAATTATTTTTATTTGATGTGTTCCCTGATCTCAGCCACTTTGAAACACTTCATTTAAAACTTAATATTCCTTAGCTGTTTATGAAAATTTATTATTAAAAATTAAGTTGTTCTAAGTAAAATCAACATGTTTTCCTTCAGATTTTTTGGGTCTGATTTTTTTTTGAATGTGAAATTTGTAAATTAATTATTTCCTTTTTTTTACTAAACCAGGGTTTTTTTCCAGTTTGGTTATCAGAAAATAAAGGTATACTGAAAGATTATGAGCCCAAGTCTAGCTAAAATAAAAGATTTTCCTTCCATAGAAAATCTTAATTCTTAAAGTTTCTAATTTTTTAATTAAGCTGTGCAAAAGAGAAGTAGAAGAGATAAAATATTCATAAGAACTAAAATTCATACACATATAAAAGGCTGTATATTGCACTAACTACATTAGAGCATATTGATTTTATAAAGTTGTCTTTCAGCTGCAAATTATAGATTTGTTACGGGATTATAAATCTTAATAAAGTGATTGAGTCAATGGGGAAGGAAGAAGCCCTTTCGAGTACATGATTTGGGTTTCTGGCATCACACCGAGGCAGGTCTGCCATGAGAACAGCTCTTCAGGCTATGGAAGATCTTTACATGAAGCCAGGAGCAGCCTGGTGGAGCTTCTACCTGCCTGTTCTTCATGGGCGGCATTTCCCCACCTCCAGTCCTCTCTGTGAAGATGGATCTGGGACTACTTGAAGAAAGGCCAAGCTGCAGAGTGATACAACAGCTCACCAGGAACCTAAAGATTTCAAGTAACAAGTGTAAGGGGAAGCAGATTCCTGAACACTGAACCAATGATTAAAAAAGCTTTTTTAAGAGACACTTCACGTTGCCTGGGAATATTTCCTGTTGCTCCAAAATCCCTAGACAATCAGAGCTCAGTCTTCTGTGAACAGTATTGTGCAGTGTAAACTGTTAATTTTGAGAGACAAAAATGCACACAACCTAAGAGTACTTCCTTATACAAATACTAGTTTTAATTTGGTTTTCTCAAAAGTCACAGTATTGTGCACTCTTTGGTACTAAAGGGTCAAAGTGAGACCATTTGATCCTGCAAAAAATACCACTGTGAGCCATGGAAGCACCGAACACAAAGGACAGGACAGACATGTTCAAGTAGCTGAGAAACTTCTTGCTCATATGACCCCGAACTGGGAATCTTGTGCACAGGTAATCCAAGAAAATGTGGATTACATAGAAGTATGGTCATGAGAGAGTAAGGACCACTTCAGTGAAGCATATGATATTCCACTTGGATCCCAACCGCAGTCATTAAGGGAAAGCTTAAAGCAGTAGTCTCCTTCTTTGTAAATGACAGTGGTTCACTAGTGCACCCTGAAAGCCACGTTTAACCCAACTGGTGGACTCTGTCCAGCTGTGATTCACAGCATGTTCTGTTCTACAAAACCTATTTAATCAACATATGGGAACAAGGATGGAGGAGGAGCCAGGAACATCTGCTTTACTTATCTTGGGCTTGCACTGTTGCTGCGTACAGCTTTTTGCTCTGGAAGCTTGTCAAGCCTGTAATAGTCACCCACCAGTTGGATGCAAGAGTGTGCTCTAATCTTGTTGCTGTCTGTCTTCCTGCTGTGACTAACTCAAGATTTTTCGTGTTTTGACAGAGTGCCGATGCGCCCGGAGGTTTGCTTGCAGCCCTCACCAGCAGGGCGTGTGGTCAGAGTCTCCACGCCACACGTCCACCAGCCACGCTAAATGTCATCGACGTTACCAGTGAAACAGCTACTTCTTATTAAAGATTTCCAATAAGGTGACTTGGAAAACAACTCAGTTTGTCACAATCTCTACCACTGCTGTCACTTTCTATATGCCTTTCTGGGACGAGACCGTTACTTTCAAGAAAGACCAGCATTTTCCTTTTAGAGGCAGCAGTGAAGGAGAGGAGGCGGTCAGATGTGGTATTTGGCTTTGGAGCATGATAGGGCTCTGGTCCAGAAGAGAGAGCAGAGGTACCGTTCCAATATGGTTGTGCTGCAGAGGCTGGCTGGCTTCTGTCAAAAATAAGATGTTGCCTAAAGACGAAGTTGGCACAAATCTTATGAAAGGCTGTCCCTCAAGCCTCTTCTGCCCTGGGATAAAAAGGCTTGAAATGTTCTTTCTAGTCCTCATGGTTACATCTAGGAGTTCTTATCCTCAACACGATAATTTGTTTGGAGTGTAGCAGGAACTTGACGCTTATCTTAATAAGAGCTTTGCCCCAGCCCATGCAAGTGGAGAAATTTCTGCTTGTCGGAAACACCTGGCTGCTCTTCGTAAAAATAATGTGTGATCAGCAACGGCACAGAAGCAATCCTCCGTGTCTGTATGTCAGGCAGAGGGCTTTCCTCAGCCTCTCTGCACGCACTGCAGCTCTCCCACAAATATTTTTGCTCCCTGTTGCACTCTCAGCAGCACTGAAATCCTCAGAGCTGGGAGTGAGGGGGCCGTTCTGCTTTCCTTTATTGCTGTGATGATCAATTATGAAATCAGTTTCTCCCAAGGCACAACAGTAAGCACTCGGTGCTGTGTTAAATCACTATAATGATAGCCGTGAGAGATGGGTTCAAAGATGCCAAGAGCACAGCTGACTTAATGGAAAGAAAATGGAGCAGCTCCCATTGTTCCCACAGGGCCAGATCCTGCCACTCTCACATCTGGTCCATTGAAATCACTGCAGCATTAAAAAGTAAGCGGCCAATCTGGCTGGCTAGTAGGTGGTGAAGCATGTCGAGGCTGAGGAGTAACCTTGAGTAACGGAGGAAATACAGCTCACAGCCAGAGGCTCACTCAGACATCATTTACACACTGCACAACCAGGATGCTCAGAGAGACACCCAGCAAGAAACACCAGTCTGCGAATTGGAACAGATTAGTCAGATGCCGGTTGTCCCACGCAAACAAATCTCTTTCCAGTCCCATGTCATAGAATCACAGAATCACAGAATTACAAAATCATAGAATGGTAGGGGTTGGAAGGGCCCTCTGGAGATCACCCAGTCCAACCCCCCTGCTAAAGCAGGTTTGCCTACAGCAGGTTGCACAGGAATGTATCCAGGTGGGGTTTAAATATCTCCAGAGAAGGAGACTCCACAACCTCCCTGGGCAGCCTGTGCCAGTGCTCTGTCACCCTCACAGTAAAGAAGTTCCTCCTCATGTTCAGGTGGAACTGCCTGTGCCCCAGTTTGTGCCCATTGCCCCTTGTCCTGTCGCTGGGCATCACTGGAAAGTCTGGCCCCAGGCAGTGCACCTCCTCCCCAAAGCAATGATCTGGGCCTCTGAGCGCCACAGGCAAACAGGAGAACTGTGAACTGGTAAATGGGTCCAAGAGCAGCTGTGTGCACTTCCCAAAGCAGCCTCTGATTCCAGCCATGTAAGCATAGGCTTGTCTGCAGAGAAAAACTTTCAAAATTCACCACTAATTAATATCTTCCAAACCACTGCTATTTTTTTCTCTCCATTCTGTTTCTTTCTCTCTTTATTTTCTATCTTTCTGGGTCAACCAATGCCAAAGGATGTTGTTCTGGTTGTCTTGCATGTTTTCTCTTAGTGCATCAGATGAAAGGTTGCCCCAGACACTGTGTGGTCCACAGCTTTGTCATTTTTCTGGCAGGTTATTTCCCACATTGTAAGGTCATCCTGTACTCTTCAAACCGCTGAGCCAAAGGAGTGCTTGGTCACCACTTTTCCAGCCAGTAGCAACTATGATTGCAGCTGTAGAGAAATTTATATCTCCCAGGCTTCCCCATCCCTCTCCCAACCCCAAATGGAAGTGTTTTTTCAGAGTGCAAAGTACAGATCAGGACACTACCCCAGATGGTGTCATTTTTGTGTCATTCACATTTTTCTCACAGCAACAGTGAAGCAAACAACAAGGCAGTTTGATGCAGGAACCGTTGCCAGGTCGCACAGCTCTGTCTTCCTGCCTTCCCACAAAAACCTGCCCTCTCTCCTGGTGCATCCTCCTTCTCGCTTCTCCATGTGGGCTTATACACTTCTTTGACATTGTTGATGTGCTATCAGTTTCTCGTCTCCCCATTTCTCAGCTTTTGAGGCCTGCTGGACCCAGAGGAGGGTGCATGATGTGCCATGGAGATGGCAACGTGATGCTGAGGCAGAGCATAGCATTAGTGAGAAAAGGGGCCATGGCACAAGATCACAGCCTCCCTCCTCAACTTGCCCTGTGCCGCCGTGCTCCTATATCACGCCTGCCTCCATCCATCCATTCAGGCTGGTTTTATCCATTAGCTTCCCCAGCAACACCCAGCTCTATTGCATTTTCCTGAGGAATCCTGTTGAGCCATTGGGCTTTGGCATTGCTGTAACAACCAACTCTGTTTAACAACCATGATTGGATTTTCTGAAGACACAACTTTGCTTGGACTCACCATCTGCATGTGTCTGTGTACGTCCTCTGACTCCACAGGTCAATCTCAACCAAATGTGGGAAGGGGCAAGACATCCCAAAGTGACTGCATCATTAGCCTCATTAGAAGTGATACACTTAGTTAAGGAGAAGGCTGCAAAGCAATCTCAGTCCTTGCTGGAAACAGGAGAGAGATCTCATTAACACTTGAACCAACATCATGAAATAAACATCAATAAGCCTCAAGGCAGAAGAGGAATTTAGGTGCATCATTTCTGACCGTGAGGTAGCTACTGGCTTTCAAAAAGTGATTCAAAGTCAGAGCTGCCAAGGCCCATCTATTGCAAGTGATTGCTCCTGTGATTGCAAGAGCTGACTTGGTTTTTCCCAGCCCTCTCCAGCATTCCTTCCTCACATGCCCCACACAGTCACACATTAGCTCTTTAGGACCAGGGTCTGTCACACAGGACTAAGCCCCACAACCACTCCAGCAGTGTGTAGGTCTCAGCGATCTCCACCTGCACCTGCGGGGAAAGGGCGACCTTTGGCTCTGGATTTACCCAGGCTCATCCGAAGGACATTTCAATTTGTTTTCTCCAGTGGGACGGCATTTGGCTTCCTGATCTCGTGTGCAGAGGAAATCTGCTATTCAGAAACATTTCTAGGGACGATGTTCAGTTAACATTTTGGGGTTTATTCTCATTTAACATTCCTGAATTTCCCAGAGCCATTCTGGATTACAAGCCTCTAAATCTCATAACTTCCCTTGACCATTTGCACCCCCTTTTCTGGAGCTACTGGGGTAAGTAGAAGCAAGCGGGGAGAAGGGTTGCAGACGGTTACACCAGAGACCACCACTTCTTGTTCTCTCACCACCAATGACTTCATCACCCCAGGCCTGGCCCTTCCTTTTAAGATAGCATTGCATAGTTTTACCTGGGCATTGCTAAAGTGGTAAAAGAGAGGACCAAGATCTGAACGTTCAAATTGCACACCCACAAAATTACTGCAGACTGGTTTCGATAACCATCCAACCTGCTTGTCTTCACATCCGGAATGCTAAGCGTGCACAGTGCTGTGAACATTGGTTCTTCTGAAAATATTCTCAAACATTTGGGCAAAGAGCAGGGAAGAAAGAAAATGCAAAGGACTGACTTAATCTGCGCTACCCTGAGTGAGTGACAGAGGAAACTCGGTAGCCTCAAGGATTTGTCAGATAAGGAAAAAACATAAAGATGTGTCCTGAGGTACATCTGCCAGTCTCAAAAATGTGTGCATATCTCATCATGGTGGTTTTCTGACACCTTCAATTAAGATCTCAGTGTGTTTCCATGGGTACTTCAACTTGATTTTTAGTGTTATCCTTCCTTCTGTGCTGCTGTTGCCAGTGCAGCCAGTAAGAAGACATCACAGTAGGCTTTTGGAGGTGCAGTGTGAATCTACAAGTTGACTTGTGCACCAGCCTAGGGAAACACCTTGGTCTGGACCGTTGTCTGTACTTGCAGATCAGTGGAGGCCCTACCCTGGCCTTCTTAACTCAATGGCCATGCCTCGTGATACTCCTTGGAAGCGAGGAGCCCCAAAGCCTGATCCGGATTGAGAACGTCATGGTATCTCTCAGCCTGCTTAGATCCTAACTTTATCCTTGATGTTACCATGGTATCATCTGTTGAAATACCGTGGTATTTTAAGCCCTCCAGGTAAACACAATAGGCAGTTGGGTTTCTGTTCACCTTCTTCTAGAGAGTTTTCCTGTGAAAACGGAAAAGAAATACTGGGTTGAGGAACAAAGGTTAGAAAATAAAAGAAAAAAATCACTGCCTCTGGTTCATATAGTTGCACAGAATGTCTACTAACAAACATGATTATCTTCATTCTTTGATTCAACACCATGTGCATTAGGTAGAAATGGCACCAGTGACCGGAACATACAACATAGACTTCGTTTTATGATATAAATATCTGAAACTATTCTTGAAGGAGGAATGAGCTGGAGTTTTTGTGACAGCACTAGTCAAAGGACAGCCCAGAGAAATGCAGAAACCCACGCAACCAAGAGAGACGTGGAATGAAACCAAACAAGAGGAAAAGGCAAAATGTTGTGATAAATGCACCAACTGTATTTAAGAAAAAATAGAAGCAATATTTTGCTTGTCTTTTTAAGTGACTTAATGATAGAGAAACATAGCAGAGGCAGCTTTGCCATTGAAAGCCTTCCATCTCACCACAGAAATGATTGTCACAGGCATTGATCCTCCTAACACAGCTTCTACCATACATATTCCTGAACTAATCAGTTTGCCATGCCATTTTCCAAACGCAGTAGAGCCACTACCGTAAGAGCTAACAAGCTGAAGTGGATTGTCATTTGCTTGGACCAGAGGTTTGATTCAATTTTCATAGAAAACAAAAACCTCTGTGAATTACAAGGAAAAACTACAAATTACACAGAAATCACTGAAAGCAAGACTTGATCATGCAATAAATTCAGCTTTAGGACACCCGGTGTCAAAGACCACTGCAGCTTCATAAGACAAAACACTTATCTGATACAAACTCACTCTGCCATCTCAAATTTGATCAAAAACTGTGAGCAGGTTGACTTCACCCTGACAGGCTTCAGCCTGGAAAAAGTTAACACTTGCTACCACTGCTTAACTTGATGACAGTCGCAGAATCACAGAATGGCAGGGGTTGGAAGAGCCCTCTGGAGATCACCCAGTCCAACCCCCCTGCTAAAGCAGGTTAGCCTAGAGCAGGTTGCACAGGAATGCATCCAGGTGGGGTTTGAATATCTCCAGAGAAGGAGACTCCACAACCTCTCTGGGCAGCCTGTGCCAGTGCTCTGTCGCCCTCACAGTACAGACGTTCTTCCTCATGTTCAGGTGGAACTTCCTGTGCTCCAGTTTGTGCACATTGCCCCTTGTCCTGTCACTGGGCACCAACAAAAAGAGTCTGGCCAACATCCTCTTGACACCCGCCCTTTAGATATTTAAAAGCATTGATCAGATCTCCTCTCAGTCTTCTCCAGGCTGAACAGACCCAGGTCTCTCAGCCTCTCCTCATAAGAGAGATGTTCCAGTCCCCTCATCAGCTTTGATGTCCTCCTCCGGACTCTCTCCAGTAGTTCCCTGTCTCACATGCACTGGGGAGCCCAGAACTGGACGCAGTACTCCAGATGTGGCCTCACCAGCACGCGCAAAGATTTGCA
>VZSC01018806.1:47718-118014 GCA_013398225.1 Steatornis caripensis
CTGGCCACAAGGGCACATTGCTGGCTCATGGTGAGCCTGTTGTCCACCAACACTCCCAGGTCCTTCTCCACAGAGTGGCTCTCCAGCAGGTCAGCCCCCAACCTGTACTGGTGCATACATCCCAAAGCCAAGCTTAAACTCAGCAAGAAAACACAGAGCCAGTCTAAACTTCATGGTGGGTGCTCAGTTAATTCAATGGAAAAGCCATTCTCATACTTGTTTTCCTGTGCTCATTCTCAATCAAAATTAGTGCTGCCGGGTGATGCATTAATGCACAGTCCCCATAGCGGGACTGCGGTGTCTATGTTTTCCTGTGTCTATCTGTGATTCGATTTTTTGCCAGGAATGCTTTAGGAAAGATAAAGTGAACCAATGCCAAAATAACAAGCAATTGTTGTCACTGCAGTATCGGCTGACTTTGACTAGGGTCTACACTGCAGCAGTGTGCCAGGTTGCTACAACCCCACAGCAATTCAGATTCCTCCCCGGAAAATTCAGGTATGAAAAGCAGGGCCAGTTTAGCCAGCAGTGTGCCACCTCCGCGGCACTGCAGGGAGTGAAATCCCCCTCCCCAGCATCCTATTTACTGTGACCCAGGAGCAGGGCAATGGGAGAAACACAGCCAGCAACTTAATGGACAGAGCCAGTGCAGAAGATCTGTCTTTGCTCAAACAAGCTTTATAAATGTTTTTGCCTGCAATTTTCCTCCGTTTTGCCTCCCTGGGTAACATATGGGTAACATAACCCATTTTGTGAAACGATATAATCTGAGAGTCAATAGGCAATTACCCACTTCTCTGCTGAAGTCCACGGCTTCATTTGTGACCAACCTCCCTGCCTACAGCATACAACCAAAACCACCCCTGATGTGTAAGGAAACAGGAGATCCTCATTGTCTTTAAAAATATTTTTCTCTGTCCAAGCCTCTAACTTCAGTGTCTTAATGTTGAAGTTGTTGACTTTTTTCTTCTTTTGCTTGTCACGGGGCAGAGTTATTTCTGAGATAAAACTGATGTGTGTGCGCAGGGTTGTGGCATATTTCAGTGCCACCTGCAAATAGAGCATTCCACACGTAAATGAAGAGAATCATCAGTTTAAAAACGACAATACCTATTTAACGGAGTTAGGAACTTTCTTTCAATGGCTTCTTGATAGCTGAAGAGGCCATCCTAGGAAGATGCACACATGTATTTTTGGTAGTAAATGAAACTGAAAAGAGCTGTTGAACTCAACCGGTTTTTCACGTAATTGAACAGGCTTTGTGGAAAGTGCCTGTGTGTGCACAGCCTCTGAGTATCCCCATGCAAATAAAGAAAACAGCTACCTTCCATGTCTCTCTTGGCTATTCCTTTTTACCCATCCTACAGCATTTTCTTTTCTTTATTCTTCAGACATTTCTGGTAACAGCAGCACTTTTCAGTTCTTAACTAGAGCTCTGTATGTGCTCGCAAATTGCAAAATACTTGGCAATGGAAAAACACTGTGGTTATCTCCATGTTACCGATGAAGAAACTACCATAGGAGGAGGGCTTTGGAGGAACAGATCTTATTTGCAGCATATTTCATTGCTCAGTTATCCCATTTGTAACAACTGTTACAACTGATAAAAGAAAATTTTCCTTTCACTCAATTCAGAAAAATGTATCGAACCAAGATGAAAGTCAAAATAATGAAAATATTTGGTGGATCAAAAATCTTAAAAATATTTGCGTTTGATTGAAAGCTTTATTTTAAGTATCTGGAAATTTTTCATTTAATCTTTACCTTATTTTCGCTTATTTTTCTTTTTACTTATTAGTGCCTTACTCAAAAATAAGCAATTAATTCATATATTAATGTATTCATGAACTCCAACAGCAAGCATCTCAGAAGTAGCTGTTACATGTGCTGTTGTTTATTTAGATTTATGCTACTTCAAGAAGAAACAACAAAGCAAAACACTGATTCAGATATTCAGGATCAGCAGAAAGTATTGCTCCCATCATTAATTAAAGAGCTAGCCTTTTTCTGCTTCTCAGCACCATGAATTTCCCTCAGACAATTCAACACACCTGGACACAGTTAGGAACAAAAATATAAAACACCTCCCAAGTATTGCAATCAGGTTTGTTCTGGCAAGTTCTGCCTCTGTATTCTGGTGGCAATTGGCTTCTGGCGCAAAAAGTCGTGCCAAAAGTAATGTTTTCTTTTGCATACAACATATGGAGCTTTTTTTTTGCTAAATTCCACTGTGCAGCGTGCTTCTGGTAACACTGTTGTCCAGCCTGGGAGCAGGACAGTCCAGCACTGCTGGTTGCTGTTGGGAGTACCAAGACGTTACCAGTGCTACTAAAAGAAGAGAGTGGCTTGCAAGTTGGTGAAATAGCTTTTAACACAGTCAAAGACTAAGCTGCAGCAAAAGGCTTCTTGCAGGGGGAATTTCTGACCTGCATGTGATGGTCGTGGGCACCCTCAAACCCAGAAGGTGGGGACAGGAAGGGGATCCACTGAAATGTGAAACAATGAAAATACTCAATTTGCAAAATTTTCCAGCCTAAGCCTGTACCTGCAAATGGTGAACCTGTGCACCACACCAGGTGTAGCTGTATCTCTAGCCGCCAAGTATTGGTTTCTGTGACAAATCTTTGGCTTCAAACACAAAACAGGTTTTCCACACAGAGCGCTCACCAAGAATTTGATGATATTATCTGCAAAATATTTGTGTTGTTTCAGTTTCCTCTTAAACTCATATTAAAGCACTCCTGAAGATGGTTTTCAGGCCTCATTCATAATGTAGTCATGTTATCAGGTTCCGTAAGAAGTATTTTCTTAGTGAAACTCTTTAGAAACTGGAAGTAAATTGTCACGAGTCAACCTCATTTTTTCCTCAATTTTCCAAAACTTGAGGATAGTAAATGAGTGTGTCACTGCACAAACTGATCCTTGGAGGGGGAGCAGGATCCAGCCCTCTCTGTGCCCACTCACCCATCTTCCAGCTGGTGAGTCTGGGCTTGGGCCAGGGTTGAGGCATTGCATAATGGTGGGACCTGATTAAAGGGATCCAACTACTACAAGAGTAGCTTTGTTGTCCTTTCTCCTATGCGCACAAAAACTCTGCTTTCTGGTTAACATAACAAAAATGCACTTGTGGGAGAGAGCTTGACGCAGATCAACATGGTCCTGGAATAACAGCCTGAAAGTACAGAGGAGGGATTTACAGAGAGACTTGTCCTCTGGATTGTGCTGGGAGGGAGGCTCTACCTGCTGAGGCCTAGCTGGAAATACCCACAGCCCAGGTTAGGAGAAAGCCCTGAAGAAGAAATTAGGACTCTGGAAACTGTGATGCGTTCAGTCTTGAGAAGAAACCGGGTAATTCAAACTGCAAATTAAAACAACACGTTCAGAAGGTGGGCCTACTGTTCCCAATGAGATGTTGTGAGCCAAGGCGGGAGCTGCAAGGCAGGTTGGGGGCTTTGAGGGGCTGCAGGGAGTTTAGGGCCAACTACAGTATGCGTGGGCTAGACATGGATGTGGGAGCATGGCAGAAGCACCAGCAGAAAAGCCTGGTCAGTTTGGCTGAAGAGTGAGAAGGGTTTGATTTTCACCAAATCATTTGCTATACCCCTCGAGGAGGAGAACTGGGGCAGGAGCTGACACAGACCAAGGAGATGCGAAGCCTTAATCTGATCTTCCTGTGGGTTTGAAAGGCCCAGCAGCTGGCTTAAGATAAGGAATAAGAACAGTAATGGGGACCTTGACAGCTTTTACAGTCAATTCCTAACAGCCCTGAAGCGGTGGCCTGTGTGTGGCTCTTTTGCACGTGGAGCTTTTCAGTGTGTGCAAAGCATTAAGCGCTGCAGAAATAGAAAGTTGTATTATTTCTTAGGAAACTGGTCCCTTTCAGACCCACAAAGCTGCCCCTCATGGGGTCCTGGTTCACCATCTTTGGGCACATGAGGTATCTTGAGCAAATTCCAGGGGCCAGAGACCTGTGCCATGTGCACCCAGGTTGTGTCATCTGTCCCCAGCCTCGCTCCTGGGAACCACATAACTACCTTAGTTGGCGTTTTTAGAAAATGTCAGTTTTGATAGACTCTCAGCAAAAACAGCTGTATTTTAAATGAAGGACCTGTAGTGGAAACGTTTGGTAACCTGAGCTACAGCATGGTCAGAGACAGCTGTATCATGAGGGTGGGAGAAGACTGCAAAATTACTCCATCACCGAGTCCTCTGAGTGCTTCAAAAATCAGTGATAGGATTCAATGTATCCAAATTGTTCTTGGGCAAATATGTGCATTAAAATGACATTTTGTCTACCACCCAGAATAGAGACACCAGAACATTAATGAATCCATTCTCAAAGAGATTGCTGAGATGTGAGTGCTTGGCCTTTTTTCTTATCTTTTTCTTAAACGCTTGAACATTTTCTTTAACTCCAAAGTTGGAAAAATAAGCCAGTAATGTTCACTTTAAATAAAAATTTAAAAATTGGCAGAGATTGAGGACAGTTTGGGAGTCTTAAAGCAGAGCTTGGCCTCAGTTCTGTTCCAGACCCCTTAATCTTATCATTGATTGAGGCATTCTTAATGGGCTTTTTAAAAAAATAAATAAATGAAAATGGATAGTTCAATCAATGCTCTATCTTTAATTCAATATTCATCCCAATTGATTTTCACTTCCAAGTTTCACTTCAGCATGAAACATGGCATTGTGTTAAGGAAGTTGTGGGGAACTTGTAGGTTTTGGCAGCTGGAGTGAGGGGAAACTGTGGTTTTTAGATTAGAGGAAGGTGTAGGAATCAGCTCTTTAACTAGCAGTCAGAACAGCAGGGCTTGTGCAAGTTGTTTGTGTGCATTTTTGTTGTCAGTCTTTAGAGGGGAGAGGGATACAAAGGCACTGATGTGCTCAGGCTCCGGCCGTGGTCCTCGTCCTGCTGCTGACTCGCTCCTCAGCAGCGATGGCACCGTGCCATCCTGACATCCCTGGGTTGCTCCCCAGCTCTCCCCTGCCCCCCTAAAGGAGGAGAACGATTTCCAGGCACCATCCCCATACCCACATTAGCTGCCAGAGGAAAAGAAATTCTCTTTCCCAGCTGGGGCATCTCCATTTACAAGACCGTCAAGCTCCTGAGGACTGCAGCTCTCGGGCAAACGTATTTCCAGATATCTTCTGCGGCTGCACTATATATTCTGTGGTTCAGTCTCATGAGACATGCAGGGCTTTCCATGGCAACCACAGAGACAGATAGCTTTCTTCTTAAAGAAACAGCAAGTAACAGAAAATCAGAAGTTTACATGGATAAAATCAACCAGTTTAAGGACATCAGGAAGCCCATGAAAACAAACCCCGCTCCCAGGAATGCAGCTCTGTCTCCGCGGGGAGCAGGAGTGAGGAACAGCATGTGACAGATGTTAGTCACAGTCCTGGATGCACTACGGAAAAAGGCAAATTTAGAGCAAGAGGAGCCAAGAAAACACGTCCTGTTTGTGCCTCATCTTTCTCTGCACCTCCTCACCTCGCCCAGCTGAGCCTGACCCGGTTCCCTCACCAGCGCCCTGGGGTCTGCTTTCAAAGTGCAACCACACTTACTCTCGTTTTTTAAAAAAGTAGTTTGCCTGTGCTTCACTATGTTTGCCCAAACACCCATCCAGATTGGCATCTTGACCACAATCCTAACTGGTCTCCATCTCTTTTCTCCCTCTCTCGCTAACCATCAATGACCTCCACTGCTCTGTAGGTCCTTCAGAGCTCACTTTTTCGATGAAGCTCACTGACCTTCTCTCAGCTGTCATTGCAGCGCGTGGGCCATTTGTAACAGTCTGTGTAGCACCTTGTCTTTGCTACTTCACATTTTTACCGGGGTACCCTTCGGGAAGGCATCTTTCCATTTTCAAATGTGGTGATAAAGGGAGGGATCAACCACTCTTGAATTATTCTGCTAGCTATTATATGTGCTAGATATCATTAGAGCTGTAACAGAGAAAATAAGTGCTGACAAATTAGATGGAAATTCAGAAAACGACAGCAACAACGAGGGATTGAGAGGGACTAACTTGGGATCGCTGAAATCTCTAAATATCCTTGCCAAGAAAAGGTGTAGAAAAGGCTTTGCTAAGTCCACAAAGGTGTAAGGGGTACAAACAGAAGGAAAATACATGTTGAATGTGGAACTTGGAAAGCAGCTAAACTTGAGAGCATGATGTTAAGAAACAAAACCCTAAGAGAAACCTTCTTCCTGTTAGTCTCTAGTGGGCTGTGGAGCTGCCACTATGGCAGACAGAAGAAATCTCTCAGCTGACACTTTTCCTTATAGCCAGTTTAACTGTGTGATTTTGAGCCGCTGCCTCCCACCATCCAGAAGAGAACCGCAAGAGACAATTATAAAGCCATGTAGGATGACATGACTTTTAACTTCTCCTGTTCGAAACACGTCTGCTATACAAAGCAAGGATACACATTGATGTAGGGATCTGTCCTATACCTATGCCTATACCATTATGCTGCTGGAGCAAAGATCCTACTATTTCTCTTTCCTACGACCCTTTGCTGTGCTGCAAGTCAGTGCTCACCCCACCCTGGGAAGCTCAGGGATGAGACACTCTGAAACAATTGACTTGCCTGAAGTGATTTGCCCTCACCAGAGAGAGAAGAGGCTTAATCTTGCCAGTTTCTGAGAACGCTCTGCCCAAGGACTTCGTTCTCCATACCTGCCCATGTGGCATGAAGAGCTGGAGTACCTAAACCAAGGGCTGCCACAGCTACACTCCCCTGTGAACACAGCTCTAAATACACAGTAACAGTCATCCGGGTCCCACGGATTTGGACCTAAAACAGCCTGGATTTTACCCCTGGGAAATCAACCTCAGACTCTTGAGAGAGCACCCTTACCAGAACAAGAACGCAGCATTTCCATAGGAGGCCAAATAATTACCCTCCCTGCATGTTTTATCTTCAAAATGTGGGTGTGCTCGTTTTGAGAAGTTTGTATAAAAACAGTGAAAAAAATAATTTTTTTTATACCAGTCAGAGGATGCAGTCACGGGATGCAGAGGCATGGTACACTGAGTAAATACTACAGAGCACTTTGGAGAACGAGTTGCACAATTTGCTCTGAGTTACATGGAAACAGACAGGACCGGCAGCAGGGCCCTGGAATGCCAGCTTCCAAATCTGAGCCGTAACCACAAAACCTTCCTTCCTTCCTCCCACGGCCGCTCTTGTGCAGCCTCTCTGGGGGAGGGAAAAAAGCAGTCAGTGCTCGCTAACTGGAAAACGAATTCAGTAGCAAAAGCAGTTTTGTTTCCAAACTTTTTAAATTACAAAGAGTCAAGGGAGGGAAGGGGATAAACCTATAAAAACAGATAATCTACGGTGTTCTGCTAAGTGGGATATACTATAATCTTTTGAAGTGAACTGTTTTCTAGCTAGAATGTGTATTCATCCTCACAAAATGTCTGGAGTAAGAACCACAATAAATTGTGCAGCTCCTTTGAAGTTCGCCAAGCTTCTGCAAGCTGGGCAGACTGAGGACCAGCTCTGGAAAACTTTCTCTTCATTTGAATATTAAGAGGGCTATTAAAATAAAGAGGACATGGTAAGTTCTGGAGAGTTTTCTTTAGTTGCCAAGGGACTATTTGGATGTGGGCATGGTTTTTAATAGCTCTCTTCACTTGTCTGTTAGTCATGCTTACAGAACCAGTCGCAAAGAGCATCTCCTGCTGCTTTGCAGATTAATTACCCAATGTTTGGATGAAGTGCTGTGTCAGTGCTAAGTGTTATTACTTCCAGCAGCACCACTCTGCAGCTAATGCAAGCAGCCACTTTGAGAAGGCCAGTGTTTCTTCTGCAATACCTCCACATTTCTCAAAACAGTGTCCTACCCTCTGCTCCGTCAAGTGGGATTTCTCCATGATCTGGAGATACTGGCCCACTCCAGCGAGTATGAACATAAGCAGCAAATATCTCGTGGTGGTACAGCATTTTGTGCACACCAACAGTCCGAATAGGAACCTTCAAGGGACAAATCCTGATTGCTAGCATACACCGAGTCCTGTTTCACTACTCTTGCTACCCAGCCTAGCTGCCCAATGTGCTTATGTTCTTGCACCTTCAATTTGCTGTGTAATTGGACCCTATATAGTGATCTCTATGGACTTTATGCAGCCAAGGTGCCTAGCGACACCAGTAAGTTAAGGTGATGGCTGTCCTATATTCAATGATGCATGTATGGATTCTGCCATGGTGGTGACTTGCCGTAGAGAATCTTTAGCACCTGGTCATAGAAAGTAGGTTTTTAGGGTCAAGAATATGTGCTTCTGAACACACTCCAGCAGTGGCTAATGAGAGCCACAACACAGAGCAATTAATGTATTTTCCTATGGCCCTTGGGACAATGTTGTCTTGTCTGCAGAAGTCTATACGTGTGCTCTTACAGTAGAAAATCATACAAAGCCTTTCATTCTCCTTGCCTGTTTTACTCAAATGCCAGACATAATCACGTCCTACATGCAAAAGATGTGATCTGTGGTCAGCTTGCGTGTTCCCCTTTCTCCAGCTAGTTTGAACTCTTGTTTGCACCGAGATGCTGGCAAGACCCTGGGAAGGTGCAGCTCCACTTCTCCCTTGGCAGGGCATTATTTAAAAGAATAGCCTTGGTAGTTATCCCTCCTACATGTGCTACGAACCAGCCCATGCACATTCATCATCGTTTCCAGGACACAGAGAAGAATACGGAGCAGAACAGAATCTTTGTTTTTTCAACACCTTTGTAGCCAAAGTCTGGGAGAAAAGAGGAAGACCTGAGGTTCCTCTTTATGTTTCTGTAGGAATCTCCCATAAAATGGGGTGTGTATTTTCCAAGGAAATGAGTTATTCACTTGACCCTTGCGCTGAGAAAGTCCTGTGGGGAAAAGAAGAGATGCAAAAGGAACACTCATAGAAAATATATCCATGCACAGGAAATTTGTATTAATGCAAGGTCACAGCCCATTGCTGAAATACACATGGAAAAAAATTCACATCACTTTTATAATGCTCACTGAATTATTATATTCCTAAAAGGAGCATTACAGAGAAGATGGAGCCAGACTTCATAGAGATGTCCTGCAAAGGGACAAGAGGCAACTTGGTCTGACTTTTAAGCTGTCCCTCCTTTGAGAGACCTCCAGAGGTCTTTGCCAACCCCAGTTATTCCATGGTTCTATGATATTTAAAAATCAAATCAATGTTATGTAGAATGTCTATTAAGAGGTAACATGCCTATTAGAAACGCTTGCCTTTTTTTTCCGTACTAAATCTTCTATTTAAAGTAATTTAAAGTCCCAAAAATTCTCCACGAAATTTTCTCCATTTACCTCAAAATTTCCCTGGTTTTCTTCAGAAGTTGAAATGAATCAGCTGTCTCTGCTTAACAGCATAAGCTCATTAGAAATAACCTGCTGTGTCAGATCTATCATCCATCTATTCCACCAGTGGCAGCAGAAGATGCTATTTAGAGAGAACACACAAACCCAGATACTATCTGTGGTTTATTTCTCTCACTCCCCAGCATTGACACTCACCGGAAAAGGGATGTTCAAGTTCCCTCTGGTTACCGTTCATGGCCTGTCTCCCGTAGCAGCAATGCCAGAATTTCAGTACGCCCTATGTAAAGCAATTCTTTCTTTTATGTGTTTTAAAAGATCCTCTGCTGATTTCAGTGAGTGTCGGGTAGTTCCAGTGTTGTGGGATGTGGTCAGTAACCATTCTGCATCACACTGCCCACCGCCTCCCTGAGGCTGTCTATCCCGGTCATATCCTCCTCAGCTTTCTCTTCAGCCAGAAAAGACCCAGCCTTTCTATTGCCTCCTCATAAGGCAACTTCTCCAATCCCTAGGTTATTTTGGTCACCTTTCTCACCACTTCCCCTAACTCTTTAATGTCCTTGAGATGCAGAAACCAGGATCACACACAAGACTCAGAGCATGGGAGCACCAAAAATGTAAAACAGCAAAATTACTCTTTGTCATGACTGCAATATCCTTCCTGATGAGCTCCAGCATACGATTGACTTACTTTGTTTCCACTTAACATTAAATCAGCGATTTCAGAGAGCTGTCAATGATGGCTCCAAGACCTCTTTCCTGAGTTGTAACAGCGTCTTTACTTTTTTTGTTACAAAAAATCCATACAGATATGTAAGAGCAAGAAAGCTCTGTGAGTAGGTAATATAAAATCAGGAGTACTTAAAAATACTTAACTAATTTTTAAATAATGACCTAATAAGCTAAATAATTAAAAATAACTACCTTGGGACTACAATAAAAATAAAGCTTAGCTGCACAATACTAACTCTGTCCAATGTCGGTAAATGAGATGGCCTGTTTCTTACCTGTATTATCACATATTAGCTCTCAATCAATACATTTGTTCCATTGTTGGACCTTGGTTCACGTTTTCTTGCAGAGTTGCGTTTCGCTCTGTGTACACTTTCTTTGGAAATTTTCTCAAGCTTTGCTTTCTTACACTGCTTAGAAGAATTTATGCATTTATGCACTTGATGTAAAGATGCCTAAATTATCAAAATTAATGTGGCTTGTTACAGCTACATACATGCATTTTATCTGGATAGCAGTGATATCCTTGCCATACTTTTGCCCTTTACATGTCCAGCAAATAAGCACAACAGGCCTATTTCTCCTACAGAGTTCCAACAGATTAAATATTTGTCAATAGTTATACTTGAAGAATATATAACATACCCTCGAGGTGCACAGATCCGTTTCAGGACTGATCAAAAAATGGGTGGTCTTCTGGTTGAAAAAATTATGAACAATAATCATGGGCTCCAAAACCAATATCAGAAATCTACTGTGGCTTGAACAATAGTATATTTGTAAGAAAAATATAGGCAAATATTCAGACCATTGACTGTTATGACAATGAACATAGCAAAAAAAAAAAAAGTAGGAAAAACTTTACTGGGCAGTATCTGCAGCTAAACTAAAGTAATAGGTTTACTATTTTGTGTTTATGTCATCATTCAGTCACATCAGCCTGCTGCCTGTGCAGGAGATGTTAATTCTGTGTTTGGTAGCTGCTGAGTTCTAAGCTACGGATTGTGCAGTCTGAAATTTTTTGTGACTTTTATTTTCTCGTGGCCTACAATTATGAAACATTTGCTCTAAAGAGCTCTCGGTAGCTTTTCACATTGCTACTTCTTTCATTGCCATAAAATGGGAACAGACACAACCTAAGGCTAAATGCTGCTCTGCACTGGACAATGGATAAGTTACTACGGAGAAAGTTGTGTATGCAACTCATTTCAAAACCTCCCTCCAGGTCCTGAACACAAACTAAAATCTTCTTATACTGACTTATCAACTGACAGAATAAAAATGAAGGTGGGTGAAGGGCAGATTCGTCCATCCCAGGATTCAAGCACCTCTCAAGTCATTGCAGGTACAGCCAACCTGAAGGAGACACAGGAAACAACATGAAAATAGAAAACTCCATGGACTTCAGCATCAATGAAGAACAACCAAGTCTTTTATCACCCAATTTTGTTCCTCCTCTGAGAAAGTCCAGGTCACTTGTGGACTAGCAGCAGGCTGGTGTGGCAACAGTATTTCCCTGGTGCTGCTACATGGAAGCATTCAAAGCAAAGACCTGGGGGTGGGAGCCACTGAGATTCTCTAATCCCACACTCCCACTCCCAGTAAACTTCTTTGAAGTTGTCCTGGTAGGGAATGACTCGGTGATGTGACAGCAACAAAAAGTACACTCAAATTCTCCACAAGACTGGAATGGTGGAGTTATTCCACTGGAGGAAGTCACATGTGATTGCTGATAATTACGTCTCTGATGACAAGTCTAAGAAGGATCTCAGATATGATAGCAGCATTTAAAGTTCAGATGAGGAATCGCTTGGTTCTGGCAGGGTATGAACTCCCAGCCTGGGGACTCGTCTGTCCCTCACCCATGCTAAACATTGAACCGATGCCTTTGCCCAGATGAGGGAAATCTCCCTTCAAAACTCCATTTTTTAAAGACCTTGTTTTCACTAAATAAGACATTTCTCTTTTTTATCCATGGCTTTCACAGATGTACACAGAATGCAAAGGCTGATCCCAGAAATCGAGCTGTGCCAGAGAAGGCGTGGGGAGACAAAAGAGTCAGGATCCTGTCGGCTGCTGCAAGGCTGCCTGTAAGCAGTTAGCTCCTGCCTGATCTAGGATGTTCTCTCCTCTGCCTTTGAAGCCACTGTGGCCAGGCCTGCCTGCGCCACCCTTATGGTAACTAGTTTTAAAAAAAGATGATAATAAACAAGTTAGCATACCGACATCATAAACCCAGCTATATGTAAATTAAGTACATCCATTCTCAAGCTGTGAAGTTATTTAGTCAGAACCACTGTAAGAGCAAGGAGACAAAAAAATTAATTTTTTGATGATGTCAGGATCAAGACCTAGAGTGGGTGCAATGGGTGCTGCTACTGCCATAAGAGTCAGTGATTAAAACAAGATGATGTTTATCCAGAGCCAGCACTGAGACAAGCTGTTTAAATGGGAAGTTTGTTCACAGCACAGTAGTACCTGGACTTCCCCTGAATGTACTCCGTCTTTCAGGACCCATCTGCTTTGCGATGTGCAGAACTGCTGGAAAGGAGCCCGAAGTGGGGACTACACTACTTGGTGAAGACAAGCAGCCTGTTGACCCTAATGTCCTTCCTTTCCTCTCCGTTTAGCAAAATCCTAACATCAAACAGGAAGGAGAATGACTGTGGCTATGTTTTCAGAGGTGACATGTTATGAGAGAATTAGTTTTTTCTCTGTCAGCAAATTCCAGGTGTTAGAGGTTGCCAATGGAGATGTCAAACAGTAGCAGGAATAGTCACACAGAAGGAGTCACACATCCACCCTTGGTGTTGGGAGAGCAGTTCTTTGTGGAGATGAAACCTGAGCTCCAGGATGACTTAGAGATGTCATACCAAGAGCGTCAAGGCAACCTTTGGAGTCCCATACAGCTCAAGCAGAAAAAACTTTAGGAATGCTATGGTACTTCAAGATCAAGGCACAATGACATTACTACAGTCTATACCTGCTGGAGACCTGGTCCTGCATCAGAGATGTTTCCTGGCTTTTCTCTTGGTTTGAGGGAAGCTCTGATGAGCTCAGCTTCACAGAACTTTCTAAGCCTAGATGCCTCTCTTGTTTGCAGTGTACTCTGTACATTTCTTAGCTTGTGGTGTTCATATCTTTGCAAGGAGAACAGGACAGCAACCATCTCAAGAGCTGCAACTCCATCTTTCACATTCAGCTTGTTCTCTATATTTCAGTCCCATCAGCTTTCAGTAGTATGATATGACAATAGGGAGACCACCAGCCTTGTTTGTCTTTGCTGGGAGAAACATATCTTGGCCCATGGGCTGGCCACTGCTGTAGTAGAGTTAACAGTATGTGAAATAGCCTGTACTCCATTTCCTCCAAATTCATTCTATTCTTATGAGGAAAAGCCTTTGTGCCTTCTATTAAACACCAGTTTGTCTCTTGCCATTCTTGGGCATGTAAAAACAAGTGATGTCATCGCACAAGCCTATATCATACTCAGCTGCGGACACAAGTTCTAGTTCGTTTGGAAAAACATACACCACATCTGGCAAGACTGGTATGTCTTTTATTAAAAGCAATGAGCTGTGCTTTCGTCTGACTCCTGTTTTGCTAAAGCTGTGCAGCTGTTGAATACAATGCATATGAGTATTAAATAGTGCTTTCTCTGTGCTCATGTGAGCACATGCATGTGGGGAATTGGCAAGTCTTCCTGCTCTAAAAGACAAAAGGGAAGCATTTGAGCTTGGGACAACACAAGAAGAACTTGGACAATTGGCCGAATTCATGAGTGAGAGGGAAGTTCTCTCTGCTATGCAGTGAAGTTTGGCCAGATAGCCTTGGGCAGACTTGTCACACACACAGCGGGAAAAACAAACCATCACTCTGCCTCAGCCATAATTTTCATCTGGCAAAATAACTTTCACCAAATAAAATAACTGTCAATGCCATTCTGTATAATCAGATTGCAGAAAAGTAGCCCTCAGAAGCCACGTCTGACCCCAGGTGGTGCATGAGATTAGCAAAATCCTGGTAGAAGACACCTCACATCTGCCTTAGAAACCTCACAGCCCCAGTGCAGCTCTTCCTTGACAGTAGCAAACTCCCAAATAAACCATGCTGAACATGAGGAAAAATTCTCCAAGGTTGAGCAATACTCTGCGTCCATTGCAGTCACATTCAACACCTGCCAACACCCTCATCAAGCTACTGCAGTGCATCTTGCTGTGAGAGAAGCATGGCTTTGGTTACCTCAACCCCAGGACTGCCTTGCTGTTCAAGTCCTCTTAGGCTGGCAGCTAAACTGGTAAAGTTACATTACACTGGTATAAAACCATTCCCTTGAGGGAAACAGCTTTACCCTTAAAAGACCAGATTTTTCCAGCAAGAGCATCAATAGCAGGGACCGGGAGAGCAGCAATGTTAAGGCCATCCCCAATGTGACTAAGCAGGCAGAGGGGCATCATGGAGATAGAGTTCACCTGGGATGTGCTTCGGCTGGGGTAAAAACCCAGGGAAGACATTAATGCTAGATCATTTATCACTAGGGCTATATCACACCTTCAGGCCAACCTGACTGAAAGAACAACCAGATCACTGCTGTGCTTTCTTAATTCATGTTGAAACACAAATACGAATTCCTATGCTCCCGGCAAGAAGAGGTGCAGACTGCCTCTTCTCTTCCATCTTTGCAGACCACTATTTAATTTCTTTGCTTGAAATGAAGTCCAGGACAACACCAGGAGCAAAATAATCCATAAAGATCAGGCCTGCTGTCTTCATTGCTCTACAGTTCCCTGGCCTGGGACATTAACAGAAAATACCAAATTGTAGACTTGGACTTCAGAATCTAAAAGTGTGACATTTTTAGAGAAACTTTCTAGCCCAAGTAGCTGAAAATCCCCCCCACATTTCACATGTGAACCTCTTTCATTGGACTGTGTTCTGTAATCAGAAGGGATATCTTCTCCTCCTCTAATCTCACTGCAATCAAACCTTAAGTTACATTGGGCACCTTAGTCATGACATCTAACATAAATGTCACTTCCGTTAATTTTTTCTGTGTGGTCCAACTTAACAGAAAACTTACAGCAGTTATTGTTATCCTGGGCATATTCCCCAGCACCCAATTGCTTCTCATTGCGTTCGTACATTCAGAAATCTCTGTCTTCTCCAGATCTCCATGATGCTGCCATGAGCTTGCAGGAAAAAATGCTGCACTCAACAGGAGAGAAAAGCAAAATATTTAGGTCAGCTTAGAATAAATCAAACTGGAATAAGACTTTGTTTGGCAGCCGCATATTTTTCTTAAACTTAATTCTGCACAGGAAAAAAGAAAAACCCTTAATATTTAAGATTTTACTGAGCCTATGATCTGCCACTTAGGTAAGCTCAGTAATGCAGGTGTTTTGATGGAGAAACTAGGTCAAGTTTCTCTGAGACGTGGGCAAAGCCTCAGATGTTATTTAGCATCACAGGAGTCTGTGGTACTTCCAGGCACTGCGGTGAGGAAGAGACACAGATGCAGAGCTGTTCTTATGTGGGTACCACAGCAGACAGTGATAGAGGCTGGGGAAAAGGTCTACAGACCTTCGATTTACTACTCTCCCTTCCCTGACCCTTGGAAATTGACTGCTGAGAGCTGAGGCGAGGTGCCCTCCCGAAAGAGCTGATTTGCATCTAGCAGAGGGCAATAGAAAGTGAAGGAGGCTTTCACTAGTTCTCTCTTTGGGTTTCCTGTGACACCTGTTCAATCCAAAAAATAAGGTAACATGTAAAGCACCACACAGCCCATGAAGAGATGAAAACCAACTTCTTCAAAATCAGTCCAGATACAGCAGATAGGGCACAGACCAGACAGTGCTACTTCCTCCATCAGAGGCATCTGCCTCTCCCCTAACAGCTAGCAGACCTTCATGAGGCCGCCTGGGACCTGGGCTCATCCTGCAGAGCTGCAGGGCGGCACTGAGAAACCATTCCTGCCATCAGAAACCGCCCAGCTTCACTTCGAATGGGAAGCTGGGTCACACCAAGAGCTGGAGAGATCCCAGCAGTGTTTCCGTCAGGCTGCACACCCTGGCCATGGCCAAAAGCAGAACACATTGAGTCCTGTGGTTGTGGAGCAACCTGACTTCCTGATCTTTGTCTCCTCCCTTTCCACGTACCTACTTCCTTTCAGAGCAGAGCAGAGCAGGCCGGTTAAGCACTGACCTCCAGGTTTCACCTTGGCATGGAGGCAGAAGGATGGCAGAAGGCACCAGAGCTGCTCCACAGTCCCAACACAACCACCAACTTCTGCTTTTCTCAACTGTAGATGGATGACACCGGACTACAGCCATCCCAGCCATCTGACTGGACCATGCAAGAGCGGCATGTCACGTTGTGACATAGATGTCAAATGTCCCCACAATGCAAATTCCCCAGGGAATGTGAGGTAGAGAGCCCTCAGTGCTGGACCATGACAATTGAAACATGGAGGAGCAAACTGAATGCCAGTTGAGCCAAAGACCTTTCGTATTAGGTCATTGCTGCTACCTCAGTGGTCTGCCATTTCCAATCCATTTCAGGTGACGATTGAAGGATCTGCTCTTGCTTCAGCAGCCTCTCCATTCACGACTCACTGACCCAGCTCCGCTGGTGATAAAATGTTTCGACACAAAATCTCCCTCTTGACTCAGACCCCCTGACAGGAAAACAGAATGAGCCTGTAAGCATGACCCTTCCTGCGCGCGTGGCACATGACTCACCTTCTTCACAGATCTCTTTCCCAGAATAAGAAGGAGAAAAAAAAATGAAATACCATAAGAAATTCTCAGAAACACAGCAGGAAAATAAAGTACTGAAGACGTAAAAACAAATGCTACAGACAGCTCTACAAATCTTCATTTCAGTATCATCACATGAGGTTATCATGAAGAAGCCTTGGAAAGAGAGACAACAGCATGGTGTGGTGTGAGTTAGTGTTTGCAAGAGGACAGTGAGTCTCAGCATCCAGAAAACTGCTACTAGTGAGATGTCAGTCCACATTCATGCTGCAAAGATCTTAGTGACCTGCAAAAAGCATCCAAGGGAGAGGGTAAATGAGCTTCCGAGCTTCGTGTCACTGCAGCTTATATCCTGTTAGTAGTTAAGTCAAACTCAGCTGAGCACCTCTGCCGAGCCCCAGCTCACTGCCTGCAGCCCTCACGTGAGAAGCAGTCGTGAAGAACTACATCTCATCCGTACTATTGCTGGCAGTAAATGAAAAACTTATCCCTGGTTTAACCAAGCGTTTATCTGGAAAGGAAGGGTGGGATTCATCCAAAGAGACAAAAGTAACTAAAATACAAAGAAGAGCATCTCAGCTCATTACTGAGTCTCCTCTAGTAATGAAATGAGAGGAACTGACACTTGGAGGCAATAATTCACCTATCCTAAAGCAGGCTGCAGATCTAGAGCCTGGAGGGTTGGTATCGGTATCTCCCCATTAGTGATGCAGGGATGACACTGGACAAGCTCAGGGGCAGATGTCAACCATGAGGGGATGATTCCCATTCCCACATGCTGGCATGTGCTGCAATACAGCTGGCCCATGAGATCACTGACCCCCAGGCCCAGGTCTGATGATTCCCTGAATGAAGCCAGACACAAGACTTCCATTTAAATCAAGGTCGTCAAAGAATTGGGGGAATTGAAGTGTTTTGCCAGACTGGTTTGATTTGGTCTTGTTTCATAATTTCCTAATTCTTCTGACACCTGAAGATTTTTCATTATTTTATTTCTCGAAGCAATGGGGTTTCCTTTGCTGGGCTGGCATGGGACACCCATCCCAAGTCTGATGTGAAAACAGCCTGTATGAAAGAAGTATCAGCGGAAAGACATGGAAGGGAAAGAAAAGACCGTTCAGAAAAACAGCAAAATGAAACCCCTTGGCAGCCCTGAGCTTTTCACACTTGTATTTGCAAAGATAAATTCCCTGGTCGATTCTGGAGTACTGAAAACATGGAAAAGGGATCATTTTATCCCATAACAGAACTAAGTCCAAATAAACGTCAGCTGTCCCTTATGTGAGGCCCCCGCTCCTCACACCCTCCCCAAGGAGTCCGTACTGAGCAAATTTGCCCCAACTGCTATGCCACTGCCATCCTTTGGGAGCCCCAATGAGGGCGGGGAGAGAAGACCTCTGGTGCCATCACAAAGGCAGAATACATTGGAATTACGCCCACAAGGAGAACTGCTCACTAGACGCCATCCCCGCTCCCCGAAAGAGGCAACAGCTTTTCCTCTAACGCTGCTGCCGTGTGGTTTGTGCTGAAATCCCGAAGCCTCCTCCTCCAACAGCTGAGCAGACAAACCACAGGCCAGCCACTTTCTCTGTGCTTCAGTTTTCCTCTTAGCAGAGAGGATAATAAAATTACCCAGCACTCGGGAATGCTGTAGCTTTAATTCATTAATATCTATAAGGAGCTTAGAGATCCTTAGCCATAAGGGGCTCTGGAAATGCCAGCAGAAATGCTTCCCATCTTGTTGCTGCGCTCTGACTTTCAAAATTCCCCTACCGAATCCACTGATTCAAACAAGTTGAGTTCTGAATTTTCTGACTCGGCAAATTCGAATCAGCTTTTCACAATGACGCGAGGAGTGAAAATGTGCTCTTTGTCAGTGAGAGGAAACGGGGAGCAGCAGTAGGCTATCTGTACGCTGCGTGAGTCAGCCACAGTTTACGCACCTGCTGTGACTTTCAAGTCTGAATGCACTGAATGCGCTCAGAGATGCCGCTTTTGCAAACAGATGGATTTTGTAAATCCTGTTAACGTTTCTGTGTGTAAGAGCTTCCCAGCAGAAAAGGACCGTGTCCACGTGAGTATTGGATCCACTTACCCTTATAGATTTTAGAATAGTAACTTCATTTGGCTCAGGTTGCAAATATAAATGGATTAATTGTAGAGTGGGGAACCTAGTTGTGTTTCTGAGAATGGCAACTTTCAGGAAATTAAATTTTAAATTAGCTGCTCTGAGCTGCAAGAGGGGGAGAGATGTATGCCTGTAAAGACACATTGGCTCTGGAGGGCTCAGTTCAACCATACTCCATCAAAATAACCAGTTTGGAGACAACACGGGGGCTGCGTGCGCAAAGTGCTTGTTGTGCTCTCTCTCAATCACAGGGTTTTATTCCAAAAAAGTTACTGGAATGTTTTGTTCTCGTATGGTTTAAGCAGCTTAGGCAAGGAAAATTGCATAACACGTTTGCTACATAAGCTTCAGTATTTGAACTCCGTTTGTTTCATGCATATACAGTTGCCTTTTGCATGGGACAGGGCCAGAGAAGTAAACAAGGAAGCCGAGCCCGATAAGAAGGGGAAAAGGGTCCTGAGAGCTGCTGTTGTGAATACAGGAGAAATGGGGGGAGCAGCAGACACACAGCCTGTGTGTCAGCAGTTTACACACAAAATCGCTGAAATCCTGCCATTCACCCAGGCAAGGAGGCTGCCACGGGGCAGGGCACACAGGTGCCACACACCCGGCCATGCGTGCTGGCACCCGCCGAATGCACTGGCTGTCCTGAATTGACCCAAAATACACAGCAAAACAAGGCAAAAATGGAGAACGGAGAAGGTCATAGGGCTTCAGCAATCACAGCAGGACACTCGTTGTCACCCCTAGAAGTGGCCTGTTATGGCCACACAGTCAGCTTTTGTCAGTGGGTTTAAGCATAGCTGTGGTTTGCAAGGAGGAGGTAGGAACCCCTAAGAAACTCACCCTTTTGTATATTTGTGGAGGGACCCTCATACCGGTCGGTACCGAGGTGCTCAGGCAGGGAAGTGGCAGTCCGGCCGTGATCCCACCATCTCAGTGCAAAGGAGATTCGAAGGAATTGCATTAGAAGTTGGTGTCCAACAGGCTGAACCCAGCTTTCAGACTCACTTCTGTTTAGAGAGACTTAATGGCCCCATACTTCCCTGCATTGCTGTGATCATCAGTTATTGAATGCTATAAACCCGCTGTATACTGTAAAATCCTAGCTGTTGTTATCGGAATTTATTATGTGGGCAATTAACATAGGCAATCCCATTACCGCGGATGGGATTTATCTGAGTAAATCTCACATGTGTTATTCCCCTAGAAAAACAAGCGATCAACTTTTTGGCTTGGCCTAAGTTTCCAAAGATAAATATATTCACACATTTATTACTAACTACACAGCTTGTGGCCATGTGGTGTGAGTATAAACAAGCTGAGCAAATGTCTAGTATGGGTAGGAATAAAATGTTAATGCAAAAAAATTGATTTGGTGATCTCTTTGCAGCCAGGGAGACGGATATTTCGTTGCCAGGTCTGACTATGTAAAATAGTAATTGTGCGATTAGCACTTAATGACTGGAGTTTGTTTCTTTTCCTTCCCGATCACTAAAGCCATGTTGATTTGCTCAGAACATATTGATAATTTCTGAATAGATACGCATGCAAATCAGAAACCACAACAGCCTACTCAGGCTCTGTTTATTTTTCTGCATTGACAGGCAGAGCTTGCCAGATAAAGATGTCTCCAGCAGAGCAGGGCAGAGGACAAAGAACAAGGAGATGGGGCAGTACCTGAGCTGTTACCCCTCAGAAATACCAAGTCACAAGGTTACGTCCATCCAGGGGAGGATGATCAGGGCAATGCTGCTGTTAGGGCTGGAGCACAGCGCTGTACGCAGCTGCTGAGCACACAGAGCAGCCCCCCGCTTGCTGCACGCTAAACACAGCTTACACCCCTGAGTGCAAACATTAACCGCATGAGACCGCTGCAGCAAATCCTCACCTGTGTGAGACCCAAAGCACTTCTGCAATCTGTTCTTGCCCACAAAAGACTTGCTTTGAGAGGTGGTTTCCTGCTTCCCTCCCCCATTACTTTCCGCAGCATTTCAAAGCCTGCAGAGCAAGGCTGCACTTCATGCAAAGGGCCTGGTGTCTCTCTGCACCCCGTGTAGGTATGATTTTCAGCACAGCTACAGCTATTATTTTGCTTTGGACTGCGTCTGTAGCATTTCCCAGTCCTGGGAGATCTGACTCTTCACCACCACTTACGCTGCCACAAGTGGTGCTTGAAGTGGGGCTTTTGAGTACCATGGCTGGGATTTTCAAAGTTGTGTGAGGGGGTTAGGTGCCTACCTCCTGGGGTTTTTCAGGAAGAGAGGATGGCTAATTTCTTTAGTTACGCCCACTTGTAAGAAAAGAGGTTCTCTGCACACAGCGTGTGGCAAGGACGCTGTCAGGCATACTGTGAGCCGACCTCTGTGAGCACACTTATGTCCCTGCTCATCACTTGGTCCAGGGCGAAACGCATGTAGGCTTTGTGCCAAGATCACTGCAGAGATTCTTGTTTGTGTTCTGCAGAAGGAAAATCCCGAAACAGAACAAGCTATAGATATGGATAAATATTCATCTGGCATTCAAATAAATGCATAGAAGCATCTCGAGTTGGTTTCCATCTGTTAGTGATGATCCCAAGTGCTGTTACTGGAAGCAGAACCGAACTGGCTAATTCATCCCTATTGTATTCCGCCTCCAATGCCGAAGCAGAAAGCCTGTCTCCTAACCCGGGTCTGTGTTACCAGGCAAAGTGTCTGTCTGAGCGATGGAGCATATTACGAGCAGGAACAGTGCCAGTGCTTTGACTCTGTAGGCAGACAATAACCACAGCTAGTAGGAGGGTGGCACGGTCAAAGGGAGCAGCGCGTCGCTCCCAGTCTGTCCCATGCTAAGGGATGCTCCTGCTACTGTGCGCGGGTGGATGAGCCAGCCCCCACCACGTCAGTTAAAAGCAGTGTTATCACACAGCCTAGATGTAAAAACAGATGCTTGGGTCAAAGGAAAAGCCTGTATTGGTAAATAAACCAATCCGGGATGTTTTGCGTGTTCTTAAGGGCAAGTGAAGTGATGCAGTCCACATCCAGTCAGATCTGCATCTCCAAAGCAGAACAGCTTCATCCTTGCTATCTGCCAGGCCCTGCTGTCCTCTGAGCTTTGCCACAGCATCTGGGCAACAGTGGTTGGGACAGGCCAAAACCTTCGAGGGAATGCACTAATTAACAATTAACAGAGACGGTCTCCAGTCTATACCCTGGTCTTCTTGAGCTTGCTAGCCCAGATGTAGCCACAGTGCCTGGCTCGGGCGTCAAGCCCTTTGGACTCGGGAGTCCAAAGCTGACTTTTCTCAGCACTGCGGATTGTGCTGAGCCTGTGAGTCTAAACTGGGAATTCCCAATGGGACTTGAATTCCCCCGTAGTTAGTAAGGGAGTCTGGAGGCTGTGTACTGTCCCACTTACAGCCCATTTCCACTGGACAGGCAGTGAGCCCAGATGGCTGGTTTTGATATAAAACATGTTTTCCCTGTTTTTGTCACTCCCTTCCTGCCGCTCGTGCATTTGCCTCACCCAGCTGTGACTCCCTCCTTATAGCAGCCTGACTGTGGCCATGACTCCAGATGACATGGCAGTACAGCTATAAATGCGGGACTTAACACCCGAGTTTTTGATCCAACACACCACCGCAGAGCAGTGCCAATCAATAACACAAAACTGGGTACATGGTGAAGGAAATGAGTAGAAATCTCCCTAAATCCCACTTCCAAAAATGAAAAAATAACCTACTAAATGCACTTTATTGCTAGTTTTGTATTTCCGATTGATACTACCGTAGGTGGACATGCAAAAAATTGTAGGTGTCCTGCTGAATTAAATTTGGAGGCAACTGATGATGCCATGTTACATGATAAATAACATCTGTCTAAAGCAGTTGAATTCATTCTTATAATACTTTTTTTTTTCCTTAAGACCCTGGTGCCAAGCCCAATAAATTGAAAGAAGAACACCCACTCACTTTAGCAGGTTTTGAATCAGGTCCTGCAGGATTAGCCCACATGAACTTTACAGACCAAGGACTTGCACACAGCAGTAACAGATTAATGAGACCATTTCTGTGACCAAGCATTTGCCAACAGGGGTTAAGTTTGCATGGCCAAGCACTAACAGACTTCAGTCATCATCTTAATAGCCTGCACATCCATTACACTTAAAGTGAAATGAGCACATCTGGCTGCTTAGAGAACAGAATGATTAATAAAGAAAAAAAAAAAGAAGAAAAAAAAGACAGACAACTGAAAGGGTAAATTAAAGAAACCATACAAAGAGTATGGGACTGTCGTTCAAAGAGTCATGCTCAAAGCTGGGGAGTTTGCTGATAGGACGAGTGGCGTGTGCTCTTGCACAAACACATCACACTGTCAAATGAGCCCAGTGTTCCATTTCCATTTGAGCACTGGTGTCAAAGCGGTACTGCTGACACAGAAGTGCAATTCCCACTCGCTTTGGTAGGAGCTGCCCATGTGTGATGGGGAGCACAGTGTGAGCAGCAGGATCCAGGTCAAACCACCTAATGTGAGGAAATTGGAAGTTAAGTCTAACAACTGATTGCATGCGCAGAGTGAGGGTTTAAATAAACATGCTTCGGTGCAGGGACAGGCGATATGTTTGGAAATCTCGGCCGGCTCTTTCTGCCGTCTGTGTTTTGTTTCTGAATCCAATGCTATCATAATGAATAAGCTGTTTGCTCTTTCGACTGCACACCACATGACAGCTAGTTTCCATCCAAAAGCTTTGGCCCCTGCATGTAAATTGATCCTGTAAAGTTAACTCCTTTGTTCAAGAGGTTAAGTATGTGATGTATCAATTGGGCCTTTTGTGTAAAAGCCACAGAACAATACACTTACTGAGCCATATGTGTATTGCAGAATAATTTGCAGTAAAGGTATGCGGAGGAGCAAAGATGGATCATGCAAAAAAAATGTAGGCTCCAGTTCAAGAAAGTATCCATTTAGAACAGAGCAGAATTTAAGTATATGCGTAACTCCCACTGAAATATGGTTTCTAATCACATGTTTCAGGTTAAGCGTGTGGTTAATGCTGGCCCCGATAGGGAGGGATTTAGACACGTGCTTAAAACCTCTGAACTGGGCAGGAGTTACAAAAAGGCATCTGGATTCTGGGCTGACCAGACCAGGGACCCAAACTCGCACCCGGTCTCTACCAAACATGTCAGGGAGACCCACAAGTGGAAGAAAAAGTCTGAAGAAAACAGTGAGATCATCTGGAGATATTTCAGGAGGCCAAAAATGCAAGCTGGGTTTGACCCTAACCACGAGACATGGCAATTACACCTCCCTGGGATGCAACAGCACAGCCAGGAGTCGAGGACACCTGGGGCTTTACCACTCCCATGTGGACCCCTTACTTACAGGCTCAGGGCAGGTGGATGCTGAGACACTAGCCCTGAACTCTCAAGATCCATTTGTTCTTCTGACTCACTCGTTGGACACGACCTTGGACTACATTCCCTCTGCAACACGGTGACTCTAACATCTGCCCCAGCCTCCCACGCGGCAATGGAGGATCACAAGATTGTCTCAGACATGCTGGACCACAACAGTCCTTTTCTCAGATGAAAAAGTACCTCCTCCTTATATCCTGGTTGCTGACACCATAACGTCATTCCAGGGAGAAAAAGGGCTTTGGTAAAAGTAGCCTTGCCACAATGGAGAATTCAGAATGAACCATGAGGAAAAAAGGGATCTTCGTTGCAGGAAACAGGACCATCTTTGCATTGTCTTCTTCAGTGAAATCAACGTTGCCTAGGTAGAATGACGCCTCCTCTGACATCTTAATCCCTGCCGCCTACCCTGCTGGCGGTGGGATCACATGCATCTTTGGCAACAGGCAATTGGCATTTTCAAAACATGTTAAATTCTTCCCTTCTGCTGCAGTGCATCTGGACACAGAACGTACTGGCAGCTTCGCTCAACATTATCATTTTATTGGAAACCCTTGAAGGAGAATATTTGTCTTAGCCCTTCAGCTTTTTGTTATTTCTCTCTGGTAGCAAGGACTGACAGCCAGCAAGGTACTTTCCAAAGAAAACAGAGGCACAGCCTCTGCCTTTCAGAGCCGTCAATCCCTTTAAGATCCTTTGCAGTGTTGTGAAATAAGAGAATCAGAAATCTAAACCCACCATTGTGAAAATGTAAAGGTACTTTCAATATTTCTCTTTTGTGTGTGTCTGTGTGTGTGTGTTTAACTTCATCTCTTTAATAAGGAGGTCTATTTTTCCCGTTGTAAATGGGTAGACTGGGAAAAGAAGTGTTCTCCTTGATTTCCCTACCTTAACCCAGCTCCTGCTCCAAGCTGGAGCATCGCATCAGCCGTGCTGTTAAACACCTAATGTGCTCTTCGTCCTTGGCAACCCTGGATTAAGCAATTCCTACGGAAGCACGAGCAAAGCTTAGTACACCAGCTCGAAGAGCTTGCAGGGATTTCAGGAGTGCAGTCAGGCTCCTGTCTGCTCTAAACCAGCAGAGCTCTGCTGCCTTCCTCAGAGCTGCACCAGCTCATACCAGGTGGGGATCTGGCCCTCAGCCTTTATTAATTATCATACGCACTCAGAGATGAAAAATACGTTTATCATGACACAGAGAGAAACTCATCAGCTGCGTCAGCTGCCAAAAGGGAGGGTGATCGGCTCGGCTCAAAGGGGCATCGCCTTGGTGGCACTGTGCGCATATCTGCCAGGAGCAGGTTAGCTCTCAGTGATGCTAACTGGAGGCGATGGAGAGAGACCAGACAGCTCTTTGGAGTCCCTCCCTGCCCTATTTTTCCACGATGTCTGTTATTTAACAAGGGATCAAGTCTTCCCTGTTGGCACAAATTATACCAGCCAAGCCCAGCAATGTCTTGCAGAAGCAGAGGGTTCCGTGGGCTCTGTGGCTCGATTCAGACAGGATTTTGAAGAAAAATGTGGGCTTCTGGGGATTGGAGCTATGGAGGGGGTGACAGGGAACTCCCAGAGGAGTAGGGATACACGTGGTGAAGGTGGTGGACAAAATCAGAGCAGTCGAGTTTCCCCAGGCGTTTCTCTGCCTGGTTTGGAAGGTTTTGCATGGATTAGGGAAGGATTTGTGAGGCTGCGGTGCCAAACCAGTGTTTATCCACAGAAGTCTTCTTATTTTTTAATTGTGTCAGAGATCTCTAGCTGGCATCTCTCTCTCCAAACCTGGCCAGTTGGTGGAAACAGAAGATTTATTCCGAGCCTTTGTTTCATGATTGGGGGCGGGGGGCAAGGGGAGGGCTGAGGTTTCCTTTGTCTGACATTAAAGAGATACCCCTCCTCTTCGTCTGCTTCCAGCTCATCGTCCTGGCTGGCAGACGTGGAGGCTTCCCTGCCAGGGCTGGGGAGAGAGGGGGAAGCCGACAATGGCTCCCTTGGTGTGAGAGCATCGGTAGCAACACAAGGCCCCCTCAGATGCACACGTGCCTTTCTGTTGACTGCTGTGGGAGTTGCCTGCATATTTTAGGAGACAATTAGACCGGTGCAGTGTATACTGCCTATTCACTCTTCATCTCCAGCCCCGGGGAGCAGAGGAATGATTTATTAGGGAAACAGACTTACCATCTTCTGGTGTTGGTCAGCTGTGATGTGAAAATAGCCTCATTGAAGGCAATTACTATCAAATCCTAATTAAAACCAAAATCTTTCATTGGTTTGCTCGCAGACAGCTACTGCACTGGAAGAACATGCTTGCAGGGGAAGGATGAGGGAAGCAGGAGAGGAGGAGAAGGGGAGCAACAGGGACAGGGCAGGGACACAGCACAGAGCACCCCGAGGTGGCCCATCACCCCCAGCTCCCACTCACACGAAGGGCAAGTGTGGGCCCAGCCCCTCGCGAGGGATTGCCCGGCAAGGGGAAAGTCTCCACACTGCTCTGCTTGGGCTGTGCAACGACCTGAAAGGCTCGAGAGAGATGGTTTGGGTCAGCCAGTGCGTGTGCCGTCAGTGCAGGAGAGACGAGCACCGCTCCTCGTGACAAATCCTAGCTAATCCTCCAAAAGCAGAAACAAAAACTAAACAAGCGATGCAGCCTGAGCTCGCCAACAGCCTTGGGTGGCATTGTCCGACCTTTGGCTCCTGCCCAAGTGGGGCTGGCTAATCCCCCAGCACTCCCGCAAGGTTTACACCAGCAGAAAGCCCGTCTTCCCACAGACACCCCTTTGCGCTGGCTTTGCCTGCCAGACCTTATACCCTTGCTGCTGCCCTGAAGCACAGCATGGAGCCCCACATTATCTCTCCCATTAAAAATGTGCTTGTTCCGCCCTTGCGCCTGGCCCTGTGTCAGGTCCATTTAGTGACACTGATTGAAACCACTGCAGGGAGGGTGTTCATGCCTTTGCACTTCAACGTGCCCTCTTTTGGGCATCCCACCTTAAGCCAGAGGCTGCAGAATGGGAGACCGTGTGTGAGTGACAGGGAAAGCCCTCTGAGGCTGGGTTACAGTGACTGGTCCCCATTAGGCCTGTGGTGGAGGTGGTCTCCTCGCCCACCGACTGCCTGCAAGCAATGAGCCCCCAGCAGGCACACAGTGCTCTGAGGGCACAGGGGAACTGCACCTATGTTAGCAAATTAAACATGCCCAGGTCTCTTCTCTGGCACAGAGGCCAACCAGTTTGGAATAGCCTGCACCTATGCTCCTAAGTTTTTTTGTTCTCCAAAACTGTGTTACCTCTTCCAGGTTGCCTACTGGGAGAGGTGGTCGACCCATGGTAATTCCTGAACTGTGCCGGGGACTTTTTTAACGATACAACAGCGCCGACAGTTCCAGTGCTTGGGAAAATCCCCTGGCACTATTTATTCTATCAGTCAAGATGTAGATTAGACATTTTCAGTATATTCAGGTGACTGCAGGACTTCTGAGATTGAAGGAGCCACTCTGAAACACCATCTGTGTAGGAGAATTTTGTAGGGCTTCTGTTCTGGGGAAAGTAATCACTGCTTGAGCCAAAGCCATTCCTAACCTGAGCATGAGTCTATTCAGCATGTTCACGTCTGCCACATCTGCTGCAGCCAGCAGCTGTGGGGTTCTCAGTGCACCCCGCCCATCCGCTGAGCATCGCACTGCATCGCATGCCGCCGCTGTACTCACACCCCCCTGCTCCAGCCCAGCTTCCTGCATACAAGGAAGGAGCCAGAGCTGGGGTCCCAGGTGTTTCCAGCACAGCCCTGTGGGATGCTGCCAGCAGTGCCTCGGATACCCGCCAGCAACGTCAGTGAGGGGGTGTGCCGAACGGGTTGGTCATGCCCTCTCCTTCCACATCACCCGTTTGCTCCGCCTGCGCAACTGCGTTCGCCCTCGCCACACATTAGATGCATGAACAGGCTGAACAGAAACCCAAAGCAAATCTGGCCCACAAAGGTTATGCATTGCTTCTTATACTGGAAAATAGATTATTCTGAATGCTAGGAAAATTGGGATCTGAAGTCTGCTCCTTGGGCTTATTTAGAGCTTTTCAAAAATGTAATATATTTCAGTTCAGTATTCATATGCCTCATCATGGCTTACTAAATCAGATGACACATTGCAGTCAATTAAACCAACAATAGTACAGCAAGCAGTAATGTACAGCGTGTGGTATGGTATGCAGTAATGTGTACTGTGGTGAGAGAAACTCATTGACGAGTCTGTACTAAAGCAGGCAATCCCCCCCAGTTCTAGTAAGATTTCCATATAAAGAAGAGACTTCCTTACCTGAGGTTTCAATAAAACTTGGGTTCCCATTCCTAAAAGGAACTGATGTTTGTCATCATCTGTCCAATTTATTCTGAGATGTTTTTCACCCCAGGTCTGTCTGCATCCCTATGAATCATTTCCCCGGAATTATGCTCGGATATTTGAAATGTACACTTGGCACACTGAAAAAAAATGAGCTAATTGCCAGTTCTGGGTTCCTTTAGCACAGTCTACCGAAAAGATTTTGAAGATTAACAGTTTCATTAGATAACAAGGATTAGATCTTCAGCTGCATAAACTGGGGCAGTCTCTTTGCAGATTCCCAAATATGATCCTTATCTCACGAATGCATACGCCTTCAGCCTTAAGCTACACTCGCTTTTTCTGCATTCTGGGAGAAACCCCATGCAAGGAATAACATGTTATGTACCCTAGTGTGGGGGGATGCTGTCACAGCACTTGTCCTAGAGCCCACTGAAAGCAGCAAAAAGCTGTGCTTTGATTTTAGGATCAGGCCTGAGCCCAGCACAGCAGAGCACTGCTTAAACAAGTAATTCACTTTTACCACGTGCCTCATTTTCAGCGACTTCAACAAGACTCAGAAATGAGATTTTCCAGAGACCGATTTGAGGGCAGGGTGAGCATGTGGCTGATTCAGAGCGCGGCTGCAGTTGTTTCATTTGCAGGAAAAGGAACAGGGGTTGCACTGAGTGGTGCTGCTGAGCACCCACTGCCTTTCCAGGGCGGATGCTCTCACTGCAACTCGTGAGAGCCGTAGCTTTCAGAAGCTGCAGTTAACCTGCCACAGCCCCTGTGGAAAAATCCTTCACCACTTAATAGGAAATTCCAGCCTTGCTAATGCTTATATGGGGGCTTTTTAATGATTTTAATTTTAACATGCAATTACATATAAAATGCTATAGTATTGATAGGAAACCTGATGAATTTCAGGGGGCAGCTCTGATTTTTTCAGGTCTCCTATCCTTGAAAATCCTCATGGCTTCACCAATATGAAATTCTGTGAAAATTTTCCACAGAGGAAATCTGTCATTTATTTTCTTTACAGTCCTGAGTGAGCAAATATAGACAAAACAAAGTTTACTGTGACACAAGGGAGACTTGAATTTGAAGTCGCTTTTCTATTGCTTGACGTTACATACACCTGGAGCTATGACTGATATCTCATGCCCACAGCTGAGTACGTTGCTTGAAAAATCCTGTTACATGAGTGAATGAGAAAGGGAAGATATATTACTCAAAGTTTTCTACCTTTGCAGGGTTTTGTTTCATTTCTTTCTTTGTCTGCCTTGATTTTAAGAGGCTAACTCACAAAAAGCACGCTTTTCCTAGTCAAGAGAGAACTGCATCCTCAGAATTACCACATCTGGTCCAAACTGAATCTTGATCCATGCATGTGTTTCCTTCAAGCCCCACACTGTTTCAGATTCAGGGTTGTGATTCAGATGCATCTTCCTAATGAAAATTAATGACATAAGGGTTTCCTTACAGTTTCATAGACCTAAAAGGCTGCAGAGACACCAGCAGATGCAGATTTTCAAATGAGGGAAGAGCCACTGGTGCACGTACATCTTTATAAGCCCAGTTCATATAAGCAAGAACATGGTGATTCAGTATTAGTATATGTCTTTGCCTAATGGGGAGACTAATTATCCAAGTACAGATTTATAAAAAGAATGGAGAAAGAGGGCTGAAAAGAGGTAGAAGGGTGGATTATCAACTCCATCACACCAATCTATGCTCCTGCATCCCAAATGCCTACGCTGTCCCGTCCCCGGTGTTGGGCTCCATCCACCCCTGTCGTTCAGGCACATTTTCATGCACACAAAGGTGTTTTACTTTACATTGCTAGGTCATACAAGTCCAAACACCTATGTGCTCTCTGGATGCATCCAGCTTCGAAATTTGAGCCCTGCTATCAAAGCTGGTGGATAATGATAACTAACGTAAAAATCAGATTCAAGAGGGGATTTTATACCTTGAGTTATCATGGCAGTGCAGGGGAACATCCACGGTTTTGGAGTGGCTGCTGCAAAATGCATGTTTTGATTCAGTGCCCTGGGAGTCTGAAGTCTGCAGCTAATATTTCCTTTCCAATTATTGCTGTGAGTGGATAAAATATATTTTAATATCTTTGTGCTAAGAGTCCTATCTACAGAGAGAGGTATTTCCACTGCACTGCAAGACCATTACATTTATTTGCACAATTCACTTAACTCTGGTTCATGATATTGCCAGAAGCCCTTGATGGAATTATGGTTCCATAATTATAACTTTGTAAATTACAGGCCTTAATAGCTTTAGGGCTGGATTCTCACTTGCAATAAATCATCAGGGTTTCATTGATTTTATTGAAGTATATGGAAGTATGTCAACTTACACCAGCTGAAAACTGAGGTGAGATCTTCACCCTTTGAAGTCGTTGGGAGTTCTGCCATCAACTTAAAGGCAGCGAGAAATTAACCCTTGGTCCTCATTTTTCATAGTCACTTTGCTGCCATGAACCGCATCAATACAATAAATTGTTCAAGATAATCATATCACAAACCAAGATGATGTTGCTAATTAAAATCTATCATTGCCACTCATGCTCTAAAAGGTTGGGCACTAAAAGGGTTTGATACCCTACCGCTCTGCACCTGAGACTCCCTTTGTACAGACCAAACGCAGCAACACACCCTCAACTCCTGCAATACCCTAATGCCTTTTTATGGATGTTCTGAAATACGCACACGTATATATAAAGTTTAAGAGTATGTCACTGTGCCCTCTTAGCTAATTTATTGTTCATACATGAGCCTCAGTGAGAGGAACAGATAAATAACTAGAAGACATCCAGCATTTAACATAGCTTGCAAACAGATGTATGAGTTCACTCAGTCTCCTGTGGCAACCTGCACAGCCTTCTGCCAAGAAGCCAGACAGTGGAAGAGGAGGTTAAAATACTGAGCATGGAGGAAAGCACTGCACTGAGTGAAATAAATATAGTATTAATATGTAAGTAGTGAAAGTCCCTGCTCACTACTCACTGCCACAGCTCAGATTTGACCTAGTATTGACCACTCGGGATGGATGCAACTATCGTTCACCTAAAGAATAAGTAGAATACACTGTCAAGGCTCTCCCATTAAAATAATATATATAGCACTTACATAGCGCCAGTGTATTTTAATGACCATAAGACTTTCTTGAGCTTAAATTTGGCTATCTGCATTTTCAGTTATGGAAACAGAGCTACTGAAAGTTTCAGTCCAAAATAGCCATTGATTCTTTTGGCAACTAAAATGTGCATGTCTGTGTCTTGCCCAAAGTCAATTTTGGCAGGCACATTAGGCAGTTCCTAAGTCCAGGCAGCGAACTCTTGATTACAGCTTATTCCCTCTGAATGTAATAATTCCTTTAAAAATCAAAACAGGTCCTCCAGAGAAGGATTATTAGGGGTCTGTTAAGGATAGCAAAGCACAGGCCCAAATTTACCAACAGATGAGGTGGCTGTGGCGTAGGTGAAGGAAGGCATAAAATGTTTATCCCTTTAAGCCACAGGGACTGATGAAGGGTAAGTTGAGGGAGTGCTCTCCTGAGACCGCTCCTGTGCTGCACTTCCCCAGTTTTCCTTTCCTCTGTGCTTATGGTTACAACTGTATTATTTGTCCCTCAGCTAAGATAAACATAACTTTCCCACATTTGAATCCATTACAACAAATTCACTGGTTTCACTCAGAAAAAAGCTATCTATCTGTTGCTTCTAGACAGCTCCACCACAGAAAGATAAGGGAAGGCTGGTGAAAATGTTGAGCTTCTTAGAACAAAAAGGAATTAACAGCCACGAAACAAGCAATGAGGGAGCTCCTGCTCCGGAGCAGGCTGTGCTCTCAAGGAGCCTCAGGCAGTTGGAGCACCGTTTCGGCTCTAATGCATCAAAGGTGGCATTTGGGAAAATGACCATGGCTTCAACTGGTGTCAGGACCATGCCGAACAAGAAGCAGACAGAAAGTCAGGAAAAGGGTAGAGCACTGCAGGCAAACCATATCCAAGGAGCAGATAACAGAGACTTTAAAAACAATTCGCCAGACGCTTACAAATGGACATCTCAACTTAGAGGATGACATGCTGATGCCACAAGCTACCCTGCAAGGGTAGAGCGGCTTCATCGCAGAGCGTAGCTGGAGGCCTTTTGGGTCCACTGCTGCACAAAATGCAATGGCAGGGAGGACCGCACTCCAGCAAGCATTCCTGAACCCATATGCTTTCACATGAACTAAGCCCTAAAAGTAACATGACAGCAATATCAAAAAGGAACTGATGAAGTCAAACCAGGGGCTTTGTTTCTCCACTGTTGCTTGAAGGGTGTTGCAAGCACAGTTTCATCGCAGTCTTTCAGTACTAACACATGCCTCTGCTCATTGTACTGGTGGAGGAGAGTGAAGTTGTCACATAGGGAACACGGTTACTCCAAATTACCTGAAAGCAGTGATGAATACAGCCCCAGGGACTGCATTTTTCGGTGCATTAACAGAGTGCTAACCAGGAGAACATTAATTACACGTTGTCACTGCTGCTCACCCAAAAGGAATTCAGCCTGGCAAAACATGATCATAAAAAGGAAAGCATTTGGAACAAATCTATGTGTGTGTGACATATATAAATGCCATTTGCATCCTGCCTATGAAGGCTCCACAAGCATCGTGGCTTGCAGCTGGCTGCCAAGGTCTCCGCAGAACCATCAAGCACGCCCTCAGGTGATGGTCCAGTGACTCTGATCTCCACTTAATGAGCACTGACGCGGAGATTAGAACAAAAAGCAAATTACTCTCTGGTAATATTTCTAGGTATAAAACCTCATTTTCTGGTGAATCTATAGGCTTGAGCTCTTTTTTCTCTTAATAATTCTGTTTTAAGACAGACTTCAACATTTCAGTGACCATGGGCCAGGACATCTGGGTCTCTGGAGTTAGCAATGAGCTGTGAGGACACAGCTCCTTGAGTTTCTGCCCAATTTCATCCCCAGAGCCTCCCAACCTGCTCAAACCCACAGTGTCTCCAGGGCCCATGAGCCAGCCAGCGACAAGCCAGCGCAGCACAACACAGGCACTCAGCTTGCATCCATCCACCCCTCAGGGAAGCAGATGAGGAGATCCAGTCTGCCATGCCTAGATCTGCTGGAGATGCCACAGCATAGGGATACAGCCAAGACAGTCCCAAGGGGCCAACTCAGCTCCTCTCAGTTTCATTTAGATTACACTCAGACCAGTTGTTTAATGGAGTACTGATCATCCATCTCCAGGGCACTTTGAACGAAAGCATACCTATCATCACCACCACCACGAACAGATGGCCAAATTGCTGTTCAGAAGAGAAAAGTGACCTGTATTTTCAAATCTATACAAGAGAGGCAGTGAGTTACATTCAACAGCTGGTTACATTACCGAAACGCCGTGTCGTTAATGTATGCACACACACGGTGTGCTGCCTGGTGTGAGCGTTGCGACTTCGGGTTAAAGCCACCATCGTTTTATAAATTGTGCACAATCATCCATAATCTTTGCAAAATACAAAGTACAGTTTTCTCTCTGTTGCCTGTTCTGCACAGCCCTTTCATTACAGAAACATCTGTTAGAAGTGCTTTAGCTAAGGGTTCGTCAGAGTTTCCATTATAAACCCCCACATTCGAGGGGTTACTGCAACTGAGCTGTAAAAAGTTGCTCCAGGCTCAAACTTGGCATAAAAGGTCTCCAGTGGGAGAATCACGGTTTTTTTTCTAAAACCAAAATGTTAAAATAGATGCAGTTAAACAAAAGAAATTCACTTTGCCTCAGAGACTGCCTCTCCCAAATCTATGTTAGACATACTTACAGGCACACACATTGTGCATGGGCCTTTAAAAGCAAACTATTTATTAATTTATTTTTTAAGCTATTTACTAAAATAAAGTTACTAACTTCAGAACCTTATAGATTCATTTCAGATATAAGTGGCCAGGTGATTTCAGATAGAAAAGCAGCAACTACACAGAAAGTAAATTATCCTTCCATGTAAAGAGCAGGAAGAGGGGACAGCACTTTTAGGAAATTTAACTAACTTTCCTCTTGCAGGCAGTGGGTTTACTCCTGGGCTGCCAGTAGGGTCCAATGACCAAAATGTCCCAAAGGCAAGTGGAGACAGTATTTGTTTTAAGAGGCAGGATGGAGGAGATTAGCAGAAAGATGTTAAGTAGGAGGAAATACGCTTGTTTAGAGAAGATAAGCAGAGGGGAGAGGTTCACTGTACTATACTGGTCGAGGTGGTTAAGGTGATCCATGAGCAGTAGTAGACACAAAAATCCTCCACGCAGCCCAGGACAATGAAGAAGAGGCAGAAACCATAGGAGAGTTCAATTTAGGAAAGTCTGGTTTGCAGGTAAAGGAAGATGAAGAAAAGCTAAAATACAGGAGACCTTTGAATTGAGGAAGGGCTCACTTTTTTAAAGGATATGCGTAGTGCTGATGTTCAGCAAGGCAGCCCTTGGTTAGAGAATGAGAAAAACTCTTGTTACATCATTAATTGTGCTGCCCCCCAGCAGCTGCAGCAACAGACCTCAGTGCTGATCCTGCAGGAATTTAAGCCCATGAGCAATCCCATTTAAATTAATGGGATTATGCCTCAGAATTGTAGAGTTAAGCATATGTGTGTGCGTTTGCTGGAGCAGGCCCCGGGGCAGAAGCACGCTTGCAGAGCGCCCTGCATCGTTCTTTGTGCTGCCGTCCCAGCGGCTCCCGGTCTGTCAGGCAGAACGGCTCCAGAGTGAGCTGTAAGGTCTCTAAGCAAAACCCCCAAACTTGGGGAAGTCACACAGTGATTCACCGAGTGGCACCCTTTCCTCTGAGTCAGTCCTGAACAAAAGTCCCAACGCAGCTTTAAGATGGGAAACTACAGCTGGATGTGCCGTCCCTTGCAGGAGATGGAAAACAAACATCCTGCCTGCGACCGCCACGTAAGGTCTCAGCAGCTCTTTAGGAGAGTTTGGTTTTTAGCCCTGGTGTTTCTGGCCAAGATCCAACTGCTGTAATTTCAGCTTTCTGGTTCAACCTCCCAGCATGGGCTCCTGCTCTCTTGCGGCCTTGGTTGCATTTCTGAACATCAATACGCAGCTGCTGCAGCTCTGACGGGTGAGAGAAGATGTCTCTGGACACATAACATGACCCAGGCACACTTAGAGAATGAGCATGATGCGAAGAAACAACATTGCCTCCGTCACTTGCACTGAGGAGCACTTTGGTTTCTATTAAAATCAGATATTGCTCAGCATGCTTGACTCCAGCAAAGTGGCACCAGCATTCATTGATGTTGGAACAACTAGAGATTTCACTACATGCAAATGGTTCCCTTTAATCCCCTCAAAAGCTTCAGCTCGAACACTGAGTTCAGGGAAAAGCTGAGAACATAGCACAGTATCTTATGTGAGTAACACACATATTGTGTTCTCCTGCCTGTGGACGTTAGAGAGGAAAATTTCTGCACTGCTTCTCATTATCAGCATGCAACATGCTTGAGAGGCTTCTGATTCTTGGGCATTGGCCAGCCTCCAGTGCACTGGAGTCAACACTGCCATCACCTGATGCCGTGTGGCACACCCACTTTGAGCATCAGAATCTCCTAGAAAGGAAAAGCTCAGATAAAGAACAGGTCACTTAAGTCATAGGTTATCTGAAGTGAAGGTTACCCATGGTTTCCTTCCTTTTTCCTGTTTTCTGTAACTTTCTTCTAAGACAGTTGTCACCTTATTTCTTAGATCAAGAATGCTCAGATGACGCTTCCTCATATCATTAATTATTATTATTATGAAATCATGAAAGTCCTCTCAATTAAAATGTCCCAAATGTAAAAGCTTTGACTGCATTTCTCTCAGTAATTCAGTTTTCCAATTTTGCTTTACATCAACAATGCAGATGTATGTTTTGACTGGTTCAATAACTTTTCTTGAAAACATAAACAAATATTAAAAATCTGACAACAAAGGTTAACATTAAGTAGCTGGGCAGCTGAGATAGACATCAGCTAATAGGAATTTCCTGCTGCTACTACATGTATTTCTACTTTTAATCACTGTCACATTATTTTCTTATCCCAGATTGTCCTATATAGCATGATAGGAGCAGATACCTGATAGGTCCTAAGGAAGCCTTTTAGAATAGACCAGGCTTTAAAGATTTGCCTTTGCTGTAAGAAGAGAACAATGTTCACAAAAGTTATATACATTTCCATGTATTCAAACGTTTTTCCTGGGCAATGTCAACTCTATGCTTCAGTCCATTTTGAAATTTCCAACATGCCCATCTCTACAAGTCCAAGAAAAAAAAGTCCTTTTCTTTGCACATTCTTTAAACAAAAGTGCTGAAAATCATGTCTTTAAAATGAATGGGGATTGATGTGAATCTGTTGCTTTAACAAGAAACAATTTGGTATTTCCATAAGCAATTAGACTATGTTAATAGTCTACAATCTATCATGCCAAGAAATGACAGAAGCAGCTTCTTAACTATATAAAAGCATCAGGCATTTTGTTAGTGTTTCTTCTTTAGAGAAAAGATAACTCACATTTCCATCTGGATCCGACTCAGCTGTTGTGAAAGAGCCGCAGCAGCATCCAGAACAGCAGAACAGCAGAGAGTCAGAGTTCAGGTCCCAGTGCCATCCTGTTGTTTCTGCAAGAACAAGGCAAGTGACCCTGGAAAAATACAGCAGAATGCATCAGGGAGAGGTGTTACACTTGGCTGTAAAGCTCTCTCTTAAGTAATCACTGGTGGTGTTGACTTGCCTTTCTTTTATTTTGCTTATTAAATATGATCTGTGATCCTGTTAGCACTTTGCATGTCACGCTGAAGCTTCACACTAGAAAAGGACTGGGATGGAGATTCCTTAGCTGTGGTGCACAGCGCGCTGGTGAGCTCACTGTGCCTGCAGTATGCTGGCTTTCGTCCTGGACTTCAGTTGAGAGGAACAGAGCCAAGGGAAGGAGAAGAGATGAGATAAACAGCAAAAGTAGAAACCATGGTCAACTTTTACAGGAAGGTCAATACCCATATTCCTCTAAAGACCTCTTAAAAAGAGGCACAAATGCTTTTTCAGTATGGTTTTCCATGTAATGTAAATTGCCACGGGGATGTTACACAATGACTCGGAGGATAAATGCCCATGAAGCAATTTCTTTATTGAGTTGTGGAGCTCATCACAGAAAAGCTGGAAAACACCTGTAGGTGTGGGAATAAGTTTCTACTCTTACTGGAATAAAATATACCCTGGTCTTGCGCAGGTTTTTCAAGATCCCACAGCATACAGCATCTACTTCTGTCTGTCCTCTGAAGGATCTTTTCATTTTTTTCACAGATGAGAAAATTTACCTGGCTTCTAGCAGAACAAAAAGGATTAAACCACACAGTTAAGGTGGTCCATAATGAAGAGAAGCTGAGTGACATTAGCAAAGTGAGGAAATTAAACACATGAAATGTAAGATTATGCTAATCCCAAGATGCAGCGTTAGAATTGGCTTTGATGCACCATATATGTTGTATTCCCCATGAATATAATGCAAGGCACAGCACTGAATGATTCAGAAATCTGACCTGAAGATCACAGAAGCTGAGGGCAAGCTTTCTGCTGACTCCAGTGGCCTTTGGATGACAATCTTTTGCTGGAAGCACCATCGATTACTGAAATAGCCTCAACCGTATCAAAACCCTGAGAAAATTAGTTCACTAAGCTCTATCTATTTGTGCCACATTTTCTACCTTAGTTGCCGGTCTCAGGCTGATCTGTGTTAAATAATCATTTCTTTCTGGAAGTTTAAAAGCTTGAGTCATTCGAGATGATGAAGTTGCAGGGAAAGCTCCTTTTCCACCTCCTCTCCCCGCCCCCACGTTACGGCACTGTGGCGGCCTTGTTCATGAAACTTCACTCCTTCCCTCCGTTATAAGAACTTGAAATTTGTCAGTGAAATGGTTTTTCAGATGGACATGTGCCTTTCGTATCTTTGAAAGCCAGCATATATGCAGACAAATCTAGGTTTCAACGACCAAAATTGCCCGAGACACTCTTGGTGCATAGGTTATGCCAGCTCAAAGCTGACCAGGACTGATCCAGACTACAGCTGCGCCAGTGCACAGACATCTGAGAGCTGCAAAACTTACCCCTGCTGTGAAGAGAGGGAGGGAAAATCAGGGATGATTCAAGGAGAGAGAAACACATCTCCACATATCCCACAGGGAAGGGAAGAAACTTAGTGGCCAAAGATGGGGAAGAGGCAGGTTTCCAACAGCTCTGCCCACACAGCTTTAAGTGACTGATCTATGCCTTGTTGCAGTATGGTTATGGTATAGAGTATTCTACAGTACACATTGACTTTTCGCTTTTCTGCTCAGATTTTCACAGCCTTTCCTTCCTCCTGTGTCTTTATTACCCAAGAAGGGAGAGAGGCGGAACAAAAAGCTGCAAACTGAAGGGAGTGTGGGTGTGAGGGGGTTTATGTGTGCTTTGGTTTCGGAGCTTTGGCCTGAAAAGAGATATTTGCGCTAACAGACTACAAAAGACGGATGATTTGCTGTACTGAAAAAGTTAGAAACTCCTGCAACGTCAACACAGTTCATTGAAAGTTAAAAGGGGGCGTGTTATTTTTAGGTGCTAAGTAATTCACAACATTTTGTGTTTGAAATAAAATATTCATCTGTATCATTATGAGTCATCTTTGTTCAGATACTTTACTAAAATATTCTCCTTACGTAATACTATCATCCAACATACCTGGGATCTCTATTTTATTATAAAGTTGGTAGAAAGTCTACAGATAAGTTTGTGTTCTTAAGGCTAATAGCAAAGTGAAACAGTATTTCAGGTATAGTCACTATTAACAACTTGTAAAATGTTGACTTATCCCGCTATGTCTTTTATATTATTATTTTTCTTCTGTAGTTTATATGCTGTACGCCTGCCACCAGGAACATGTGTTTCCAATTATCTAAGCTTTCCAAACCAGCTTTGCATTCAATAGCAACATTTTTTTTAAGGTACAGCTCCTCCTCCCACAGAAGTTAATATCCTCTCCTTTTTCACACAGCGAACAGCAGTGCCTCTTGATTTCAGGCCCATTTTAGAAATTATTTAATCTGGAGCTCCCTCAGACAAGAATATTATTTTCCTCTAAACTTCTTGTACATTTTATGAGACAAAACCAAGCTTTCGTATTGAATGTATATAAAGTGTTGAAGCAAGAGAGGGGAAAACTGATGTCATCCAGTCTGCCTTGCATGACATTTTCTCTATTTTCTTACACAGCGAAGAATCTAATTTGACTACTAGAGCCGTAACGGTAGAAGTGTTAAACAGCATCCCATCCTTACAACTCATGCTTAGGCCTTACAAATCCCACACCTGAAGCGTCTGTGCAACCTGTGACCTGTAGCGTATCCGAGTCATGTGTTGTAAGGTCATAAATTGTGATTATCCCCATTGGTACATGGAGAACTGAGGCAGGCTTATATTTGTGCCTCTGCATTGGCTTCAGGCTCAAGCTTGCATTTGACTTTTCTGTGTGCAGTTCTGGGCTCCACAATTTAAGGATGCATCCAGAGGAGGGCAACAAAGCTGGTCAAAGGGCTGGAAGGCATGTCCTGTGAGGAGTGGCTAAGGACTTTGCGTTTGTCTAGTTTGGACTGGAGGCTGAGGAGAGAGCTCATTGCCCTCTACAGCTTCCTGAGGAGGCAAAACAGAGACGGAGGTGCTGATCTCTTCTCCCTGGGATCCAACGACAGGATGCGTGGGAGTGGTTCAAAGCTGTGTCAGGGGAGGTTTAAACTGGACATCAGGAAGCATTTCATAGAATCATAGAATCATTTAGGTTGGAAAAGACCTTTAAGATCTTCGAGTCCAACTATGAACCTCGCACTGCCAAGTCCACCACTAAACCATGTCCCTGAGCACCACATCTACACGTCTTTTAAATACCTCCAGGGATGGTGACTCAACCACTTCCCTGGGCAGCCTGTTCCAGTGCTTGACAACCTTTTACATGAAGAATTTTTTCCTAATATCCAATCTAATCCTCTCCTTGTCCAACTTGAGGATATTTCCTCTTGTCCTATCACTTTCTAGTTAGGAGAAGAGACTGACACCCCACCTCACTACAACCTCCTTTCAAGTAGTTGCAGAGAGTGATAAGGTCTCCCCTCAGCCTCTTTTTCTGCAGTCTAAAAAACCCCTGTTGCCTCAGCCGCTCCTCATAGACCTTGTGCTCCAGACCCTTCACCAGCTTCGTTGCCCTTCTTTGGACACACTACAGCACCTCAATGTCTTTCTTGTAGTGAGGGGTCCACTCTTCTTTACAGAGAACATGGTCAAAACTGGAATAGGCTTCCTAGAGAGGCAGTTGATGCCCCAAGCTTGTCAGTGTTTAAGAGGCATTCAGACAATGCACTTAACAACACGCTTTAACTTTTGGCCAGCCCAAAGTGGTCAGGCAGTTGGGCCAGATAAAGATTATAGGTCCCTTCCAACTTAAATATTCTGTTCTATCGATCACCTGCCTCAATGAGACACTGGCCTTCACTCAGGCTTCAGTCTGGGGAAGACCATGGGCTCACCACCCAAAGAAATTCAGGCACAGAACTTGAAACTGAGATGCAGTCCCTACGGACAGTGCAAACATAACCAATGTAAAGCACCTAACAAGAAAAGGGACTCCACCCTGAGGCATAGCTCATCAAGATAAGACATATAGCCAGAGAGACCCAAGCTGTGTCTTGCCTGAGCAGAAGATGTAGGGCAGTATATGAGGGGAGTGGTGTTAGTCCACATCTCTGGGTCCTGCTCCAGGCTGGGATGAATCACAGAATCACTGCATGGTAGGGATTGGAAGGGACCTCTGGAAATCATCTAGTCCAACCCCCATGCTGAAGCAGGTGCCCCTAGAGCAGGTTGCACACGAACGCGTCCAGGACAGTTTTGAATATCTCCAGAGAAGGAGACTCCACAACCTCCCTGGGCAGCCTGTTCCAGGGCTCTGTCACCCTCACAATAAAGAAGTTCTTCCTCATGTTCAGGTGGAACTGCCTGTGTTCCAGTTTGTGCCCATTGCCCCTTGTCCTGTCACTGGGCACCACTGAAAAGAGCCTGGCCCCATCCTCTTGACACCCGCCCTTTAGATATTGATAGGCATTGATCAGATCCCCTCTGTGTCTTCTCTTCTCCAGGCTGAATAGACCCAGGTCTCTCAGCCTTTCCTCATAAGAGAGTTGCTCTAGCCCCCTAATCATCTACATAGCCCTCTGCTGGACTCTCTCCAGTAGTTTCCTTTCTCTCTTGAACTGGGGGGGCCAGAACTGGACACAGCACTCCAGATGCGGCCTCACCAGGGCAGAGCAGAGGGGGAGGACCACCTCCCTCAACCTGCTGGCCAAAACACAACTGGGTAGAAGTTTGGAAGTGCCCTGGAGTTTGCCAGTTTAAATGAAGTCTGGGTGAGTTGGCCAAGGCTGAGCCTGAACTCAGCATTATAAATCTGCTTAATGAATCTTCATTAACAACTCAATCTGCTTCCTAGAACTGGAAAGGGATCAGACAGGACAAGCTACACCAAACTTCAGCTGGGCCCCAGGCAGCAGAAAGGCTGGTCGGAAGGTGTTAGGGTGTTAGGAACAGGTTATAAACCCCTGGCCTTTGGTCACTGAGTAACCAAAGACTGCATAGCAGATCACTCCTTAGACTTCCTCTGACATGAGGAAAAGTCATGATCTCTCATTNACTGGCCTTCACTCAGGCTTCAGTCTGGGGAAGACCATGGGCTCACCACCCAAAGAAATTCAGGCACAGAACTTGAAACTGAGATGCAGTCCCTACGGACAGTGCAAACATAACCAATGTAAAGCACCTAACAAGAAAAGGGACTCCACCCTGAGGCATAGCTCATCAAGATAAGACATATAGCCAGAGAGACCCAAGCTGTGTCTTGCCTGAGCAGAAGATGTAGGGCAGTATATGAGGGGAGTGGTGTTAGTCCACATCTCTGGGTCCTGCTCCAGGCTGGGATGAATCACAGAATCACTGCATGGTAGGGATTGGAAGGGACCTCTGGAAATCATCTAGTCCAACCCCCATGCTGAAGCAGGTGCCCCTAGAGCAGGTTGCACACGAACGCGTCCAGGACAGTTTTGAATATCTCCAGAGAAGGAGACTCCACAACCTCCCTGGGCAGCCTGTTCCAGGGCTCTGTCACCCTCACAATAAAGAAGTTCTTCCTCATGTTCAGGTGGAACTGCCTGTGTTCCAGTTTGTGCCCATTGCCCCTTGTCCTGTCACTGGGCACCACTGAAAAGAGCCTGGCCCCATCCTCTTGACACCCGCCCTTTAGATATTGATAGGCATTGATCAGATCCCCTCTGTGTCTTCTCTTCTCCAGGCTGAATAGACCCAGGTCTCTCAGCCTTTCCTCATAAGAGAGTTGCTCTAGCCCCCTAATCATCTACATAGCCCTCTGCTGGACTCTCTCCAGTAGTTTCCTTTCTCTCTTGAACTGGGGGGGCCAGAACTGGACACAGCACTCCAGATGCGGCCTCACCAGGGCAGAGCAGAGGGGGAGGACCACCTCCCTCAACCTGCTGGCCAAAACACAACTGGGTAGAAGTTTGGAAGTGCCCTGGAGTTTGCCAGTTTAAATGAAGTCTGGGTGAGTTGGCCAAGGCTGAGCCTGAACTCAGCATTATAAATCTGCTTAATGAATCTTCATTAACAACTCAATCTGCTTCCTAGAACTGGAAAGGGATCAGACAGGACAAGCTACACCAAACTTCAGCTGGGCCCCAGGCAGCAGAAAGGCTGGTCGGAAGGTGTTAGGGTGTTAGGAACAGGTTATAAACCCCTGGCCTTTGGTCACTGAGTAACCAAAGACTGCATAGCAGATCACTCCTTAGACTTCCTCTGACATGAGGAAAAGTCATGATCTCTCATTCGTAAAAATGCTTAAAATTATTGCTTATATGACTTCCAAAGACGCAGATCATGAGAAGTTTATATTTCTATTTTTAGAAAATTCCATAATTGCTAAACCAATCTGTTGATCATCTGGAGGTTTGTAATAGTGTTTATTAATGTCGGAATTCATGTGTTGTGTTTATCATTTAAATTTTCTGCAACAAACCAATGACAACACACTGTCGAGGAATCTTTTTCACCAGTTTTTAGAAAGGAAGCTGAGGAAGGCTTCAGTGGCAAAGGGAGCACAAGCCTGGCGTATTGCTCACAGCTTGTCCAAGGTGTCCTTCTAACCCAGCCCTTTCAGTGTGACCAATGGCCTGGAAACACATAGAGAGCCATGCAGAGAGAATCAGAAATTAAAATTTCAGCCCTTTCTCCACACGGCAGCATTTCATTACTACTGTTGTCTGTGGTGTATAATTCAACTTATAGTTGTCTCTGAACGTTATGTGGAGTTTCCATATAGCTCTGGCAAACAATGAAGCCAGAAGCTACACTCACACCATGGCAATATCTTTAGGTGACAGCTGTTTTCCTTAGTACCCTTTATTGATATTGTTTCTATACAGCGTATTTCAAGCAGAGCTGGTTAAGAAAGTTGTTTGGTCATGTCTTTGGTTTCCTCTTTTCACATGCCACTTCAGAAAAACAAAATTATGGGAGAAAAAGAGGACTGTGAAAAAATTTCCTTTTTTGCCATTGCAACAAGGAAGGATGAATGAAAAGGAGCAGCAAAAAAAGGAATGTTTTGGTGATTTTTTTTCCTATTAAAAAACCACCCAAAATTAGAAAAACAGATGAAAATTGAATGTGCACAGCCTCCTGTCCATTGGTACCGCCTGTAGTTACCACCAAGGGTCAAGTGCTTCTTGTCAAGGCAGTTTCTAATGCCTGGACGTTTTCATAATGTCAGGAGGTGCTATTTGCTTAATAAATGTACAAACATGTTGTTAAACCTGTTAGAACACAGCTTCTGCTGTATTTCACTGAATGAACAGTGGGGAAAGTGGCAACGTTTCTTGGGTAATGTAAGAGCACACGGTTTGCTGCTGGATGAAGGGGGCTCGGTGCTTTTTCTAATGCAACATTGCCAGCAGGGATGCTGATCTCAAAAGTAAACCTCCTTGACTGCTCATTTAGGAAGCAGAGGTCTAGTAATAAAATTGGCAGGCATCTCCATGCAAACATGTTAAAATTGAAAGTCAGTGCACAAAGGGATATTTTTTATAGCACAGCAAGAAGTCTCTAAACCAGTTAATTATTGAAGTTTTGTAAGAAAAATCGTGTTTAGAGCTTATGGTAAGTTGTGTCAGTGTTTATGAAATTCTTTTGGTTAGTGTTTTCCACTCATTTTCTCTAACGTTTGGTAAATTTTAGCATATGCTGTTCTAAATCCAGATAGAGTCACAGTGTGAATGGGGAACTTTGTTTAAGCGTGTCACAGTATTTCTCGGGCATCCAGTTTCTGGTAGCCCCTGAGAGGTCTGGGATTGCTGAGCACACAGGGCTGGCCACACTCTAAAGGGGAAGTAAATTAGTTTCATGTGAATATATTAAGTAATTTCTTTCAAAGGTGTAAATCCTCAGGGTGACTGAAAGGTGAAGAATGACAAAACTGAGACCTGGGATTTCTTTCTCCAAATGTTTTAACTAATGTGTTGAAGTCTTCTTCAAATCCAATAAGTAGGGTGGTGAAAATTAAAGAACTAATCTTTGTTTCAAATCTATACTGGAAAAAAAAATCCTAACTAATTATAATGATAAGGTTTGTCATTGAATCATGAAAAACAACAGAGCTTGGGGCCTCATAGGTTAATGATAACTCTTGCACGAGCATTTTGTTCACAATCTCAATTACAATTTCATGTGCTTTATCTTTCACATACATAGCTAAACCCTTTTCATCTTTAATGAACTGATTTGTCTTAATTCAGTATCTATAGAGTTCTTTGTGGAAGAAGTGAGAATTTCATTATCAGCTCTAGGACTACAGAAAGTTACATCCTGGGGATACAGAGCAAGTGAGCAGAAAGCTCAGCTCCTGTGGGTACATCAAGGGTGGATGTGATGAAGGGTTTTTTTCCAATTTAAAAGCAAACATCTTCACATCTGTATCGAGTAAGGCCACTGGCTTTTTTTCTCAGGTGACGGGGGACTTTTTGCAGCTGCTGTGCCCTTTCAGGAATCTTTATCCACTTTTTAGCTTCGATAACTCTGCTGGCCTGAGTTTGAAGTTTTCTCTCTCCCCTGTTTCTGCTGAAGGTTTCTGTCTGGTTTATTTTTCTCAGCTTCGTTATTCTACCTACCATGCTGTCCCTGTTCTCCCTTTTACCAAGACTGACAATAACACCCTTCTGTACAGCTTTTCAACAGAAATTTCTCATCAAATGAAACTTTTCACAATAAGCACAACCTTTTGTCAACTTTTTTTTTTAACTACAAAAACAGAAAAGTATTTAACTTTTTGTAGTTCTGTATGGAAATTGTTGGAACCGTTTTATAAACTGATAGTTTTCCATTGGACATACCAATGAATTTTTTTTTGCCCCTTTGCAATTTTTCTAGACAAAAAAAACAGTTTTGCAGCAAGCGCTTGCTCTTCTGCTTACAGCCTATTGAAGTAGCTGGAGGACGCTGGTCTTTTTAATTATTGCTTTATCCCCTCTCACCTTGACCTAACCGTGCCCTGGCAGGCAATGTTTCCCTACCTCCAACTGATTTACAGCAGATGTTAGTGGTAATAAATTATATCCCACTTCCCCCAGCTCCTTTTTTTCTAGAGCTGCTTGAACGTTTTCAAATGAAAAGTCTCTCGTTCTTAAAAGGCATTTTTCTCAAAATGCATATTTTGGGGGTTTACAAATATTTTCTCTTTTTTCCATTTAAACTGAAATGCAAGGGGCTGTGCTTTATTCCTTTCCTCTATTTTTGCTTTCCTTTTGCTATTGGAAAGAGTGGCACTAAGGGGAAAATACAAGAAAATGGAAGGTGAAAAAAAATGTGACAGCAGAACTTCTATGGAAAAAAAGTGAATAACTGAAATAGCTCACTGGCAAAGCACATGGAACAAGGGAAAAAAAAACGTACAACTCTGACATGTTTTAATTTTTCCCTGTTTTTCTACCAGTTCCCTCCTGACATCATCAAGCAACCATTTGGTGCTTGTTTCATGTAGCACATGCTAGGCAAGGAGAATGACTTCATACCTCTAAAGCCAAGCCTTTGTTCTACCAGCTATTTGCACAGATGCTGCTGCCAGTGCTCCAGCCACGCTTTAGAGGGACCAATCTCCATCACTGGTCTCACGCATCCTAAAAAGTACTGGGAGAATGACTGGGAACACGAGGACCCAACATCAAAGATGTTTCCTGACTCAGAACTGGGCTGGAGACCAGAGGAGATTTCCTGAGGCAGGGATGCCCCAAAAGCCCCATTCTCCACCCCAGCTCTGCTGCCAGGCTCCCTGTGGCGTCACTTGGCCAACACAACCTATCTCAGTAGACCAGGTGTGATTTCCAAGCCTGGCCACTTCCAGGGAATGCTGTAAGCGATGCTGGTTTGCCAGAGCGTCTGTCTTTGCAATAATAAGCAGAAACACACCATAAGTAGTAGAAGGTGCTGGAGGAAGCCTTTTCCTGTAATGCTTCTATTTTGTTCCTAGTGGGTCCCTTAATATAATGATATAGGTTAATATTGCATGTGGGACTTACATTAAGGCTATTTCAGATGAGCTAATTGGTAGTGCCTCAAGCAAGGGCACCAGTCGGTGGGTATTATCTCCATGTCTAATTACTTCCACTAGCAAATGGCAACGTGAAATTCAAGGTACTAATTTTTATCAATTTTTTTTATCACTGTGAAGTCCTAAGAGAACCATAAAGTTTGAAGATACAACATTTTCTTTCCAACATGCTTTAGGCAGGACTGTCGCAAAAAGTCAATTTTAAGAGAGAAGAAGCATTTTTGGAAGCGGGCCCTTGCCTTAGGAGTCAGTAACCTCTGAAAAGCAGTGAAGCCTGCAATTGTTCTCTTACAGAAAACACAGGGAAGTTCCCATGCTGCAAACCTGTAGGGGCTTAATTTGCGTGTGTGCTCGTAGTCCTACGGATTTAAATTGGACAACTCTCACGTAAACTTCAATTTATTAATTACATCTGTGGGAGCAAGGGGTCAGCTCTACAAAATATTATTGCTTCTTCTTGCTTTTGTAGCTAGCTAAGAGTTTTGCCTTTATAGTTTAACCAAGGTAGACCATATAAAAAAATCAATTAAGAAGGCTCAAAGAAAAAAAAGTTTATGTTTTTAATGATGGGGAGTGAACCACAAAACACAAAGTCTGTATTCCCAATAAAACAGGCTTGCTCTTGATTTTACTAGGGGCTGCAGAGTTTGATCCTCAGTTCCTCGACAAAATGGCATATAAGGAGTATTCAAACTCCCCTCTTCCTTTAAGAAGTCCTTGCCTCTAATTTCTAAGGTGCCCCCCAGCCCCTGCTGCAGCAGCCCTGGAGTAAATCATCACCGGTACGCTGGAAGTATCCCACAGGCAGCCATATAAATCTTGTATTACAGCAAAAAAGAGGGGAAAAAACAGGTAAAACTGATTCAGGACTCGCAGGTAGCCACGGCTGGTGGCACACAGGCGTTCCGGCAGGTTCCCCTGCTGTCGCAGGACTGAGAGTGCAGTATCATCTCCTTCTCAGAAATGGCAAATCGTACACTTTTTAACTAAAGCCTCACTATATAGAAATAAAGAGAGAAAAATATCCTCTCCAGAGCAGTGAGGGAAGGATAGGGCAGGGTTGAACGCAGGGCTGCTGCTCCAACTTTTGAGTGCTCAGACTTCGCAGCCCCCTGGGCAGCTTTTGTTTCCAGGCATTGCATATCTGATTTCAGCCTCAGCCATGGGCAGGCTAAGGGTTAACGGGAGACGCAGCACGTTAACTGTATCTGTAGAGATTATGGCGTGTTTATCCAGTGTTCAGATTTCCTGTCTGAGTGTTTGGATTTCCTGAAATCCCTGCTATCAGCCCAAGTGCTGTCCACTGAGCAGACCTATCTCTCCCTCTCTTTTCTTCCCCCCCCCCTTTTTTTTTTTTTACTTTGCTCACATGGTAGGTTTTCCTTCCTGCTCTCTTTCCAGTTGTAGTGCCTGTGTCTCCTCACCGGTCAGGACATTTATAGATGCAGATCAACACTCTTAGACTCCAGAACTCTGGGGATCGACGTACATTGGATTTCCTTTTTTATTATTACTATTTTATTTCACTTTATTTTATCTTTTTGTGGCAAGAAAACCTGGAGAAACATGCTCTTTTTCAGCTGCCCATGGGAGAATATGTTTTAGTCTGAGATGGAATAATGGCCTTAGGTTTGAGGACCAAATCTGGAATGGGAATTCAGACTGCACACGTCCTGGTGAGTTACAGCGCGTTGGGGCTGAGCGTGGTTGGTAACAAGCAGCTCTGAGACAGGGACAAAGGCTGAGCACGTCCATTGAGTGTGGCTGCTGAGCAAACTGCAAAAAGCAGATGGGTGAAGCTGAAGAGACAACTTTTTCCAAAAAAAATCTTAAGGCCATTTTTAATTTCTAAAAATGCACGTTGCTTTACAGCCTACATGTCTAGGTAAACCTCACTGTAGCAAAATGTGTAAGGCCAGATTCTGCGAGTCTTTACTCACATCAGTAACTTTTGCTCACATAAACAACCTCAGTGGCTTTAAAAAGAGCTCATGTAAGAAAAGACTTGCAGAATGGGGCCCACATTGAGTAAATTGCAATGTCTCAACCTCAACGAAAATTAATCTTAAAAGAAAAATTATAATTTTCTGAGTGTCTTTGCGTGTTTCCTTGGACTTTTATATTTTATTGTTGATCTAGATTTAAGTTTTAAGAAGAATCCATGTGCCAACTATTTCCCCTATTGTCCCTTAAATAAGTTTGCAGTAGGAGAGAAAACATATTTCATGCAGCAATGTTCCGGGAGGCCAGAAAGGGGCTTTCTGTTGTTGGAGGGAAAAAGCTGAGTGCTATGCTGCTCTGAATGAACTGGAAAGCTGCATTCAGACATCAGGCTTAGCTAAGGTTTTAGCTTCATTTTCGGATGTGAGAGTCCATGATGGCATTATTAGCCTTAGGTGGTTTTAGTTAAACCATGGTCACAAATGCAATGAGTTGACCAGTCTCAAAATCAGTGACTCAGCATTTGAAAAGGAAAAAATCTACTTTTCAGACCTCTTTGAAGCAGATTTCATTGCTGGCACCCATGGAAGTGTTGCTGGAGTAAAATGTGGAAGATGAAGAATCATCACTCTTGCAACTTTTGTTTTGTCCCATAGCTGGAGGCTGTGGTTGCACTGAACATTCCCGAGCTGCTCCTTGGAGCTGGTCCAGGGATTTGATTCTCTGATTTTAGGGGAAAAAGCTTGATTCAGAAATTGCTTAGATGTTAGGAAACATTTGTAGGAAAAACAGCTTTCTATAGTAATTTTACTTTAGCCCTGATTTTCCTTAGACTATTGAATATGTCCTGAATTCCAGTGTATAATACTGCACATCAATCAAGAGACTTTAACATTTAAATTCTTTGGGTTTAGCAGGACAGAATACTTTCCTTTTTTATACCAATAAAAGGAACAAGCCATCTTCCAAATTCTTCGCAGAGCTTCCAAATCTGAAGTCTTAAACTAATTGCCTAGTGTGCCAGCTTTCCGCAGAACCCTTTGAATGTGTTCCTGCTGCCCTTCTTCAAGGTTTTCTTTGGTATCAGTGGAAGGTTTGTGTGAGACCAGCCAGACCAAAAGCATGTCTTTTCTGCCTGCAAGCCTTCAGGAATTCAGCTTTAATTGTTAACATAGGGCAACGCTGAAATTGATGGCATTTTATGCACTGAAATGTCAGTTCTTTCTGTGTACATAGGTTTGCACTCTCATTGTAGGGGACTGACCCTCAAAAGATGAAAGGGAGGACAAGGAACACCTCACCTGAGTTAGACTGGACCACGGTGGCCCGCCTTGGGGTTAACGTGCAATTTGGTGGTCTGTGGTCATGGATGCGATTAAACTGGCTATAGCAGAAATGTGCTCCTCTCAAAGCTGGCAGAAGGGTCAAAATGTCACCAACAATCAGTGAACTGCAGAAAATACAGAGTACAGATGAGGACTTGGGGGAAATACGAAGACTTCTCTAGGTCTACCCAAATCTCCTAGCTTTGGAAATTTTCTTAGCCTTATGATGAGTAGGGTGCTTGGAACTGAGTCGGTTGTGGGGTTTGTTTCCCCTTTTTTGCAGGATTGTCAGAACTTTCTGGTTTCAGTCAGGTTGGAAATGCTGTGGGAATAGTTTTTCTGGTGGTATTTTGGTATTTCCTCTTGTGCTCACACCCAGCCCAGGAACTGCAGAAGCACAACCTTCAGCTCATTGTGTACGTGTTTCTTTTTATAAACCTGAATTCTCTTCCCTCCTCCTTTTTTTTTTTTCCCTTCATAACCCTCACATAGGTTTAAAGTACTGTTTGATTTAGACTGTGGGAACTTTTATATCTCTTCATATAACTATATCAAGCACTAAATAGTTCCTTAATACGTGATTATTCCATTAGTTTTGAATTATCTAAGTGCAATATTCCCAACTCAGCTACCCATGGCCAATAATGTTAATGTGCCAATATTCCCCAGTAGCTGTTTCTGCTGGCTTTTACTCCTGTACCTTCAGCAGCATGAGGACTGTCTGGCCACTTAGACCTATCTACTCAGTTGACCATGAAGAAATTCTGCAAAAGGTCATTCACCATTAAACTCTGTAAGACTAGACCCTTCATGCTTTAATGTTCTCTCCCTCCCTCTTTTTCCCGTTCTGCATCAGTGCGGAGGTCCTACTCACGTGCCCTCACTCGATGTGTCCAACTCATTCACCATCACGACTGCCAGTCCTCCTGCCTTTCTTGCTGTTGTTGGCAAGTACGGATAAACAGTTTTGACAGGCGTAGGGTCCTGCAGAGCTAACTTCATACATACAGTGATGGTTTGCTGCTTAGATGATATATGGACCAGAGGCACAAAACCACTTTCACTGAAACTTTTCCCCACATCCAAAGCTTTTAACTCCTCCTTTTCACACCATCTTCCCCCAAAAGCAAAGAATGCAATTTTGTTTTGTACCTGAACAAAGCAGATCATGTTTTGGATTGCAGCTTTTCCCTCAAGGCTCTTCTAGACACCTTACAGAGTCTTTAAAAATGAAAATAAACTTAAGATGGATCTTAAAGTTGGCCCACAGCAAAATAATTATCTGTATTTACACTTGGGTCCACCCTCATGAGCGCTACATGAACCGCTATGCCAATCACATTTGGAAACTGTGCCCATGTAGGACTGGGTTTGTAAGACAATTTGCTCTTCAGCGGTTTCATAGCCCTTGAACACACAAGGTAATGCAAGTAAAGGGAAGTTAATTTCCTTCACTAAAAAACTCTGTATTTTAAGAAATGTTAAGTTCAGGCAATGGAATTACTGAGGGGTTTTGAGCTCTGGGCCTGTTTTGGGGTGTTCAGCTTTTTGTTGCTGTTTGCTCTAAGGCTGTCCTTTGGGCCTCGGGGAGCTGCAGAGCTTCAGAGAGAGGGCACAAGGTGGGGGAGGGAACGACAGCGTGGTTCATGATTTCTGACACTGATCAGCAGCAGGGCTCAGCCTGGACCACGTATCACTCTCCTCCCATGTGGCACCTGGGAGCCAAGCTCCATCCATGCTCAACAGGGTGTGATGTGAAGCAATTTGCTTGGTCCCCGCCGAACTCCAGAGCTGGGTTCAGTCCCTCCAAGAGGCAGCGATCCTTTCCGTGTATCCTCCTCTATCTATCTCAGCTGGAGTTAACAAAATCCATCTGCCTCTGTGAGTCAGCAGAAAAGTATTCGGCTTTTATAAGAGTTAAGGGACATGGGATAGGGCAATGTCAAAGTGCAGAAGTCTTCCCCGGCTTGGCGTTTGCATGGCACACACAGAGGACGTCGCATTTTCAGTTCCCATTCTCCAGACGAGGTGATTTACACCAGCAGAGGACTTGGCCCATGGCATACATGGCCATGGCTGTCGAACAAGGCTCCTTTCATCAGCGGTAAATGTGAACAAATGTGCAAACGACAACAACCAGCGCACACCGCGACACGGCGGCTGCTAGCAGTTTGGAAAAATCAAAGGAAAACTCGGTTTCTTCGCATCAAAAGTAAAATGAGGAAGCTTCCCCCCTCCCTTTCCACTCCCACTGCTACCACCCTGGCTCGAGCAAGTTGATCCGTAGGTATTTGTGTGGGGGTTTGTTCTCAGCGGTTAACCACATAACAATTTGAAGCATGTGGCTAACTCAAAAGAAACTGCTTTTAAACATTTGCAGACTGTAATTGCGTTAGGGATTGCAGAGCCCTGGCTGGGGGCTGCTGGCTGCCCTGGGGACTGCAGCAGGGAGCCCTGAACATCCCACAGAAAGGTCTCACAAACAGAGAAAAAAGTTTTATCTCTAGGAGATCGGCTTCTTGCCAATGCTCTGCATCCTGGGCCACGTTTCCCACCTCCCGTTTCGTGTCTTTATTTGGTGTGTCAGGGCGAAACACCCGGCAGGAAACAAAACGGAGAGAAAAGGGTTGGTGATGAGGGAGAGGGCGTTTCAACATGCAGCTTTCATAAAGCCAGAGGAAAAATAACAAACAAATTGGAGAAGCTTTCCTGCGAAGCCTAGTGTGCCTGAGACCATCAGGTGATCCCGGGGAAGTGGTGAAAGGTGGGTGGTGTGGGGCTGGAGAGCCAGGCTCCAGGGAAGGATGGCAAGGAGCAACCCTGCTTGGGGTGGTAAAATGCCCCATTCGAGCTATTCCATCCCTCAAACCTGAATTTGTTGGGCAGGGAGGAAAGGCTGGAGGGATGATATGTGCAAATAAGATGTGAGCAGTTGTGCTTGTGGGGATAAAGATCCCAACACCTGCATGGTACCACAGCTTTTGTTATCACAGAGCCACGGGGCTATAGTAACATCCAGTTTTAAATAATTTGGGTCTTAAAGAAACCAGTAAAACTGAAGATTGCAACATTTCCCCATGGGAGGAGATGCCTGTGAGACATTGTGCAAGTGGTTTGTGACTCTCAAAGATCATGGGCTTTTAATTTCCATCCATTTCCAGTGCATCCTCAGTCTGTGATTATGAGATTCTCTCCTTGGCTACAAACAGACATGCTCCTAAATGTTCATTGTGCAAATAAAATAGTGCAATTATTTTTCTTCACTCAGCTGCAAGTCTCATTTGCAATTCAGTAGGTAAAAACACTGTATCTGTACAATCACAAGAGCAGCCCCAATCTAGGAAAGCCAATGGCTTTCAGAGTGTGGCCTTAAGATTGAAAATTCAGCCTGCTTTGGAGAAAGGGCAAATAATGCATTGCCAAGTCTTCTCTCTTGGTTACATCGGCTGGAGCTGTGGCCGTGTGGCACAGGGATGGAGTGAGACTGCAGCTAGAAACTGAGCTGTGCCCAGGGTTCTGGGAGGATCTGCAACCACATGCATTTCTCCATATCTATTCTCCAGTCTGGGTAGAAAAGAAATCAACTTTTAGTTAGTGGCTGAATGACAACCCTGGGCTTGCCACCTTCTGGCACCAAATTATGATGTGATCACACAGGCAAGTCACTGTGTGGCACTACCCAGATCAGCAGCAGGAGAAGCGTGGCTGGCTCCCCTTTTCTTCTTGTACATCTCTAGAGTAGCCAGAAGGGAATGTGTAAGCAGGAAAGGCAGGGCACACAGCTGATGTGCTCCTCAGAACTACTGAAGCAAGAAGAGAGGGATGTCTCCTTCCAAGGCTGGCACAGCTGCATGCCCTTTTTATAGCAGTTGGCCAAATCCATAGAAAGCAATTTTGTTCTGGCCAGAACTGCCAGACAGAGAGGCAGCAGGACGTTTCAGGCGCTAGGACAAGCCTCATGGTGTCTAGAATCAGTGTAACACCAAGCCCTTAGCATAATACTATGGTTCTGTATAAGAACATAAAACCATCTGAGCCAACACTTCAGGATCCTGTCTCCAGTAGTGGTTGACATGTGTAGGATGCAAGAGTTGGACAGGGAGGACATGTACCAGTATTTTCCCAGATTACGGTCCCAGCTTTCCAGGATCTCACCTGGAGGATTTTCTGAGTCAGAGCTTATACTTAGGATGAACTTGTCCTGCAGATATTTGCAACATGGATTTGTATGGTTTTTTCTACTTAAACTAATAGACATTTCAAGCATCCACTAAAGAAAGGCTTATATGGGTACAACAAATTGACAGACAAAAATGGGTAGACAAATTCATGGAAGGAATTTTGTCCTGAATTTACAGCTATTAAATCATTACTGATGGTGAGGGTCCAATTCTAGTTTCCTACCTGATTTATAGTAGTGCTACAAACTGAATTTTGTGGAACTATTCCAGATTTATTTGTGGGTAAATAATACCTGTGCCAGGACCATGGAACTCCCATGTTTATTTTGTCTAATTTAGTGTGGAACTATATTGCTACTTTCCTTCTGCATTCAAATACAAACAGTCCAGTAGTCACCCAAAATAATACGCTTACTGATGTAAACATCTATTCGATGGTATATTTGTCATAAAATGTGTAAGACTGCATTCTCTGCTGATGTAGGATACTATCTCCATCCATCTGGTCAGAGGCAGGTTGTAGTTGCATATTCTTTAATAATTATTTCAGCAAATGTCCTTTTATTCCTGTTCACAATTAGCAGCTGAGTACTTAGCAAAGCTTGTCAGGATCAGAAATTCCTATAAATCAGCAGTTATCTATATTCATGAACAAAGAGGATCTCTACCTTGGTAGAATAATTTCTGAAGGTATTTTATTAAAACTAATGGGTACCATAATTGTGCATTAAATGTAGAGCTTTTAAATTATTATCAACCAGCAGGGTATAATTCTGATCTTACACTTGTCCTAAATCAATGGCACAATCTGACTCCAGATTTAGTCAATGGTAAGATAGGTCTTAGCCAGAATCCCGGATCTCAGGAGTCATTTAAACTCTATCATTTTTATTTTCTGTGTTTATGAAGTTGCGGTTGAGAAGAGCTATCATGTTCATGTGTTAACCAGGATGGGGTTAAAAATCTACTTCTGACCCAAGATGATCTACAGATGGTATTTGTTCTCACTGCCTAGATAGACAAAAGGGATTTGGCTCAGTTGAAACAAATTTCCTTACCATTGAGAATATTAGACTTAAAGGGCATCAATAGCAGCAGGAACAAGGATAAAAAGGTGATTGTAAGTCATGTTTTGCTCCTGTATGCTAGAGACATACGACAGCATTCCTGACACCTGGTCTGAATTAGAGAAATCGCTTGACTGTTGAGATTTATGTTTTTCTTTCCAGAGTTCCTAGGAAGCTCAGAACAGTAATTACGCAGTCCCCCCTATAGGGTGGTATGTACACACATGCACATGATATATCATAAACTCCCATGCTTCATCTCTTCCATTGCCTTCAAGCAGAGAACAGCCTGGCTGTAAGGCTCCCCTTCAGCGAGAAACCTCCTTCCCCCAAGGATCACTTCTAACACTATTTCTGTCCGTTTTAAGACTGTCCCGTTTCCTAAACAGTCAGAAGGCCCTAGGCAGCTCCTTGTCAAGGCTGGGATCTGCAATAGGCCCATGTCCTGTGAGTCATACCAGCAGTTTCTTAGCCAAGTCCTCCAATCACTACAACTTGAGCAAGAGAGTTAGACTTACAAGTAAACTCCTACAACAGATTTGCACCATTAGGCAGATCAGGCACAAGAGGGGACATGACTCCAACCAGTGAGACCAGGTTTAGCCTGACCCTAAGGAAAAAAAGGAGTCTTAGACAAGACTTTTTCATGATGCTGGATGCTGAACGGCACCTTATCATTTAAGGGAATCTTATTTGTGCCGTGATTTACATCCTGGGAGAAAAAGAACTTATACCATGGAAATGTAGATCATTTAAGTGTAGTTTAAATAACCTGTTACTGATGATTCAGCAATATTTGTAGCCTGGTCTCTACGAATGACGCTGAGGCAATTGCACTACGTGTGTACATGCCCCCCCAGATTTTTGAAGCCCTCTCAACCAAGACAGATGGAGGAACAGAGGTCTCAAGTGCTCCTACACATTTTGCAAAAACAGGCAGATGGCTAGAAGAAAAAAACACAGTTTGTAACCTCTGACTACCTCCTCCCCAAAGGAAAAGCCACAACTACTGTTAGACAAAAAGAGAATTTCCACGGGATTGCAGCACCGTGCTCACCACCACCTGGAGGAAAAGCTCCCACAGGTATTTGCCTGTCAGAGCTGCATGGGGTTTCGGCTCTCCCAGGTTCTCTTGGTGTTCATGCAATCCTACATGCACCAGTGTGGCTTTAGCAGCAATATCAGTTAGCTGAAAGACATCTGTTGTTATTTACCCCAGTACTTAAATTCTCTCTCCTTGGAAGAAATACCTTCTTGCAATATCACAGGCCATTAAACCACCATGTTAATGTGAAAAGCGTTTCCTGCGTAGAATAATATCCTGACATCAGTATTGCTTGCATACTAGTGCTGGCTGCTAGTACAGTGGCAACGTTTTGCTTAGACAAGCAATACCAAGAGAGGACCCTGTTTGCTAAAGCCGGTCGTTGCAGATAAAAGCTTAAATCGTTAATTTTCAAAAGCTGGTTGCCGAAAATCCAGCACCTCAGCTCATACCAAAGTTCTAGACAAGTTATTTCAATGTCCTTTTGAAAGTGAGGTCAGTTATTTCAGTCCACTAATTAGGGTTTTGGTAGACAAGAGTTCAGCACTTCCTCTTGAGTTTCCCAGTGCAAGACACTGTATCTATCTCAGTCCTGAGCTGCAGAACGTTTGTTTTTATAATTCGAATCCCTTTCTAAACAGAAGTCATCAGCCGGGCCAGATTGTTGAAGACGAGTCAATTTGCATCTTGGAGAAAGACACTGGGCTCCCTCCAGCACGTGAACTTACGATGGGAAAGAAACACAAATTCCCAGAAAGGACTGCTTAGTGCTTTTGCTCCTTAGCACCTCCAGTCATCTGCAACATATATTTACCAAGCTTAGCAGGAGATGAGTGGTGGTCACGAACACCAGAACTGAACAGTCTCATCCAGCTCCTACTCCAGATGCAAACTGCAGCGGGCTTTGCTCTGTTTCCTACAGATACAACGCAAGGGAGGAGGAAGGACCACAGTGACCAGGCAGCATCTGTGTGAACGCTGGCAACACCCTCTGGTTTCGACAGTAGTTATCACGAGAAAATATGTTTCTGCTTTGTCTTTTCCTGTGCATGACAAAACCAAACAAGATATTCGTTTCCCAAAAAGGAAATAGGTTCATTCTGGAATGCACTGGGCAGATCAGGTTCTTCTAAGTACTGAAGGATACATATGTGGGATTTCAACACTTTCAAGCCCTCCCAGGGTATTTGTCCAATATTAATTGTGTCAGTTACTGCACTGGTTTTGCAGAAAATAGTAGACCTGATGTAAGGAAACCTGGCCTCATTTCTGCTGTTAATATAGAAGCGATTTGAATGATCATAATTTCCCTCACAGACACTATTTTTAATTGGGGAAGAGTTCTCTCAGAGGAGTACTACTCTTACTTCTGTTCACATCTGCGCAGTATTTTCCTGATCAGGAGATCAAGAGAGAGAGGATCTGAATAACTGCTTCTCTAAGTAATAATGAACAGCGAGCTGTGCAGTAAATCATAATGTGCAATAAAATAAAAAACAAAATTTGGCTGGAGATTAATGACTGGAATGGGACTTACTGAATTAAATTGGATCAGATGTTCCCTGAAAAAAAATCTGAGTTAGATTCACAGAGCCCTATGGCTTTGGTTTTGTTTTTCACAAAGGAAGATTTAACTTGATTGTTTTGTAACTACTGACAATCTCTAGGCCTTGCAGAAGTGGTCTTAGGAGAGGACAGGCACTGGCTGCAAGTCCTGGTCCCGCTCAAGGATCACTGAATTCTCGAAAGCTGCATCAAAGCCCAGTTGCATCTCTCGTGTTCCTTGTTAGGTGGTTTAGGTGTCTCCTTCCTACGATGTCTTCTTCTGTGAACCCACTTTTAAGTGTCCAGCCTTCCACATGTTGGCTATAGAGACACATGGGCAGCTGACTCAGGCTTTTGAGTTTTCCCAGGGACTGACACACCCAAACCCTACACTGTCCAGTGCCAGATTTGCTTGTGACTTCAACCTCAAGCAGGAAAATATTTGTACTTCTAGCACTGTTCACTGAAGAAACTGACTTAAAACTGTCAATCAGTGCTGGCAACTGACGTTTCCCTTTGGTCTTGGTGGCTTTTTTAATCAATCAATCAGAGATGTCTCTTGTTTTGTCAAAATCCAGGCTCCATTAATATACCAGAGGAAGGAAACCAAAACTGCATGAATTACCACTGATCATGCTAGAGATACCAAAAATTTTTGCCCTTTTTAATTTTATTTCCTGAACTGAAAGTGAAACAGCTCCCTAACATGACACATAAAAAGGCCCATGTCAGTAGGCGCGATGCTCAAGGTAATGCACACACTTGCCTTCTCACCTGCTCTCAGGCACCTGGCAGCTCTGCAACAGTGGGTTTAGTGACTTTGCCTTATTAAGTCAGTTTCCTTAGGCTTTTGTGAAACATGGACTTAACAACAGTTGCCTAGAGCCAGAAGAAGAAGAGCAAGGCTATGTTATTAAAACCCAGAATGCCATACCATTTTAAATTTCATTAAAGTGCTCAGAACAAATTCTCCAGAGATTGGAGGTTTAGTCATCCCAGGTTTCTCCAGCTCATTTAGATAATTGCCACTTGAAATAGTTGCCTTTCTCTTTCTTTTTTTTCTTATCTTTTTTTATCACTGGCACTTGCAAGTATTCACTAAGAAGGCAGCTCAGCTCCACAGCTGCAGAAGGGCAGAAGAAACCTCAAGATTCCCACCATGCACATCTCTGCTTTCTATAACGTGAGCCAACCACATCTGAGTGCATCCAAAATAGTCATCTCACTGTCACTTGCTGAGATATTAGCAACTCATTAGCCAGTTTAACTAATTAAGACATTGGTACAATTTATTTCTTTGTGAAATGATTTATTAAATAATAGGAGATGTTTAGAGAGTGTAATATGTGAGTTATTCAGTATTTTTAACTACCTTCAGGGCCTGGAGACACACAGTCTCAATGCTTTCCCACCTTCTTCAAAACTGTGTGATTTGATTGCTTCTGTCTCAGGATAAATTCATGCTGTCACCAAGAAAGGCAAACCAAGTACCATCACATAAGCTTGATTCAGGAAACTGATACAAATGAAACCGAAAGAAAAGCAGGTTATTTTTCAGCTGTGTCATTCTTCTCTTGGTAAAAATACAAAACTTGTATTAGAATATATAATTTTATTGTATTTTACTTGTGTAACTTCTTCTATCCAGAAAACCTAAAGATCATTACAACTTCCCATTAGATTGCCAGTGGAAAGTACATCAGCATCCACAGTAGTGCACCAGTAGATATTTTCTTCTGAGGATTTCCATTTAAAGTTTCACTTTTTAAAATTTGGTTTCTTCCACCTGGCACCTCTTCTGGAATGTAGAATTAGAGGTACAGTCTTGTACCTGCCCACAGTATGCACCAGGCAGAAATAAGAAGGCCTTGCTGCAATGCACTTACGGCATGCAGCATCTCTGGGGTAGGTGTCTACCTCTGGGCTAGGCACCCTACTCTCTCTTTCAGTCAGCAGAATGAAAGAGACAGTTTAGGCTGTGATTCTTCTGAGCTTTGTAGACATCTGCTTTAATATCTCTATTTTAAACATCTACTTTTGTATGATGATGTGAGCTGCAACCTGGTTTCAGTTGTCTTTATTGACTGTATCATCAGTAATTACAAAGGGAGCCTGGGGTGAACAGCCCAGGCAGACATTTTGTCAGATACATCCCACCTTTACAGTCTAAAAGTTGAGTCAGAGCTCACTAAAGCGGATTTAAAGAATTCCATTTACATGGACTGAGTTTGGATCAAGTTTTAAAGGCTGTTCTGTCACTTACTTTGAGTTAATCTCATTTTTCTATATAGATAGTACCTATGATTTCAAAGAGCGTGCATGTGATCTGGACATCACTCACTACAGGGGTAGATACAGACTTGAAGAACAAAAGAGGATATTTAGGAACATTTTTGTGTTCCTATATTGAAGTTTCTATCTGCCTTGTATTTTGTGATAGTCTGTAGAGATGCTTTGATATTTCTGCCCTCCACTGAAGGACAAGACGGCTAGCAGTACAATATCAGCCAAAATACGTGACATTTTTATGGGGCTCCTAAGCAGAGTGGTACTGCTTGGTGCACACCAAAGGGGAAGGCAGGAAAAACACAGCACTTTGAAGGGCAGAGTGGTACCAAGACAAGAGGGGTTGGCAGAAGGCACTGTGGAGTCATCCCTATGATCGAAGACTGTCTCTGTACTTGAGACACCAGACTGAAGATGAGCACACTGTGGCTTCTACTACAAACCAAAGCCCCATGTGCTCATCTTCAGTCTGATGTCTCAAATACAGAGCCAGCCTTTGAGCACAAGGATACACAGTCATCCTACAAAGAAATATGAGATATATTCATTAAATTCTGTGAGGTACTCAGACACAATGACAATGCAAGACCTTGTTAGTGACTGACTTATCAACGAAGGCTAGAAGCAGGAAGTATGTCGCTTGCTTTGCTTGAGAGCTGTTGACACAGAATAGAAAACCTACTGTAGGAAAGACATGGAAAGTTCATATGCATCAGACTTTTCATGCAGAGACCAGCTGATATTCAACATGGCTACACTAGGTTTAGTTTCTAATTTTTGTAATGATTTCTTCCTCAAAATACATTCAGCAAACGGTTGATATTGAATTCAGCCCACAATCAGCACCTATTGAGAATGAGTGGAGGCAGTGGCAAGAGGACTTGATGTCACATTCAGATTATATTATTAATCTATTATCCACACACCGTGTACAGGATATTTTGCTATAGACTACGTACTGAGTAAATAATTAAGCAGCGACTAACCTTAGAGAGAACGTGGGAAACACTCTCATCTGTAATTAGCCCCTTACAGGCTTCAGAAATGGATTGTAAGTAAGTAACTAAAAATCTTGGACTGTGGATGGCAGCCTTGTCATCAAAAATAAAAAAGTACCCTTGACGGAGATCAGTGAAAGCTCTCCAGAGGTCTGAATCCAGGCAGCAGGCACTCTGATTAGCTGTTGCCTCCACAAAATTAAAATTCTTCCCTGACCCCAAGAAACAGTCGATGGATGTAGTTGGAAGTGATAAAAAGGTCACTCTTAAGTGGATACAAGGAGATTTTAGTCACAATACCATCATCCCGAAGACCTGAGACAAATAACAAAAGACAGACTTCAAGGACTAGAGAGTCCTGCAGGCTAAATACTTACACGAATCTCTTTGTCATATATCTGAGTCTTAAAGAAAATTCACTTTTGGATGAGACAGCAGAAAATTACCAAACAAGTACGCTTAAGTTCTCTGGCCCTCTATAGCAACATGTTATAATGTCATACACCAACACTGTCGATATATAACAAAACTCTTGAGTCTTAGAATTACCATGTTTTGCAGTATGAATTCCTAAATCAGACTTAAGCTGTCCGGTGCAATTCTTCTATGGCACTTGCACAGCTCAAATATCCTGTCGTGATTATTTCATAATCATATAACGATCATATCGTCAGATGAGGGTGGAGAACTAACTTCCATTCTAACAGTAATGCCATCTCCTAAAACTAGATTCTTTTTTATTCAGTTGTTATTTCTAAGAATATCATCCAAGAAACTATCTGAATTTTTAAGTTGATTTTCCACACATATTCAAGCATGTGGGTATTTCAAGAGGAATGGAAGAAAGCTTATTTGCCAATATATTTAAAAGTTCAGTGGAATGACCTGAGAATTCACTGTTGTGGGTGTTTACTACAGGCCACCTGATCAGGAAGAGGAAGTTGATGAGGCCTTCTACAGACAGCTGGAAGCTGTTTCACAGTCACAGGCCCTGGTTCTCATGGGAGATTTCAACCACCCTGATATTTGCTGGAAAGACCACACAGCTAGGCATGCACAGTCCAGGAGGTTTCTGCAGAGCATTGATGATAACTTTTTAACACGGGTGGTGGAGGAGCCGACGAGGAGAGGAGTCCTGCTGGACCTGATACTAATGAACAAAGGCTGGTTGGGGATGTGAAGACTGGGGGCAGCCTTGGCTGCAGGAACCATGAGATGGTGGAGTTCGGGATCCTGCATGGAAGAAGGAGGGCAACAAGTAGGATTATAACCCTGGACTTCAGGAAAGCTAACTTCACCCTCTTCAAAGACCTACTTGGAGGAATCCAATATATTAGGGCTCTAGAAGGCAGGGGGGCCCAAGAGAGCTGGTTAATATTCAAGAACCACCTCCTCCAAGCTCAGGATCGGTGCATCCCTATGAGTAAGAAGTAAGTCAAGCAAAGGAGGCAGGGGACCTGCATGGATGAACAAGGAGCTTGTAGAAAAATTCAAATGGAAAAAGGAAGTTTACAGGATGTGAAAAAAGGACTAGCCACTTGGGAGGAATATAGGAATGTTGTCAGAGCATGCAGGGATGCAACAAGGAAGGCTGAGGCCCATTTGGAATTTAATCTGTCAAGGGAGGTCAGGGACAACAGGAAGGGCTTCTTCAGGTAGCAAAAGGAAGACGAGGGAAAATGTGGGTCCACTGCTGCATGAGACCGGCACTCTGGTGACGGAGGATACAGAGAAAGCAGAATTACTGAAATCCTTCTTTGCTTCAGTCTTCACTGCCAGGACTGGCCCTCAAGTTTCCCAGTCCCTGGAGATAAAATAGAAAGCCTGGAGAAATGAAGACTTTCCCATGGTCGAGGAGAATTGGGTTACAGACCACTTAGGCAAACTGGACACCCACAAATGCAGGGGCCCTGATGGGATGCACCCATGAGTGCTGAGGGAGCTGGCAGACGTTATTGCTAAGCTGCTCTCCATCATCTTTGAAAAGTCAGTCATGGAGAACAGGAGAGGTGCCTGAGGATTGGAGGAAAGCCAATGTCACTCCAATCTTCAAAAAGGGCAAGAAGGAGGACCCAGGAAACGGCAGGCCAGTCAGCCTCACCTCCATCCCTGGAAAGGTGATGGGACAGCTCATACTGGAAGTCATCTCTAAGCACGTTGAGGAAAAGGCAGCTATCAGGAGTAGTCAACATGGATTCACCAAGAGGAAATCCTGCTTGACCAATCTCATAGCCTTCTATGATGGCGTGACTGGCTGGGTAGATGAGGGGAGAGCAGTGGATGTTGTCTACCTTGACTTCAGCAAGGCTTTTGACACTGTCTCCCACAACATCCTCATAGGTAAGCTNGCTTATAAGTATCTAAAGGGCGGGTGTCAAGAGGATGGGGCAAGGCTCTTTTCAGTGGTGCCCAGCGACAGGACAAGGTGCAACGGGCACAAACTGGAGCACAGGCAGTTCCACCTGAATGTGAGGAAGAACATCTTTACTGTGAGGGTGACAGAACACTAGCACAGGCTGCCCAGGAAGGCTGTGGAGTCTCCTTCTCCGGAGATATTCAAAACCCACCCGGATACATTCCTGCGCACCCTGCACCGGGGGCTCCTGCTTTAGCATGGGGGTTGGACTGGGTAATCTCCAGAGGGCCCTTCCAACCCCTACCATTCTATGATTCTGTAATTAATAACCCTCTCAGCCTGACATCAGTCCTGTATAAAACAACAGAATGGCTAATTCCATGCACTATTCGTAAAGAATCAGAGAAAAGTAATGCAATTCATGTCAATCGAGATAGAATTAAGGACTAGATCTTTTATTTCAAGAAAGTTATCTTGATGTTTTGTGAGATTTTACATTCTCCTGAAAAAACCCACAATACTAGTGGTGTAATACTTATGAACTTTGATAGAACTTCTGGCATTAAACAACATTTCAATTAAGAAATTAGACTTATCTAAAGTCATCACTATAATTATTTAATAGATTAAAAAATGAGCAGTTGACAGTTCTCAAAAACCATTATAAATAGAGACTCATCATCAAGAAGCTGTCAGTCAGCTTTTCAGGGTCACTCCTGGGCTGTATGCTGGGTTTGACATTGTAATCAGCAACTTGTAAGTGAAACAGAAGTATCACAGGTAAAATGAGCAGAAAATGAATGAGGGAGTTGTAAACCCTGAGCAGAGCAGGCAGTCAGTATGCAGTGATCTGACCATGCAGTAAAGTAGGTACCAGTGCACTAGGTAAGATGAAACATGAAGACAAGTAGTAGATGTTGTGACAAGAAATCCAGTCCTGGTGATCACTAGACTCTGTGTTTTTTGCTGAGTACTGCCTTCTCCTGCCTTGAGCACTCACACCAGGCTGTGACCATGCAATGTATTTTGCATTTGGATTCCCAAAAGTCAGTTTCAGCAACCCCTAAGAACCTGTTCAAGTCCTCTTGTAATGGCATGTATGCATGGACATCCAGGGTAAAACAGACTATTTAACAAATACATACATACGCTGCCTTGATTAGTGCAATTCAGTGATGATGTTTCCATTATTACTTCTTTCAGGATGTAGCGTGTGCCCATAAGCATGCTAGTATTTTTGTAGGCTTGTGCAAACCACATGAAGTTCAACAAGGCCAAGTGCAAGGTCCTGCACATGGGCTGGAGCAATCCTAAGCACAGATACAGGCTAGGTCTGGATTGAGAGCAGCCCTGAGGATAAGGACTTGAGAGTGTTGGTTTACAAGAAGCTCAATACGACCCAGCAACTTGTGCTCACAGAAGGGAGGAGATTCTGCCCCTCTACTCCACTTTCATGAGATCTCACCCGGAGTACTGCATTCAGCTCTGGAGCCCCCAACATAAGAAGGACATGGACCTGTTGGAGCGAGTCCAGAGGAGGGCCACAAGGATGATCAGGGGGCTGGAGCACCTCTGCTATGAAGACAGGCTGAGAGACTTGGGGTTGTTCAGCCTGGAGAAGAGAAGGGAGACCTTACAGCAGCCTTCCAGTACCTGAAGGGGCCTACAAGAGAGCTGGAGAGGGACTTTTTACAAGGGCATGTAGTGATGGGATGAGGGGTAATGGTTTTAAACTGGAAGAGGGTAGATGTAGATTAGATATTAGGAAGAAATTCTTCATGACAAGGGTGGTGAAACCCTGGCACAGGTTTCCCAGAGAAGCTGTGGATGCCCCCTCCCTGGAAGTGTTCAAGGCCAGGTTGGATGGGGCTTTGAGCAAGCTAGTGTAGTGGAAAGTGTCCCTGCCCATGATGGGGGTGTTGAGACTACATGATCTTTATAATCCCTTTAAACTCAAGCCATTCTATGATTCTATTTTAATGGTGTATTTTTATGAAAGCACTGAAAATACATACAGCTAATGTATGAGGTCAGCATGGAGCTTCTATTGCTTAGGATATATCGAAATCAAGACTGAGGTGACTTGTGCACAGACAAATATCCTTGGATTTGCTTCACTGAAGTTTGTTAGACCACAACCGAATAGTGTTTTCCAAATCATGGATTAGGGTGAAGCCAAAGAACAGGTTTTTTATATCCTCTTCGGATGATATTGACATAAACACAAACAGAACAAACCTACAACAGCTTTTGGCATGAAATGAAAGATATTTTCAATAATCTCACAGTTCTTCAAGAACATGTCAAGAACAGGTCCTGTTTGACTAACCTGATCTTCTATGACAAGGTGTCCTGTTCAGTGAATAAGCAAAAAACTGTGGATGTTATCTTTAGATGTAGACTTTAGTAAAGCCTTTGACAATGTTTTCCACAGATTCTCCTGGAGGAACTGGCCGCTCATGGCTTGGGTGGGCAAATGCTTCCTGGGTAAAAAGCCGGCTAGATGGCGAAGCTCAAAGAGTTGTGGTGAATAGAATTAAATCCAGTTGGCAGCCGGTCACAAGTGATGTTCCTCAGCACTCAGTACTGGGACCAGTTCTCTTTAATATCTTTATCAATTACCTGGAGAAAGGGATTGAGTGCACCCTCAGTCAGTTTGCAGACAACACCAAGTTGGGCGGGAGTGTTGATCTGCTTGAGGGTAGGAAGCCTCCACAGAGGGATCTGGACACCCTGGATTGATGGCCCAAGGCCAATTATACGAGATTCAACAAGGTTCAGTCCTGCACTTGGGTCATAACAACCCCATGCAATCTACAGGCTTGGGGAAGAGTGGCTGGAAAGCTGCCCGGTGGAAAAGGACACGGGGGTGTTGGTTGACAGGTGGCTAAATATGAGCTGGCAGTGTGCCCAGGTGGCCAAGGCGGCCAACAGCGTCCTGGCTTGTATCAGAAATGGTGTGGCCAGCAGGACTAGGGAAGTGATTGTCCCCCTGTATTGGCACTGATGAGGCTGCTCCTCGAATACTGTGTTCAGTTTTGGGCCCCTCACTACAAGAAAGACATTGAGGTTCTAGAGCGTGTCCAAAGAAGGGCAACGAAGCTGGTGAAGGGTCTGGAGCACAAGGCCTATGAGGAGTGGCTGAGAGAACTGGGATTGTTTAGCCTGGAGAAAAGGAGCCTGAAGGGAGACTTTATGGTTCTCTAGAACTACTTGAAAGGAGTTTGTGGGAAGGTAGGTGTTGGTCTCTTCTCCCAAGTAGCAAGTGACTGGACAATAGGAAATGGCCTCAAGTTTCACCAGGGGAGGTTTAGATTGGATATTAGGAAAAATTTCTTCATGTAAATGTTGTCAAGCATTGGAACAGGCTGCCCAGGGAAGTGGTTGAGTCGCCATCCCTGGAGGTATTTAAAAGACGTGTAGATGTGGTGCTCAGGGACATGGTTTAGTGGTGGACTTGGCAGTACTATGTTAACAGTTGATGATCTTAAAGGTCTTACCAACCAGGGCAATTCTATGATTCTATATGTCAGTTATCCCTTGAAAATAGCTTCAATAGCCTTTGCAAAACGTGATTTTGAAGTAAATCTTTAAATTTGTAAGATACACTTTTCAACAGAATATAGATAATGACTTGATTCCCTGTAGTTCAAATAACTAGCTTAATTTTTTCATTGCAGGAAATAAGATTTTTTCTACCTGCTTTATTTTAAAACTTCTTGGAATATAAAAGCTTTTTGCTCAGTCATTAGATGTAAATTGCAGAACGAAGCAGTACCCTACAGCATTTCCAGATGAAGCAGTCTGTTTATACAGAAAGCACAAGAGCTATAATTACTACATGATCACATTTGTGTATCAAGGTCAGAATTCTGTGATTCACACTATTGTTTGGACATAAAGGGAGTTGATTTTCAGCATGGTGGTGTACAACTACTATTATTGTTACATCAGTGACTGTAGAAACAATATTAACTTTCGCTTGTTTGAGTTTTTCTAGTTAGGTTAAATCCAGTTCAAGCATACATGAAAATTGGCAGGTTAATATTTGTCCTAAAATATTCATTAAACATGCAAAATTTATTTATATTATTGCGGTTCAGGGTGTGTATCTTACTATAAGAGAAAACAAATCTTCCAAAACAAAAAGCAAGCCAAAATAGGTAGCTAATTAACTTATGCATGAAATCACATGGTGTTTAAGCAATATCAAATGCCGGTAACTGAAGGGTGTAAAAATATTTCCTGATCTTTTCCTCTCCTGTGCAAAATCCCCGCATAAGATTTTCTTCTTGACTATTATCCAATATATTGGCAATTTTTATACTCTGTTCCTGAGAATCCATCGGCTTTCCACACTATTTAACCAGTTCTAAATGCTTCAAAATACAGGGATTCAACTCATTATACTTAATAGTTAAGAGCTAGGTTAGTCAAACTCTTAGATTGTACCAATTAATTCAATATCATTGTATGTATTTATATTAAGGCACAAGAACAAATGCTTTTCCCATCTGAAGACTAATAGAATTTGCTATTGTATTATTGTACCATATTGAATCGTCACCCAGCTGCCATTAATGTCACCCGGTTCTCAGCTAGGCCTCTTTCTTAAGCCCCAACTAGTCTTTCTCTTTTCAGGCGTAGGTGTCCCTAGGTTAAAAGCAATCATATTTCCCCAGGTTTTAATTGTTCTCTATCTGTTCTGGGGTTTTATATTTGCTATTCACTCCCTGCTCCCACTCATTGTCATATATAAGGTCTTTACATAAATCTGGTAGTGTTACCTTCACATTGGCAAAGACAGTTGGGAAGCACTGTTTTTCTTTTTTGGGGGAAGTGAGAAACAGAGTCAAGATGCTCTCTTGACACAGCCCAAATTCTACTGCCGCCCTTGGGTGAAGAGCTTCATAAAAGCTCTATTTAGCCTCAAAAGACTCTTTAGCTTGACAAAACACTCATGGGCATTAAGGCCTGAGGAATTTGCCATCTGAACGATGCTCTAATCACTTGTCCAAGGTCACTGAGTCAGTGTGTTGAACCGACATGAGCATCTTATTCACTGGGCCACCTCTCTTCTCTCTAGGAGAGCCACATATGTTCCCTTCTCAGTGTTGCTTCTCATCAATCAATCAATCCTGACAATTTCAACCAACTTGATTTCTTTACAAATATTTTTCTGGATTTCTTTCATATTTCATTTTATTTGCTGCTTGCCGTAATACCAAGAGGCCAAGAAATAAGTAGGAGACCTACAAAGGGAATATAATCTTCCTGAGCCACTCAGATTTAACTGCAAATGCTGGTAATGCTGCCTATAGTAAACAGGTAATTAAATAATATTCAGTAGCTTATTACTGCAGATGTAAGGAGATTCTGTAACTTTTTGTACTTATGAAAAATAAATTACCATCAATTCATAACATAATTTAATGTAAAACAGTTACCTGTGAACTTAGGTCAGCATTTGATTTAGAAAGCAAAGAACCATTATGTATTTTTTTCTTTTTGCTTTATTTGAATAGCATAAACCTATAATCATGAAGGTAACTGTTTTCCCTAAGGAGATGGATAATACCATTAAAAGGAACATAAGTGCTGTAAAGTTGAACAACAAGCAGATATGTCATCATAGGCTGAGCCAGATAACAGGGTTGTTCGTGGCTGTGATTTTATTCTAAGACTGTAGTACTCGGTTGTTTGTTGGTGCTGGCCTTTCCCAGCCCAAAATAACCAGTGTAACACCCAGGTCTTCTTCTAACACCTTTTACCTTCATGTAACAGAATATTCAAGCATAATATTGTTGGTTTAAGGTAGATACGCCTCCTCTTGCACCCTTGCCTTTATATCAAAGGACACAACAAAGGACAGAGCCTGTAATCATTTCTTCTACAGTGCTGCCAAGTTGTTGGCATACCTGGCAGAATCACAGAATAACACAATCACAGAATCATAGAATGGTAGGGGTTGGAAGGGACCTCTGGAGATCATCTAGTCCAACCCCCCTGCTAAAGCAGGTCCCCCAGAGCAGGTTGCACAGTAATGTGTCCAGGCAGGTTTTGAATAACTCCAGAGAAGGAGACTCCACAGCCTCCCTAGGCAGCCTGTTCCAGGGCTCTGTTACCCTCCAGTAAAGAAGTTCTTCCTCATGTTCA
>VZSC01018806.1:118682-131392 GCA_013398225.1 Steatornis caripensis
CGTTTCCTGGGTCCTCCTTCTTGCCCTTTTTGAAGATTGGAGTGACATTGGCTTTCCTCCAATCCTCAGGCACCTCTCCTGTTCTCCATGACTGACTTTTCAAAGATGATGGAGAGCGGCTTAGCAATAACGTCTGCCAGCTCCCTCAGCACTCGTGGGTGCATCCCATCAGGGCCCCTGCATTTGTGGGTGTCCAGTTTGCCTAAGTGGTCTGTAACCCAATCCTCCTCGACCATGGGAAAGTCTTCATTTCTCCAGGCTTTCTATCTTCCCTCCAGGGACATTCCTGACATCCCTTGCCAGATTTAATTCAAAGTGGGCCTTACCCTTTCTCGTTGTATCCCTGCACACTCTGACAATGGTCCTATATTCCTCCCAAGTGGCCACTCCCTTTCTACACGTTCTGTAAACTTCTTTCTTCCCTTTGAGTTTTCCTACAAGCTCTTTGCTCACCCATGCAGGTCTCCTGCCTCCTTTCCTTGACTCACACCCTTTCCAGCCAGCATGTGAAAATCTGAAATCTGCTGGTTAAAGAGATGTCTAGCTCTCCTAATAGTAAAAGAGCTCTTGACAACATCACTTGAAAGTATCCTAAAGGCTCAGAAATAGAAGGGAAAAGAGATATAGTAACATCCCATCCAAAAAATTTTATGTCGCAATTTTTAGTTGAATCCCATGTGTCTGGGGACAGGGATTATTCTATGTTATTTTTAACTTTAAGGGTTGGTAAACCTCCAGACCCACATGACATATTTGGAAACATAAAACAAACAGGACAAAACCCATAAACAAACTACAGCAGTCTCTGGGGAAATAGGTCAACAGAAGTAACAAGACTTCTAGAGAGAACGCAAAAAAAAAAAAAAGACTCCTAGAGACGGAGTCGTGCTTTTCCTTATGGAATCAAGTGGTGTGCTCAAATGGAAATGGGAAGACTGCCTGGTCAAAGGGTGTGACCTGGAGGTGGCCTCCCTCCCACTCCTCTTCTGCCTTGGCCCCTCTTCAATCCCACTCTCATCCTTACAGGTCCTTTGTTGCATCTCTTGTTCTGCCAGCCTACCTGGCCCGCATTTCTCTATCTCATGTGGCTTGTCCCACTTTCCTTGCTTTACCACCTCATCTTTAAAGACAACAGCTTCTGGGTACCTTTCTCCTTCCCAGTGCCAATATCTTGGTCCCAAGCCCTGGTCAACCATTTTCCACCTTATACCTTTGGACCCACCATGGAGACCAGCCCACCAGGTCTCAAACTGAAAGGTATGTCCCAGTCCTACGCACCTCCTCCAGAGGCTCTGCAGCATCTCTATCGCCTTCCTTCCCCTGCAGCAACACAGGTCTTAAACTGGAAATATTATGCAATATAATGATGGAGAATTCTGATGGAAAACTGTGAAATCACCTATCCATGTCCTGGTATGACCATCGCCCCACACACTCCTCCCCTCTCCTACATGCAGGATTTTTCCCTGTCAGGCCACTTCTTGCTCCCAGTCTCTTTAACCTTCAAATCTTATCTCCATCTTCCAAAAAAGCTCAGTCTGGTGCACACACTTGACTTGGAAATTTTCAGCCTGAACGGTTAGACTGAAGTTACATCTGAAAACAGGGCCTTCTGAAGTGTCAGACAACTTGGACAGGTGATGTTACCAGCTCTGCACTCAGTGCAGCTCAGTGAGTAGTTGCCATGCTTAGTTAGAGGAAGATTTTTTTTTAATTTTCCCAGTCAGCTACATTAAATTCTCATGCAGCAATTTTTAACAAAGTGTTATTTTCAGGGGATTTCTAATGGATCTGTTTGCCACAATGAAATTCACAATATCAAACGCGATAACCAAATAACGTATGATAAATTGCCATTACTGAAGAACAAATTGTTTCAAACTGACGGTTTGAATAAGTGATCTTGTCAGTTCCACAGCTTTGGTCAGTTTTACTTACTTGATCTTTTGTCCTTATCTAGGTAGGTTTCTGGTTGTGACAGATGAGACATGAGATCTTCAGCTTCCAGGCTTTCAAGTTTTTCTTCAAGAGATTCACTATGGAATCGGTAAGAAAGACATAAATATAACTAACTGGTTTAAAGCATAAAAAAGCAGACCAGCACCTTTGAAAAAATCATCCTGCCAAAAAATGGTTTTATCTATTGCAATACCTGCCAGTGGGTTGGTTTTTTTCTGTGCTCGATGCTGCTTTGGACACTACTACAATGGGTGTTTTTCAGAAAAAGTCTAACCTATTGATCCTTCCAAGGATCGAAAACCCAATAAATCAGTTAATCCTTACAAAACATTGATTGCCTCAGCAAGTACTGGAACAAACACTAACATTTATGACATATTTTCCTTTGCTTTCATAGATTTATAAGCTGCATGGGGGGGTAGGTGGCCAGGCTATCAAAAGGACGCTTTTTGTAACTCTTTTCAACTCATCTAGATCTGGTAACTGATGTTGTTTTAACTTTGAAAACAACAAATCTCTGAGATCAGCCTGAAAAATCTATGGCAAGGTTTGTGTGGGGGCTTGAAAGAGGAGGGACTCTCATCTTCTCGTGATGTAAAGTGCTGAATAGTACACAGTTGTCTAAATATGCTTTTGTTTATTCAGTCTCTGGATGGTGACTGCTCTTGTTTTAAAGTTTCTACTGTGTTTCATTGAACCACTCAAAGCTACATGTGGATTGCCTGACTTGAACCCTTGAACCCCCTACAAGAACAATATTGACGGTTGCGAGTGAGGTTTTCTTTGTACCTGGTGCACCAGCTGGAGCTATCCTGGCACAGGTCACTGCTCCCTGCATGGCCATCTCAGCAGTTTGGGACTTTCATCTTTTCTTCCTCCATAGGGGAAACGGTTGACCATACTGTGCTTCAGCCCAGCCAGGAGGGGTGAATCACTGCTGCTATCTTCTGAAAACTGAATAAATCTTCCTTTGGTGCATTTGCTTTGTCACATGGCTCGGCATATTTTTCCTTTTTAAGTCCATGATGTCTTAAATAAACAAAAGTTCGTAAGTCAAACAATCATCTTTTGAAAAGTATGAAGCTATTAAACTGAATATTCCTATTTGATTTTGAAACAGCAGTTAAGTTTTTATGTCCTACTGCTCCTAGATTTTCTTGGAGGAATAAAATAAAACACAACCACCAACTAGCAACCAATGATAAGATCACTGAAATTAATGAAACCTGATTTCCTACAGATTTGTGTCTTGACTGCAGCTCCTAAGGACGTGCAAACCATCAGTGAAATTTTTCCCATGATTGGGACACTTACAGGATCTTTATCCTACACTGATTATCTTGATAAAGAACAAGATGAGAATGAGCCTTTTCTATGCATAGGGGCAATAAACATCTTTTTCCTCTGCTTATTTTTATTTTACCACGAAAATTCTAGGGGCTGAAGAATTTTGACACCTTTCTTGCCCCCCGTTCAAATTTGCTGGGATCAGCAATGCATTAAAAAATCATTAGAGGCAGGACAGATGGTCACCCTCTACCATAGTCAATGGAGAGCCAGTTAGGAACCAGCAATTAAGAATCTTTTAACTAATTTCAGTGGTTAAAAGTAGAAGCAAATGAGTAATCAGAGAGAGGGGCTTGCTATGCTGAAATTCTAGACTGAAATTCTGAACTTCGTTATTTCATTTAGCACCATGTGAACACTGACCTAACGGAGATTCGGTCCATGCAGCAAGATCAGTTTCCAAAAGCTTCCAGATGGTTATCTGCCGTCCTGGTTTTTAACAGAATTCCACAACTACAACATTCAAATGTCTACTTTAGTAAAACATTCAGACTCTAATTTTAAATGTGAGTAATTTTTTGCTTGATGACAAGCCTTTGAGCATTAAAGATGATTTCCCTCGAATTATTTCAGGTCTTACGTATTGTCAAACATATTGATCTCCTTTAATAAAACAAACAAAATCCCCAAAACAAACAAACAAAAAACAAACCACCAAACACCAAAAGACATTGCTCCTGAATTGAAAATTTCCTGCACTAAGTTCAAGTCTAGAGTAAGACCAGCTGATGCATCCTTGAAAATAGAGGCTTATGTAAGGGAAATGCAGATGTGCTAGTAAGTTCAGTGGTTGCAAGGGCCTTTTTTATAACATCCAAGATCTGCAGATTTATTTCCAGCATTTCTCTTATGAGAAGCCATTTAGGAAATTAAGAAATGAAGTATGATCAGTCAACACTATAAGCCAGCTTTTGAACTTCAACTCAGTAGGCTCATACATGTGCACGTCTGCAAGCTGTGTCTTAGAAAAGCTTGTGTAAAGCCACAGATGACTTCTGTGTATCTGTTTAGCATGATGGGGTCCCAGTCCCTCTTCTTCCACTAAATACTGCTTTAATGCTAATAAATTCATAATACAGAGGGGAAAAACCCTCACAAACCCAGATCTCTCTGCTTTACATTTTCACATCATGAACAACGAGTAGAAAGAAACCCTTTCATTTACCTGCCAGTCCTTTCTGTCTATCCAATAAAATGCTGATGAAATTGTTTGGCCTGAGAGCCCTTCTCACCCTTCAGCTATTTTTTGAAACTCTTACAATAAAACATATAATAAAAATACTTAGTTCTGATATAGCACTACTCAGTTGGAAAAGCCCAGTGTGCTTTCACCTAGAAAAGTAAATGCAATTGTCTGCATTCCACAGATAGAGAAAAGATGCACACAGAGATCAAAGCCATGTCACAGCTGTGAGTGGCAGCTCAAGAACATGATCCTAGGTCTACATAGTCTTTATTTTGTTCTCCCAGGTTCATTTTGGCCTGAACCTCCGGTTTCACTGCAGGCAAGATGCATACTGCCATCCGCATACATTTAGCAGCTTAGGTAGAACCAGAGATGTGCCTGGATAATGACACAGCCATATCGTTTCCAGAGGGAAAGAGAAAATATTGAAATGTTTGCAGTGCGGGTTGAGGCTTTATTTCATTCTCTTTTTATTTTGGAGAGCCTGCTATGCCAGCTGCCCTGCAACATGTTCATTTCTGCAGTACCACTCTCTGAATTTAGTCATTGCTATTTCTCATATTAAAAAAAAAAGTATTCAGCTACTATGATTCCTGCTTTGAAAGGACTCTTATTTCTCTGGTTTCAATCACAGTACCTCTTCATGATATACTGGTTTTGTCTTGTGCTTTGAAATCCCACTGGCATGGCCTGCTCTCATGCTAACCTGTCTGCCATGCCTTTCCCAACAATTCTCCAAGGATTTGCTCAGGGTCAGGAATGCAAGGATAACCACGCGCAGGTTTCCCCCATGATGGTCCTCACCCTCACTGACATGGTGATGGTGGATACTACTGTGAGGACAGCTCCCATGGGGTCAGCAGTGCTTGCACAACTGCCTCCATGAGCAATGAGAAGGCTCCCATTTGCACCTTGCATAAGGGTTAAATTTGGCAGAGACTCCACTGACAGTTTTCTTATCCATCAGCATTCATAACAGCTTGATATCTTTGGACTCTCCAAAATACAGTCCTTATAGAAGAATATGCTGCTGAGTTTTTATATTCTGTTGCTAGTTTAAGGGCTCTATTTGAATCTGATCTCTTTGGACACATACAATATTATGTTTCCTATGAACTGAAGTAAGGTTTCTTAAATGAGCATCTCTAACAAAAAACCTCCATGCAATGAAAATGCCAATTCAGCACACCTGCAACAAAAAAAAGAGCATGTCTTCCCCATCCTTAGCCTGCTGCCTCTTGCTGCTGGTGAGCATTTTGCTGTTTTTCTCTTTGGAGGATGCAGAGGTTGCAGGGGAACTGAACAGCCCGTTGATTGTTGTTGTTACTGTGAGCCTGGAATGCCATTACGTGTTTGTCTGCATGACTCTTGATCTTGCATGACAAAACTGAAAAACAAAGGCAAAACTGAATCAGCAGATTAGTCAGCTTAATCTTGTGTAACTCAATGCTGCACTTCATTTTCAGTGCTGTTATTTTCAAGTGCCCTTTGAGATGGCTATTTGAGCTTACCTATCGTTCAGTCAAGCTTTTTGCACAGGACATTCACATAAATAAGATGCAAAATACATCATCCAGTGGTATATTCCTGATGTTTTGATTTAATCTTTTTCATTTGGTACATAGAGCGTTAAAAACGCAAGATCTTAATGTTACCAAAATGTCATTTATAACGAGAACACAATGGGTTCTCTTTTTGCTATCATATTAATATTGAAAGAATGCAAAAAGAACCTTTTGTTTCAGCCACTATTGCTAGTGCTATAAGGCTTTTAAACTAATACTGTAGTTTCTGAGACAGTTGCTTATGTTTTCTTATCTAATTTTGAATACCAAACGAAGACGAATGTTCAGAGATGCCCGTATTAAAATTGAATCAGCTGATCATTGTATTCAAAACAGTCACAGCAACAACACAAATTGTTGATGCAGCTCATGTAGTCCGTAAGCCATACTGGTAGGTACTCTTGCTTAAAAATACAGAATTGCAACATTGTGTTTTCTGGATCTGGATTTTGGTTTTCTGCATGTACAGTGCTACGATTTAGGTAAGAACATTTTTCTTTTACTGGAAAGTTACCTAACTATTCTGTCCCAGTAACACAAGCATTTCAAAGATTTGTTTGTAAATGTCAAATCCAACAGCCTTCTTTCTCAAGCAGAAACACTTTGCAGTTTACCATGTAAGTTCCCCTCAAGCAAATTAGCACCAGTCACAATGTGTGATGTAGGCTTCAATGTTTAAAATAGACTTTGCCTTTTCCTGTGAGTACATCATGCACTTATGTGATATTAAAAGTGTAAACACGCTGCAGGTTAAAATACGTAGTTAGATTTTGTACAAGGCTCAATCAGCCAGCGGGACCATCCTCTGAGAGGACATTACTCCTGGAGGTGAAACTCCTCCTGACCAAACATTTCCCGCTGAAATACAAAGTGATGATGCTACATGTCCTAACATAAACGGGGTGGTTTCGTTTTTCAAAACAAAAATATAGGAGTTCCATTAACAAAAAAAAGTTTACCAAGTTTTATCACACGAGATACTCCAAAACCAAAAGCCAAACTCACCCTGCTGAGATTCTTGTTGATTCAAAGATCCTTTTACCCTCTAAGTCCAACATTCAACTCAAATGAGATGAGCCGATGTTCAGAAATAGTTGTGGATATTCTAGTACTTATGGCCATAAATTTAAATAAGAATTTCCCATTCATTTTGTCAGAAGTTACCTGAAAATGAAATTATTAAAATGTAGCAACAGCAATTTAGCATACAGATGTTTTCTCAGGGATCTCAAACCAAGTATATCAGGTATCCAATGCCAAGGCAGCCTTATGCCAGACAGTGATCCCATAGAGTGAGTGAGGATAGGAAGGAGGATGGGAAGTAATGCTGACTGCTGTGTTGAGCTGAAATGGATTAATATAACACCAAACCACAAATTTATTCAGAATAGCAGTATAGTAGAGCAGCATAGCCTAAGGATATTTTCCTGATGAGTTTTAGCACGCCACTAGTTCTGTTGCTGTTTGCTGCTGAGCTAGTGATACTCTCCATGTTTGTGAAGATGCTAAGGAGCATAAAAAGAACAACTATACAGTTTACTAACAACAGCATGTGCATTTCAGTGATTTTATGTTTTAATTAAACATTAATGTCAGATCTACGCCACTTTTATCAGCAGTAATAGCCTAGGTGGGAACCTTGAAAGTAAAGAAATGAGTGTAGGTGTAAACCTTTATTTGCAAAGTGGCATCATTTCTTTCATACTCAGGAAGAAAAAAAAAACCAAACCTAATTTGACATATGAGATCCTGGCATGACAATGTCTGTACTAATCGAGAGGAGTCATCTGCACAGTAGCCATGTGCACAGTGATTTCCTTCTTCAGCTAAGGACTCACTTCACCGCCACACTGACAGGTTGCAAATGGCCCTGGAGGCAACTTGTCTGAGCGTGCTTGACAGCATATTTGGTGCACAGCCAGGGACCTGGGTCAAGCTTGTTTCCAAAAAAACAAACAGCAACCACACCTGAGATTGTATTTGTGAGCTCCCTATCTATGCTGCGGGCAAGTGTGGCCTCGGGGGTGGTCTCGGGGCTGCTCGCTGTGGACAGCCTAACCATATCCTGTGGGAGATCTGCCACCAGCTTCAGCACAGCTGAGGTGTTGATACCCTGAAGAGTTGACCTTGCATGACTAAAGCTAGACAGCCAAAAACACAACCCTGTTTTGGTCAGCAGGGCCACAGCCTCCTGTATCTGTGCCCTTATCTATAGTGAAAAGATAATCTTGCTGTTCTCCACCTCACTGCTGTGCAGTTTAAACAGTTAATTGCATTGATGACACAAAGAGCTATGCAAGTGCAATGTAGCTGTTCACCTCTGGCATATATCTGTAATGTTTGAAAGTTCGCAATGATGACAAGTCATCATCACCTGATGACTACTTCTTGGCTCTTGCCAATGAACTGATTATCTCAATCTAAATATACGATGACTAGAGTACTATAAAATGAAAAATACCATAGTTGCTATTCAGATTATTGCAAAACACCTGTGTTAGCAGTTTGTGCTGTCGTTGCTATGTTCCCCAGCCTCTCCCTAAGCATGGTGATTATCACCAATACTGCAGAAATATTATCAACTTGCTGTAACTAACTCTTGTGTTGGCAATCACAGTAAAAAAGGCCAAGGAATCAAATGAATTTGTAGACTGAATCACTGGGTGGGATGGCAAGACAGCACGACTTCCTTGACTGCAATGTATCATCAGTTAGGAGTGTGCTTCCCAGGGCTGCTTGCATGCTCCTCATCCGCGCTGGCTTGTCCCAGGATGGACAGGGAGATGCATTTCACATCAGAATACCAAGAGGAGTGAGATAAGCATAACTTCTATTGGCAAGCCTTGCATGAGAAAAAGGCTGTGGCACAGCCTCCCCCAGGATCTAGCACAGCCTAAGATAGCGTCAGAGCAGACGCCGTGAAATGTAACTTTCACACCCTGCTGATTATTCTTTGACATTTGTGAAGCAAAACAGTGATTTCAGTTAGTGACAATTTATAGAGAGGTGCATCTTACAAATTTAGAAGTGAATCTCAGATACTGATCGCCTTCAAAACAGGAAACATGGTTAAATCTGAAATCCACTAAAAAGTATCTATCTGAAACACTTACATAATTTGACTAGTTTAAATGTAAGCACATTTTTACAGGCAAGTTGTATCTTTTTTTTTATTAACATCATGTTAATTAACTAATCTTGTTTCCAGTGAGTTTAAGTGAAGATAATCCAAGCCTAAAGAGGTCATGCCCATAGGGCTATTTTCTGTACTAACATTTGTATAGGGAAAGAGGAAATGCTGCTTCAAAGCAGCAAAACTGAGCACCATATTCTCTTTAACAGAGTTAATAATTTCAGAACTGTCAAAAAAACAGACTAATACGCAATCATGATTGGTAGCTACTGATTTTCCTTTTTCATCTTTAGGCCTTGTCCTGTTCTCTTTATTTCCCGGTATTCTCCTATATTCATTCTTTTATATATATATATTTAATATTTTATTTTAAAAGATGATTTTTATTCCTGATGAGAAAACACAGAAGCTCAGCTACTGCCGCTCTCTGCTATGACTTCATTTCTGTCAGTCTTTACTGCTCCAGTTTCCCTGGCCGGCCTCCTCCCTTCATTTCTTGAACATGCTCTTCAAATCTGCAGTTTACATTTTCTCTAAATAGTATTAAAGAAATTATGTCTGTAGCAATACGTCCAGCTTCTGTCCATACTCTTCGGGGTAGGATTTGTTTAGGATAGTAGATGAAGTTATTTTACAACCCAAGGACTAGTGCTGAAGCTCAATAACCTCAGCCTGAAAGAGTGAGAGTATTCAATTAATTAAGCCACTTTACCCATCAGTGCGATGGATTTATCCTCGCCTGCAATCTGCTAGAGAGGGATCAGGTCTCCTTCTGAAGTGAGCACTGTAGCTGACCCGCAGACCACAGGTCTGGCTCAGGAGCAGCTGTGTCACAGCCTGTGATCGACGTTCTGCTGGAAATTACAGGGGATGACCACAGAGACGCTGCTTGGCCCTCAGGCTGTATCCCAGCCCCTCACCCACCCAGTTTCTATGAAGGCTAGGCACAATGAAACTGCTGCTTTTGATGCTGCTGACAGCTCTTCCTTGGCCCAAACTCTGACACAGTTCTTCACTCTCCTTTCCATACCATGTTGTATAGCACGAGCCATTTTTATCTCCTTGATCTCTCTTCCTCCTCCACTGCTCTTAATGAACACGTTCCTCAAGTGATTTTCTTCCTACCCTCCTTCTTCAGTCCTTCAATTTTTTTTCCTGAATCCATTTTTCAGTGCAACTCCCACAAGGTTCTTTTCTTGGCTCCCTCCTCCTCCTCTTGCCTACTCTACCTTTCAGAGTCTCATGACGTTTAACATCATCTGTATGAGCCCACAGCTTTGTGCCGGAAAGCCGGATCACGTGAAGCAGCAGCAGCAGCAATCACACGGCCATATGGAGGGCTTCTGCTAAGGCAATGAAATCAGAGAAACATGTTCAGGCAGGACCATTTCTCAGGAGTATCAGTCATATTTTTGCTGGCAGAACTACATGCAAATCATTTCTTATGGGTATACACAAATCAGGTATCTCCTTTTTACGCTTACTCAGGCATCGCAGCCTTTTGTTGGTATTTTCAACTATTTTTGAGTTGTACAGGCATTTTATTAGAATTACGTACAAAACCACAGCAAAGCCTAAGTGCACTGTAACACAGGAGTAGGTCTTGATACGCAGAACATTAAAACCTTTCAAATGGACATATCCCTATAATATTGTTTTCAGTTGTTCAGATTTGAGAATATTTACCATTCCTGAAATTCCCAGCTTCTGTAGAGAGAATCCCACATAGAAAAGGAAGGAAAACACAGAGGATGACTAAATAAATCAGACCGAAATGGCAGATGACCATAATTACTTGAGCCTCCTGAGACCTAGCCTTCATTAGAAAGGCACATATGGGCCCCAAAACCGAAGCTTGCAAAAAGGCGGTGGGGGGGGGGAGGGGAGGGAAGCCCTCATTAGTGCTGTCTGTCAACTCCCCGTTACATGATGCAGTAAGATAAAGGATACTTTAACTTATTCAGAAATGCTACTTGTGAGAGGGCGCGGGAGTGGTGAACACCACAAAGGCAGGCTACACGGATGCGATTCAGGCTGCAGGCCAGAGCCGCTACACGGCAGGGAAGGGTGCGATCCAGCTGTTCCAGGAGCAATACACAATACACGGCTCTCCCGTCCTCTCTGAAAAGGCTCGGGACCCGAATTAGTCACACCAGGAACAGCGGCTTCAAGGGTGTCACTGAAGTCTCCAAAATTACCTCAGCATAAGGACGGTAAAAATCTACACAGCCAGCTTGCCTAAAGCGATGGCTTTATCAGCAAAGGTATCTTCAGGCTTTGCATCACAGACGGCTCGTAGCACAAGGGCTCGAAGCAAAAGGGCTCCGAGCGGCTGTGATGGGCTTCAAGCAGGGGAATGAAGCAGCCGCCGCCTTGCCCTTGGGGCCGACCGCAGCTGCGGCCGCGGCTGGGGCTGGGGCTGGGGCTGGGTCAGTTTTACTTACTTGATCTTTTGTCCTTATCTAGGTAGGTTTCTGGTTGTGACAGATGAGACATGAGATCTTCAGCTTCCAGGCTTTCAAGTTTTTCTTCAAGAGATTCACTATGGAATCGGTAAGAAAGACATAAATATAACTAACTGGTTTAAAGCATAAAAAAGCAGACCAGCACCTTTGAAAAAATCATCCTGCCAAAAAATGGTTTTATCTATTGCAATACCTGCCAGTGGGTTGGTTTTTTTCTGTGCTCGATGCTGCTTTGGACACTACTACANACACTGGCTCCCGGCTGAGCACGGAGCTGGAGCCCAGCACCCCCAACCCTCTGTGCTTCCACCGAGAAGCCCTTTCTTGTAATAATAATAATAAAAAAAAGCGGTGCGTTGCGGTCCGGTGCCCTCCCCCCCACCTTCGCCGCCATCGCCCCCCGCGGGGCCAGAGCGGGAGGGGAAGGGGGGCGCGCGCGGGCGCTGCGCGAGGCCGGGGGAGGGGGCGGTGCCGCCGCCGCCGGGGGAGCGGGTGGGGGAGGCGAGCGGCGGCGCCTGCGCAGAGCACTTCCTCGTTGGCCCACGTAACGGCTGCGGGCGGGCTCTGGGCAGCGCGTGTCAGTCACCGGGTGACTGTCAGCGGCGGCNGGTGCCGTGTGGGGGCCTCTCCCCCTTCACCTCCTGCCCGGGAGGAGGAGGGGGCGGCCGGGGGAGAGGCTGGGTGTAGAGCACGAAGCCTCAGCCTCTCTGCGGCTCCGCTGCTTTGATGCTGCGGGTCTCTGCTGGCTGTTAACGTCTTCCCTCTGCTTTTTGTTTGGTTTTTTTTTTTTTTTTTTTTTCCCCTCCATCTCCCGGCTCCCCAAAACTTGGCATCCCCTCCCCCGGCTCTGTGCGCTCGGCTCCTTCTGGGCTTTACCGGTGAGGTAGGATCATGCCGGACCAGATCACCGTGTCGGAGTTCATCGCCGAGACCACAGAGGATTACAACTCCCCGACCACCTCCAGCTTCACCACCCGCTTGCAGAACTGTAGAAACACGGTCACACTGCTGGAAGAGGTAAATCACTGCCCCCCCCCCCCCCCCCCCCCCCCCCC
>VZSC01018806.1:133038-161007 GCA_013398225.1 Steatornis caripensis
TTTATTTTTTTGAGGGGTCTTTGAGAAAGAGCTTCGGGGACGGGGCAGTACCACCCGCCCAAATCCACAGGAGCTGGAGGCATTGGTATGCGTGTAATCTGGTCTTTTAATTGTGGGACTTTGCTCTTGTGTTGAGCTGGTTGCAGGAAGCTCTCCTGCTCTGGCCTCTTAAAGATTAGTGCGTAAAGCAGTTGCCTGAACTTAAACATTACTGCTGTACTTCTTGGGGTTTTTTTGTGCTGGCGGTAGAAAAAAGTGTGAATGTTGGGCTTTTCAGAGTGAGGATGAAGGTTGAGTTTTGTTCGGGAGCTTTAGCAGAGGTTTTCCCGAGCCACTCATTAGATCAAGTCAGCGCAGAGCTCTTGACTGCAGGAACCTGCCAAGGAAGACTTTTTGTTTAAGAAATGAGGTAAGGATGAATGTGGAGTGAGAAAAAGAATATGGAAACAAAATAGATGATGGGAGGAGAGGAGCAAAATAATGCATCAGAAGTGATCGTACAGCCTTAGCATCTCAACGTTGAAGCCTCCGTGTTGGGCTTTTTTTAATGCTTATAATGAGCGTCATTTAAATGTTCATCCTGCTTTGCTATCTAGAAATAGGAGTGTGAAAACGGGTAAACTTCCAGAGCTGGTTTCTATGGGGTATCAGTCCACTGCTTCCTATTTGAGGTTTCAGTGTGATTTCCTATGGACTAGGTCAGCAGTTATGAGGAAATGTCTTCCAAATGACTTTAAAACAAGACAGTGTGCAGCTCTTCTCTTGACTTGCGCTTGGTCGAAGGTGCTAGCTTAATGACACCAAAAGAAGGCAGTTTTTTCCTATTGTTCCATAGATTGCAGCTAGTTGTTTTAGATTATACACTTAGTTCATCAAGTATTTGTCAATTCTTCAGGAGCTAGCATGTATCTAGGAGATGGTTTTAATAGGTTCTTTTTTGTTTTGCTGAATGTGTTGGCACGAGCAAAGCATTTGGTATGCAAGGAAAGACTATTAATCATGGTGTTCTCCTGATAGTCTTGGGTATGAAAAATATAATTCCGGAGGATTAAAATTAGTTAATGTTGGCTTAGTAGAAAAACTGTCTATGTTCAAAATTTGAACAGTGCTATTGTTTACCATAACTGACTAGATAATAGAGTGGTTGTAAGATTGCATTTAAAATTCTGTATTTTATTTTTATTTTGTAACCTGTATTAACTTCTGTAACTTTTTAATAACTATAACTGCTTTTTTTTCTCATGTAACTAAGCCATGGTTGCTTGTAGATTTGTCAGAAATCAACCTGTTTTGGTTTGTGTTTGACAGTATTGCTGCCCCCTGGTCTTAAGTATGTGGAATAGGTACGGCCATTGCTATACTTACTGGTACAATTGACAGCATTCATAGAGTTAAGTAAAAATATATATTCTGCCATAACTAGTGGCTCCTAGGGTAAGAATACAGTACAATGCTTTCATGATTTGGGAGATACATCGGAACAGTCTGAGTGTGGTAACGCCTGTCCAAAGAAAACCAAAATATAGAAGACAAATACAGAGTGTTCTGCATCATTCGTGTGGGTTGTGTGTATTTTCAAAGTTTTTATGTCTGATTTGACAGCAGTAAATCAGAGGAATAGAGAGTAGTGGGTGCTTCTAGTGCTTGCATTGCTATTTCTTGAATTTCTTTTGTTTGTGTAACTATTTTATATGCCCTGTTTAAACTGTTTGCAGTTTAAATTGATTCTGGACTTGTTTTTTATTATTGTTTTATTATCTGTAAATAGAAAAAAAAGCTTTATTTCATATGAAACAAGATATAAATATGCTTTATTGTTACGTACTGCAAAAAATCTGCAACTCTCCCAAATTTACTTTTATTAATTTGCATGGAGAAGTGCAGATGGTCTGAACGTGGCAGGCAAAGTGTTCTATTAGAGTGTTTGACTGTGTGTCTTTATTGTAACTTGCATATGCAGTTCTGCTGCTGCTTTAAAGCTAGGTTGGTTTCTGGACATCTGCTTACCTAAGGCTGTTATTCATGTGAAGCAGGAGATTGAAATTGAATGTTGAAGTGGTTGTGATGTAGCTCTTATTACTGCTGCTATTGTCCACGCAGCGTGTATGACTGACGAGCTCTTCAAGCAGCTCCTGAACTTCAATTTTGAGCCCACTATGTTGAGGCAAAGGGGATGATCCTATCCTTGCAGCTGTTTGATTTTTAACTTAGTGTCACTTGTGAGTTGGAGCCCTCACTGGGCTTTTGCAGGTGGTGTCAAGCTCTGTGCTGTTAGGGTGCTGCAGCCTGAAGTATCTTAGGTCGTTATTCTAAAGCTAGCTTAATTCAACACAACCTGTACCTACCTCAGTGACTATGAGAGATGGTTTGTAGATAAACTAATTATTTTCTTTATTTGAAATAAGATTGTGAGCTGTGGGAAACATTTTCTGAACAGAAATGGTAGAGAAACTCAGATCTGTGTTGATCAGAACCACCTTCTCATAAAGAATGTGACAAAAAAGAAACAGACTATTCTGTGTGTGTGTTTTCTCTATCTAGTTCCATAAAGGCATTACAGAATTGTGAATTTACTGTTCTTTAGTCACAATTAACAAGTTTTCTGAAATAATAGAATAGATTATGGACTCAGTTGCTGTTTTTTTCACTTGGTTGTCCTCCAGTAGAAATGCAGTTAGTTCAACTGAGTGGATTGATACGTATTCTCTGCTAGTTGTGACTCTTTTCCTATTATAAGTAAAACTCTTCTCAGAGGAAACTTTGGATCCAGTTAGATGCAATTTTTGTACAAGTTTCAGATGAGAAATTGGAGCAGGCACTTTTACTGATTCTCATGACTTTGCATTTGGTAAGTTTTCAGTGGAAAGCCCAACAAAATACAAACGCATACCTCAAAAAATCAGAACCCTAGGAAGGAGTATCTGAAGGACTTCTGTGTGTTTGTGGGTGACTTTTTTTTTAAAAAAAAAAAAAAAAGCAAACCCAACCGCCCCTCCCAAACCCCCCCAACTTTATTTAAATCTGTTGTAATATTATCAAAGGAGAAAATAGTAAGTACATGCTGCTATGTAGCAGTTTATTGACTTGAAAGGTTTCATGCTATGTTGTTTAAACTACTGAAACTTTTGAAAATTTGCAAGTCCTTTTTTTCCTCTTAAGAGACAAAGTGTATGTTCTTTTGTCATCCAGTCACACCAGACCAAAAAAAAGACCCTGTTATCTTTGTAGGCAGGCTTAGGCATCTTATGCAGTAGTTGCCAAAGAACTGCAAGATTTTTTTTATAGTTTTTTTTTTTAAAGCATGAATGTTATCCAATGGCCATCAGTAAACACAAATTTTAAGGTTCGTTCTATTGCTAAAGTAATGATTAATTTTTTTTTCTCCATTGTCTGAGGGGAGGGAACAAAGCCATTGTATTGTAGTCTAGGTCTAGTTTAAGACATTTTTAACTTCATATTTCTGCATGAAACTGGGAGAAGGTTTTTATAATATTCATATGAAGAGGTGAATTATTGCATATGTAGATGGGTGATTAATTACTTAGGATTTCAACTTTTTTTTTAAGGTAGTATAGACAGATTACTGAGACAGTGTCTTGAAATACAGCCTCTGCTTTGTTCTTACCAAACATGCTTTTATATCCACAGTAGCTCCGTGATTTGTGTTACTCAAATAGATTTTGAAGAGTTGATTTTAATCCTTGAGTTCATAGTACTGTGTGAGCTAGCTGGAATTTTTAGGGAATGATGACATCTTTTCTGAGAATAAGTAGTGCACATGTGGGATCACCACAAAACTGGCTTGATTACCACTTCGCTGTGTCCCAGCTCCAGCTGAAAGGACATCTTTGCACTCAAGGGATAACTCTGTTATCATGACCAGGCAGTTCTGAGTCTTTCTTCTACAGCAGCAGATGTTTTGCAGGACTGTCTTGAGATACAGAGGTTAAGCTTAAATGTTTAAATTCCCTTTAGGCAGGCTGCTAGATAAGAAGGGACAGTTGGAAGCTGATGATACAATAAAGAATAGCTGTAGTTGTTTCTGGTACTTGTTTAACTGTTTGATGCTTTTTTTTATTGTTATACTCTTGTAATACTTGAGAGCCTTTAATGATTAATGTTATTTCTTTCTTTTGGTGTTTAATGAGAAGTTGAAAACTCAAGATGTGCTTTATGACAATTAGATCTTGTCATGTGCATCCTTTTAAAATAAATGTTTAACCAATGAGTGTAATGAAATATGACTGCAAATATGTTTGGGGTTTTTTTTTTTTAAAAATCCCCAACAACCCCAAGCCACCGTTCCTGCAATGACTGTTGCTCATTTTGTTTCTTACTGTACTGATCTGCTCAGCCTTAGATGTCTGTTGATCTAGACTGGTTCCTGTAACAGATGTGTGCATGGTACTTCAGTGAAAGAATGACTGACTGGTTCCTGCTCAACCTAACATAAATTTTGTTGTTCTCAGTGCAAGGCTGGTATAATCTGAGGAAGGTTTCTCAATGTTCTTCATCATCTCATGGACACTTGTCTAAGATTAGAGATGGGAAAGGGGAAAGTATGGAGGTTTCTTTTGTTTTGCTTTTTTAAAATTTTCTTTGAAAGTATGTTGCATATGAATCATTTTCACAGTTTCCCATTTGTAACTTTCCCTTCACGCTTCAGTTTCTGTGAAGTTTTTCTTATTCTGCTGGGAGAAAGACCTGGGACAAGGGCAAGGGGACAGGATTTTTCCTCCTTACGATTTTGTAGACACTAGCATAGCACTGAAACTGCTATACAGCCGGTTCATCTACAGTGATTTCATACACTTTTCTACCGCAACATCCTTTTCTGGCAACAAAGTTTTTTATGAAGAGAGGCAGGTGAAACCACGCAAGAGAACAGGAGCACTTCCATTCTAAATCAACTTTTTGTTTTGCTTGGCAACACGTACAGACTTTGTTCATTAGCCTGGACTGTGAAAACTTGTAAGATCTACTTTGCTTGTGTGTCTGAAGAGAAAGAAATTTTTCTATCCTTTATATAGAATCATAGAATATGATTCATAGAATATAGAATCATATCACTTCATTTCCTTAGAAGCATCACCTCTATGTAATTACAGTAGGTAAATTGTAACATGCTATTCTTTATCCGTATTTATTTTTTAATTTAAATAGACTTTTATTTTTTAGGGGGTAATCCAGGAGCCTTCAGCAGCACTAGACTTATAACTAGCTTTTCCTAACCTTGTAACCTGTTACTTAGGGCAGTCAGAAACAGTATTGCATCATAAAGAGCTTTGTACTTGAGAGCTGGTTCTTATGTAACAGACCACAAGCAATTTTCAGATTTTGAAGAAATATGCTTTTGGTAGCAGACCTCCTAAAAGAACCAGACAAGAAAAGTTTCTTTGCCTAGTAAATAAAAATCAGGATAATTGTTACTGTTTTCACACTGAATGGCAAATTGCATCAAAGACTTAAAAATGGGTACATGAGCATTCTAAAATACAGAGGCCACAGTGACAGCTCATGGGTGACTCTTGATCACAATACTGAAAATGTGATGAAGGAGACTTGACAGCAATATTCTGTATTTACAATAGCATGTTTCACAATGCAGTTGAATATGCTTTTACATTTACACGCTACAGTACTTACTCATTTAGTATGTAATCAGTTTTACCCTTTGTTTGATAGTAGTCGGAACATTTGGTTATAACAAGCAGGCACTCTCCTTTTACCTCAATGTGACTGATGTGAGGAAAACCACAAAAATATTCACTGATAGCTCAAAGTTTCAGTCACGGCAGATTAATTAGCTTTGCCTTTTGAGAGTTTGTATTCATTTTGGGCCCATTTTTGAAAGTAGTTACTGCTTTTTGATAGCTCATATGTTTTTTAGAGAAGTACTGCTTCTTGTTTTGAACTCCCAACAGGCTTCTTCATGTTTGCTCATCAGTTAGGAAACTGTGAAAGTGCTCTTTGGTGCACTCTTTTCAGTATGCCATTCAGATAAATCCTGACAGAGTGTGTACCGTGTAGTCATGGGAACTTGGGCCCTGATGGAGAGAGAGAGATGCTTAAAGAGACATGACTTACAGTTGGTTTTAGTGTTTAGATTGGAGTCCTGTGGAAATATCTTCTGTAGTTAAAAAGCAATAAAAGGGGAAAAGTTGTTTGAAGAAAAAAAGAAAGGGGAGGAGGGAACGACCGGCAAAACCATGTTTGTAATTCAGCATGGCGTCACTGAAAGACTGCATGTGAATGATTTGGAATGGGATTAGACTGATTGATTTAATTTCCAGTATTTTTCTCACTCCAATGAGTAAAACTCATTTTTCATAACTATTGTTGTGATTTGTAATGATGTGAATGAAGGTGTTTATTAATAATTTTTAAAAACAGATGTGAAACAAATTTACAGAGCAGGGCTCTGAGAACGTTCGTAACATATTTCTTTAAATGCAGTATTAGGCAGAATCAAGCCAAGAATGCGATTTATTAGTCTTGTTTCAGATGCAGAGGTAGGCAATATAAGCATGTTCTAAAACAAGTGCCCTATACCAATAGTATATTTTTATATTTCGTGGGAAACATTTTAGAACCTGGTTAATAGCATGTGCCATGATCCTTCTCTTAGAGACTGTTCCAACAAGTTTGATTGATACTGGCCAAGAGGCCTAAAGTTTATTGGTGAGTGTGAAAGAAAACTCCTGAGATAATAGCATGAGTTTCCTTTCCTGAAGGAGTATGGCTGGAAGTACACTCCCTGATGAGAAGTACAGCAGTTGTTTTGTATTTCTAAAGAGGCAGTATTGATCTGCATTGTATATATTGGGTTTTAAATACCAGTGGGCTAATGATGAGGTTTTGTATAAGCATTGTGACGAGTAAGATTTTTGAGGACAACGGGTTTGATTGTGGTGATTACGGGAGACTTTCTCTAATGCTCCTGTGAAAAAACAACAAAATGCTGTTGGGATCCCGGTTCCCCCTTTTTACTCGTAGATGTGCACATGGGTGCACACACGGCCTCCTTGTCTCTTTCACTCACTGGTGAAAGGACAGGCCTGCAGTTCTGTTGTTACTGTGGTTAAGCCAGAGGGTGTATGATTTTTCTTTCTTTTTAATAAACACCTTTATCTTGACTTTACTTGTTTCATCCTTCTCATTATGTTTGTTGTCAGGAGAAATTTCTGGTACAGAAATAGATAATTAAGATACCAATAGAGTCTTTCTTCTGTTGGTTTTTCCTTGCCTAAGAACTAAAAATCTAGTATGATGCTTGAGATAACTTTCTGCAAAATAAAAGTCTGTGGGACTGCAAGGCCTTTGACACGGTCTGCTCTGGTAGCCTTCTATCCAGGTTGGCAAGAGATGGACCAGATCAGTGATCTGTAGGGTGGGTGAGATGTTGGCTGGTTGCCAAGCCCAGAGGACAGTGATCAGTTGTCACCAATGAAGTGATGCACTTCACTTGTAAGAGAGAAGTAGCAGTATGTTTATTGATACGAAACAGCGATTGAACAAAGCTTGAACAAAGTAGTAAATGTGACAGTGGTTTCACAAGATTTGATGGCAAGGTACACTTGGTTATTTACTGTATGGAGGACAGGGTCAAACAAACTGTCAGGGACACCCTCCCCTTGAGTCACAAGGTTCAGAAAGGACCCCCTTACTTTCTAAACTCTTTCTCAGAGAGGAGTCTAGATGTGACTGGATCCAAACTTGGTCCCAGACTTGGTCAACGGTTTATGTCTAGTAAAGGAGTAAGGAAAGCTTCCCATTGAGTCACAAGGTTTAGAAAGGATCCCCTTGCTTTCTAAACTCCTTTCAGACAGGAATCTAGGTGCAGCTGGATCCACTCCTAGTCCAAGACTTGGTCAATGGTTTATGTCTAAAAGATTGTATATGTGCACCATCAGTCTTTCATATCACTTAGTTAAGATTTCAAAGCTTCAGCACATATTCCCAATTTACTTACGGAGTATCTGATGCAATAAGGATTCTCTCAGCCTCAAGGAGTAGCCTTGGGAGGGGAGATTCTGTCTTGCAGCCCGCTGCCATGCAGGAGAGCCCCATGGGTCCTGGGCTGTTCACTATTTACAGAGTAAGATAATTGCCTTATATTTGCATACTAGCTGTATTTTGGTTACTGCATGCTCAACTAGCCCCCAGCTGTTGAACAAGATTTGAACCCCTCATCTATTGTGTTGTTACTGTCTCCCAAGATTCTAACTCAAGCTGGATGCAACTGTCACGACCACCGCTGGTGGCTGTTGCTTAAGCAGAGAGGGAGAGGGCAGAGCATACCACCACATCAGTGAAGCAAAGTCCAGCTGGTAGCATATTGCAAGTGGCATCCCTCCATGATCAGTTTTGGGGCCAGTACTATTTGGTGGCTTTTAAGTGTCTGGATGATGGGCTGGAGTGTGGTCTCAACAAGTATATTTGGGTGATACCAAGTTGCTTGATACGCTAGCAGGCAGAATCACCATTCAGTAGGACCTGGAGAAATGGTCTGACAGGAGAAGCCTTGTGGGGTTTGTTGAAGAGAAATGTGAAATCCTGCACCAGGGGTGGAGTAGCCCTGTGCAGCAGTACAGGCTGGCTAGGAGACAGGTTTCCAGGAAAGGACCTTGGATGCAGGCAAATGACAAATTGAATGTGGATTGGCAGTGACAAAGGCCAGCCACGTACTGGGATGTGTTAGTCAGAAAATAGTGGTTCTTCCCCTGTCTTCAGCAATTGTGAGGCTGCATCTGAAGTGCTGTGTTTAGAGCTCACCAATACATGAGAAAAATGACATACTGCCACAAGTCCATGTGAGGATCACCAAGATGATTAGTGGCCTAGAGCACACCACCTCAGGAGGCAAAACTGGATTTCTTCAACCTTAGAAGAGAGGCTAGGGGAAGGTCATACTGCTTTCTTGAAGTGTGTAATGGAAGGAAACTGAGGAGGCAGAAAATCTCGTTAGATTTCAGGTTGGGGTTTTTTTGAGGGGAGTGTTTGGGAGTTTTTTTATTGTAATTATTTTTGGACTGTTTTTATTTGGTTTGAATCATGAGTCTGATGAACAGGTGCTCAGAGAGACTGTGGAACCTCTGTCCAGAGAGGCATTCAAAACTCCTCTTGACTGTAGAAGTAGTCCTTCTTAAAATTGTTTGGACTGCATAATTTAATCTTTAAGAAGATATGCAGGCAGAGTAAAGTGGTTATTTAGTTTCGTGAATGTGTTTTTTGTGGTTCTTTGGGTGAAAGCTTACACTGGGCTTATTGTTGGAAAAACAGCATGTTTAAACCTAGTAAAACTGATGTAAGCAAAGCTGGTAACTTTTTTCCTTCAATGAAAGACTTCTTTAATAGAGGAAATAGGATACTATTCACATTTTTACAAATCTCTATATCAGAAAGTTTATCAAGTTTGGAGTTTTGTATGATTTTTAAGACTAGTTTGAATAGTTACTGAGTGTTTGACAAAGATATAATTCTTTTTAAATGATCAGCCTGCATGTCTAGAAAGTCAGCTAATTTATTCTGCAAAATGATGACTGTTGCAACTTAAATATGTCTCTTCTGGATTAACATTACTTCTATGAGGAAGTTTGGAATCCAAATTTTGAATTCTATAACTCTGACTTTGAATTTAATACACTGATTTCCTTTCTTCTTGTATTATAATTTACTTTTCAGGTGAATTATCTATTGATTTTTGGTTTCACAAAGCAAGAATTTGGGATTGAGGAGAGAAACATACTTGGAGAAATGTTTTTCATATGAAACTTAGTCTTTTCCATAGCACTTCAGAAAAGCTTCTTACGAATGAAGGGGTGAGAAGTAATAAAATGTAACGGGTTTTGTTTGCCAGGAGAGCTGTGGCTTGTTATGAACCCACTAGGATTTAGATATTCTATTTTGATTAGATTCTTAAGTCTTCATTTCTGCAAACAAGACAGCAGACCTCTAAAGATTATGTGAAAGTCACTGAACATTTTTGTTAGGCTCTGCTCCTGATAGATATATGTCATAGAACCATAGAATGGTTTGGGTTGGAAGGGGCCTTAGATATCATCTGTTTCCAACCTGCTGCCGTGGGCAGGGACACCTTCCACCAGACCAGGTTGCTCAAAGCCCCATCCAGCCTGGCCTTGAACACTTCCAGGGAGGGGGCATCCACAACTTCTCTGGGAAAACCTGTGCCAGGGTTTCACCACCCTTGTTGTGAAGAATTTCTTCCTAATATCTAATGTAAAGCTACCCTCTTCCAGTTTAAAACCATTACCCATCATACTATTACTACATGCTCTTGTAAAATGTCCCTCTCCAGCTCCCTTGCCAGGCCCCCTTGGGATACTGGAAGGCTGCTCTAAGGCTTCCCCAGAGCCTTCTCTTCTCCAGGCTGAACAACCCCAACTCTCTCAGCCTGTCTTCATAGCAGAGGTGCTCCAGCTCCCTGATCATCTTTGTGACCCTCCTCTGGACTCGCTCCAACAGGTCCATGTCCTTCTTATGTTGGGGGCTCCAGAGCTGAATGCAGTCTTTCAGGTGGGGTCTCATGAGAGTGGAGGGGCAGAATCACCTCCATCGACCTTCTGGTCTTGCTTCTTTGAATGCAGCCCAGAAGGTCAGCTGACCTTCTGGGCTGCAAGTGTTCGTTGCTGGCTCATGTTGAGCTCCTTGTAAACCAACACTCTCAAGTCCTTATCCTCAGGGCTGCTCTCAATCCAGGCCCAGCCTGTGTCTGTGCTTGGGATTGCTCTGACCCATGTGCAGGACCTTGCGCTTGGCCTTGTTGAACTTCATGCGGTTCACACAGGCCCACCTGTAAGCCTGTCGGGGTCCATCTTGATGGCTTCCCTTATCTCCAGTGTGTTGACTGCACCACACAGCTTGGTGTCATTGGTAAACTTGCTGAGTGTGCAGTTAATCCCACTGTCTGTGTCACCAACAAGGATGTTAAACAGCACCAGTCCCAATACTGACCTCTGAGGAATGCTACTCATCACTTGTCTCCACTTGGACACTGAGCTGTTGATGGCAACTCTTTGAGTGCAACCATCTAGCCAATTCATTATCCAGTGAGTGGTCCATCCGTCAAGTCCATGTCTCTCCGATTTAGAGACAAGGATGTCACGCAGGATAGTGTCAGATACATTGCACAAGTACAGTTAGGTGAGGTCAGTTGCTCTTCCCTTGTCTACTAATGCTGTAACCCCATCGTAGAAAGCCACCAAATTTGTCAGGCACAATTTGCCCTTAGTGAAGCCATGTTGGCTGTCACCAATCACCTCCTTATTTTCCATGTACCTTAGCATAGTTTGTAAGAGGATCCGCTCCATGATCTAGCTGGGCACAGAGGTGAGGCTGACTGGCCTGTAGTTCTCCAGGTCTTCCTTTTTTCTCTTTTTGAAAAAAGGGTTATGTTTCCTTGTTTCCAGTCAGTGGGAATTTCACCAGGCTGCCACGACTTCTCAAAAATGATGGATAGTGGGTTAGCAACTTCATCTGCCAGTTTCCTCAGGACCTCTGGATGCATCTTGTCAGGTCCCATAGGCTTATGCATCTTCAGGTTCCTTAGGTGGTCTTGAATTTGGTCTTCTACAGTGGATGGTTCTTTGTTCTCCCAGTCTCTACCTTTGCCTTCTGCGACTTGCATGGTGTGGCTTGAGTCACATACCTGTCTGCTCAGAAAAATTCTCTCTATTCCTCCCAGGCTACCTGTCCTTGCTTCCACCCTTTGTGCACTTGCTTTTGTGATTGAGTTTATCTGGAAGCTCCTTGTTCATCCTGGAGTCAAAGTTCCACATTTATTGAAATTATTTACATCTGTTTTAGAATTCAAAAATTTTTGCATTGAGCATACCGCTGAGGAAGTGTTTCAGTATTTAAATCTCAGCATGTATGCTTTTGATGCTGTTGACAGAATTTGGTTTTGTTTTATTCCGGTCATCTTAGAATGAAACTGTTGTATTACTGCTGGGTATAGAAATTTGAATCTGAGATAGTTCAGGTTGTAGTTAATGAAGATTATTTTTGCCCCAGCAATATTTATGTTATTACACACCTTCTGGAAAAGTGATACTTTTACTCTACTCAAATTTGGATTGCTTGGTGTTTTTGTAGAGCTATTTTAGGTAGTTCTTAGTCATGAAGATTCCATGTAGCATTACGTAGCATTTAGTAGTACTGCTTGCTAGTAATCATAGAATGCTTTGGGTTGGAAGGGACATTTAAAGATCATCTAGTCCAACACCCCTGCAATAGGTAGGGACATCTTCTGCCAGATCAGGTTTCTGAAAGCCCTCTCTAACCTGACATTGAAAATGTCCAATCATGGGACATCCACAGCTTTTCTGGGCAACCTGTTCTAGTCCCTCACCACCCTCACTGTAAAAACATTTCCTCCTTATCTGCAATCACCCTCAGTAAGTTTGCAGATGACGCCAGGTTGGGTGGGAGTGTTGATCTTCTTGAAGGCAGGAAGGCTGTACAGAGGGATCTGGACAGGCTGGATTGATGGGTAAAGGCAAACTGTATGAGATTCAACAAGGGTGAGGGGTCACAACAACCCCATGCAATGCTACAGGCTTGGGGAAGAGTGGCTGGAAAGCTGCCCCGTGGAAAAGGACATGGGGGTGCTGGTTGACAGCCAGCTAAATACGAGCTGGCAGTCTGCCCAGGTGGCCAAGGTGGCCAATGGCATCCTGGCTTGTATCAGAAATGGTGTGGCCAGCAGGACTAGGGAAGTGATTGTCCCCCTGTATTGGCACTGATGAGGCTGCTCCTCGAATACTGTGTTCAGTTTTGGGCCCCTCACTACAAGAAAGACATTGAGGTTCTGGAGCGTGTCCAAAGAACGGCAACGAAGCTGGTGAAGGGTCTGGAGCACAAGGCCTATGAGGAGTGGCTGAGAGAACTGGGATTGTTTAGCCTGGAGAAAAGGAGCCTGAGGGGAGACTTTATGGTTCTCTACAACTACTTGAAAGGAGTTTGTGGGGAGGTAGGTGTTGGTCTCTTCTCCCAAGTAACAAGTGGTAGGATGAGGAAATGGCCCCAAATTGTGCTGGGGAGGTTTAGATTGGATATTAGGAAAAATTGCTTCACGTAAAGGGCTGTCAAGCATTGGAACAGGCTGCCCAGGGAAGTGGTTGGGTTGCCATCCCTGGAGGTATTTAAAAGACGTGTAGATGTGGTGCTCAGGGACATGGTTTAGTGGTGGACTTGGCGGTGTTAGGTTAATGGTTGGACTTGATGATCTTAAAGGTCTTTTCCAACCAAAACTATTCTATGATCTAAACCTATCCTCTTTCAGTTTAAAACTGTTGTCTGTTGTCCTGTCACTACAGGTCCTGGTAAAAAGTGTTTCTCCATCTTTCTTACAAGCCCCCTTTAAGTACTGAAAGGCTGCAGTAAGGTCTTCCCAAAGCCTTCTCTTCTCCAGGCTGAACAACCACAACTGTCTCAGCCTTTCTTCGTAGGAGTAGTGTTCCAGCCCTCTGACCGCTTTCGTGGGCCTCCTGTGGACTTGCTCCAACAGGTCCATGTCTTTCTTGTACTGGAGGCTCAAGCTGGATGCAGAACTCCAGGCAGAGTCTCACCAGAGTGGAGTAGAGGAGAACAATAACCTCCCTCCACCTGCTGGTCATGCTTCTTTTTATGCCATCCAGGATACAATTGGGTTTTTGGTCTGCACGTGCACATTGCCAGCTCATGTCTTGTTTATCCACCAGTATCCTCAAGTCCTTCTCTGTAGACTGTCTCCCAGTCTCTTGATACTGGGAATTGCCTCAAGCCAAGTCCAGGAACTTGAACTTACGAGGTTCACACGGGCCCACTCCTCAAACCTGTCAAGGTGCCTCTGAATGGCATCCCTCCCCTTAAGCATAGCAACTGCACCACTCAGCTTGGTTTCATTTACACACTTGCTGAGGGTGTGCTGAACCCCACTGCCCGTGTCATTAATAAAGATAGTGAACAGTACTCGTCCCAGTATGGGCCCCTGAGGGGCACCACTTATTACTGATCTCCATTTGGACACTGAGCCATTGACTCAAATTTAGATGTGGTCATCTAGCCAATTCCTTATCCATTGAATAGTCCATCCATCAAACCCATATCTCTCTGATGGAGTGATGAGGGTGTTGTGTGCACTGTGTCAAAGGCCTTACGGAAGTCAAGGTAGATAACATGAAAGTACACGACAATGAAAGCAGGTGAATGCAATGCTCACTGCAAAAGAAACAAGACCATTTTAATAAGTACTTCTACAGGTCAATGTCATTGTCTTGACAGCGCAATACAATGAAAGTCGTTGAGCTGTTGTTTTGTCCAATTTATATCAAGAAAGTGAAGACAACTGTTAGAAAAATATTACAGTGATGTTAAAACAAACTTGGACACTTTTGCTCAGTGACGATAGAGTGCCTGTTCACCACCTTCAAAACCTATTTGTTAGTTGTCAGCTTATGCAACTTATGCAACAATGTTGAATTTTAATAGAGTTGAATGATGCTGGGATGGGTCTGGGAAATTAAAGTCCCTTGATATGCTGAACAATCCCTTCTGTGCTGAGGATGTCGTACTCAAGAAAACTGGTCTGTAAAGTGTAACAGAATGTGCAAACTGTGGCACTTTGTAAGCATGCGGGGCCACGATGGTCTGTTTCTCTGTTCTTAATAATGTAATGTATGATGGTGATGGTAAGTGTTTTTGAAATCAGAAGGCATGTGAGACTTTTAACGAAGAACTTTTAAGGAGGTAGCAGAAGTGAAAGATACAGTGAAATGCTGACATTCTTGTTGGTTGTGTTTTGGTTTTGTATTTTTCTTCCCTCACTAACCGTCAGAATTATGGGGAAAATTGTAAAAACTAAGAGCGAAGATGCTGTGACAATGCAAGTGGGATATGCTGACTATGTCCAGCCTCTTATCCTAGAAGAGCGTTTATACTGTCTGTGTTAGCCCTTAAGATGGGACTCAGTATAACAAACAATAACTAACTTTCTCTTTAAAGTTGTATGAAGTTGCCTTGAATGTTTTGACAAAGCTGTTTGTTTTTACTGTAAAGCTGGTCTTGCACACTAGATTTTCTTAACCTTATAAACGATGCTTTGATTTCTTTTGCCAGTTGTTCTTCATATGAGGCCTTGCCGAAATAAGCTTTTATGATTTGATTTGAGAAAAATTACTTAGGCAAAATAATTTTGATTTTTGCAATGCAGAGGGATATATATTATAGTTTTTAGTATATTGTCATGTCTGCAGCACTTGCACTGGGGTCATTTTTTTGGAGGTGTTTTGTTGGGGGCTTTTTGGAGAGTTGTTTTTGGTTTTTTTCCCCACCTTGTAGCCTCTTCTGGGAGGGATGAAAGAAGCCTGCAGAGGCTCTTTGCTGTGAAGACCTACTTAAATTAGTTTTTAGTGTTACGATACCAGGTCTATCTGTACACAGATTTGGAAAAAGTGGTGGTGTTATATAGCTGATGTGACTAAAGCATACAAGCGAAGTAACATCTTTTGGGGCGGGGTGCCCAAAATACTGTCTGCTCACTAGTACAGTTACAGGGAAAGAGACCGCAATTCTCTCTAAAATCTCCCTTAAAAAAATGTTTATAGTCCTCTGGTGGTGGTTTTGTTGCCAAGCTGGTATTGCTTTCACAGGAAGCGCTTGTAAGGAGAACTTGTTTAACTGGCAGAGAAAACATGAGAAGAAATGCTGTTTTTTTCTTTGCTGACACTTTGCAGGCTAATGAAGCTCTTTGTCATAGATACTACTGACTTAAACTCTCAAATTCACTGCCTGACCTTCCTTGTGTCCCCATTTCCTTGCTTGCTTTGTTCTACCATGTTCGAGATAGGTTCTTCAAAACTATTTTTGCCCATGGGTATGATATTTTCTGGTTAAAATATCTGTAACAGTGTTGCTTTACTGTTAGCAAAGCCTAGTCTGTTTGCTGAATTTGTTTGTAGTTTAGTATAGCTTCCTGTTTTTCTCATTTAATTAGGCAACAAGTTGCAGCAAAGCAGCTTCCTTTAAATTCAATCAGTGAATGTTGTGCATATTCTAAATATGGAAGCAACTAATGTCTCTTTGAATCTTGCAAAATTCTTGGACATTTTCCTACAGCTTTAATGTTTGTGTGGAAGGCCAAACCTGATTACAAATACAGCAGTTATCTGCCTTTCTTTGTATTCCTTTTCAATTTTATTGGATTTATTTTTTGCTCTCTATTGCTGTTTTTTGATGGTAGCAATAAAGAGCTGACCTACCTTTTTTTTTCTGTCATTATCTCTATTGCTTCATGTCATAAGGCTTGTTCCCGTAAGTAATGGTGCATCTTCATTGGGTCCAGACATGTGTATTGCTATCCGAAGATAATTACACAACAAAATTGTTGCATGGAAGTATTTATTGAAACTGTCTCATTTGTTTTGCAGTGAGCACTGCATCGTGTGATTATTTTTATAGCAATACAACTACTTCTTTGAAACTGTGTGTGTGTGTTTGTGTTCCTTGAGAAAAGCAAAGGAAAATGAGAAGAGTAAATACAAGCAATCTAGCTAGGTGCGGAACATAGTTCATACTGTAAACCCAGGAAACAATGACTGGCTTTGGAATTAGCATGAAGTCATTGATTCACGAGTCCAACTATAAAGGTGAACTGCTGGGTGGAGCGATGGTATTGTGCTGGTAGTTGTAGTGTACTGAAAGCACACATACAATGTGTACAAAGATATTTGGATGGATGCCTCTTCTCTGAAAGAAAAGTTTTGCCCATTGTAAACAGCAGGCTGGACCTTTGTCCGTTTGCCAAAAGTTAAACCAGAAGGCTGTGATTTATGACTTAGTCAACAGGGCATTTTAGAATATCTTTCATCAAGTTGCTATATCTCTAATTCTGAAACAAACCTATAATCTGTGGTAGAGGAAGAAAACCTGAACTTTGTCTGTCATAAAGCACTGTTAAGTAGAGCTGGAGCTTTGCTTGAGGTTTTAAAAGTAAGTAGATGCACCTGTAGATGCAAGAAACACAGTATCTCTTTGTGATTCCTGAGCATCAAAGTGCAGTGCTGGAAGGACTTCGCAGTCGGCTTGGACATGCTCTGTGCTATCAACATGCAGAATAACTCCACCACATGTAGAGTTTCTGGTGATTTTGTTGGAAGAACTTGCAAGCTTGACCATGACTGAAGAATTCTTAAATGAAGATTAGATCACTCCTAAAAGAACTCTAGATGAACTACAAGTATAGAATGCTAGGTTTTGGTAGTGTGAATTTTTAACTATTGCTTAGACAAGCTGTAAGACTTTTTAGTGTTATTTCCTGTCTGGCCTCAAAACTTGTGTGTGAAGTTAGCAATTGCAGGAAAAAGAAATAAAGATCTCTTGGACAGTCGAATGCTAGAGAAGTGGTTTTTGTCCCTGTTCAGTTAATGAATTTGCCTATTAGAAAAGTCATGTAAACAATACATTTACCAGGTGACCAGTAATTGGGTTTTCTTAACTTCTGAGAGTTTGCCTTGAAGTTGAGTAGCCTAGTTGAATGAAGAGAATATTGAGGTCTCCACCTGAAGGCAATTGAACGTATTCATTGAATGCATAAAATTTTGTAAAATGTTTTTGTATTCGGCGCTTAACATTAATGGAAGATTTTAACCCTAACCTGTCATCTTACTGTTTTGGACAGGGGTCCAGGCAAATTCGTTCATATTGTAAAGTTCTGAGATTATAGTAGAGTCTAATAAAACTGCAAGTTGAAATGTAGTATTTCTGTTTTCACAGTGGGGTTTGAATAGCATATAGCTTTAACAGGAGGGAAAAAGAATGCAAGTCTAGAGGCGTATGATCATAGTAGACTGAAAATTCTTTAAAAGGCAGTTTGTTGATTGAGCACCACGCAGCCTTTATACAAGATGGGCTGGGATAAGTTAAAATACAAGACTGTAGGGACACGTGGCTGTTTAATGACACAGTATAGTGGGGTGTGTCTTACACAAGGTAACAATTAAGATGTGAATGGAGTCTGCAATCGGGCTTTTGTGTTCTGTATTAACCTTACTGTTTTACCCTTTGTGTAAGGGTAAATACACACTTCAGTACAAAACTGTTGTGCGAATGGAGCTGCTGCTTTTCTGTTTCTGTGTTAAGGTTTCTGGCCCACTAAGCAAGGCAAATGTAGCACGTAGAGAAATGATGCTCTTTCTTCACCTATACAGGCACGTCATTTGAATCAAGCTGGTCTGTAACGAGTAAGTGTCGCCCCGAGCTTGTCACTTCTGTCCTGACAGTTAAAGACAATCAATCAGTTTAGGGTGGTACAAGTGCTTTGGTCCTTTGGACTACGTTGTAGGCTCAAAGAGGCATCTAGTAACCAATGGTTTTATTTGTATTGGGCTTTGATTTTGTGGACTTATGTTCAGATCCATTTTGAGCCTTCCTAGGAAGTTTTCAGTTGAGTGTGAAGAAGCCCTACTTACCACTTTGTTGCTAAAATGTGTAATGTGTAAATGTGGTCAAATGTGTATATGTTGTAGATGTCTTCTACATTATTTATTTTGATCTACTGTTCTGCCCCATTGAGTTTGCAGCCTTTGAAGCATTTTTTTCTTTCTTTTAGTAATAGAGTTGACAAAATGGAATGGAAGAATATGTTGGTTGAAAAGATAGTTTATCTAGAAAAAAAAATGCAGACAGGAGGATGACGGGTCAAAGGCAGACAAAGTGATGTCCTTCTGAAGTGCAGATGATACATTGGTGCAATGGGTTGTGCTGTCTTGGACACTGCTTTCCAAAAAAATTGCATGAGCCATATGATGAAGTATAAAGCAAAAGGTAGATGATGAAAGATTATGATCGTGTTCCAGGAACTGCTGGGGACCAAATACAGTTCAGTACTTAGTGAGCTGAAGCATAATGTTATCACAGAGGCAGAAAACTTTTTAACTTCAACTGAGGATAAGAGGAAGCGATGTTTAAAAACTTCAGCAGTATTAAACTTGAGCAGTACTTTATAATGAAGTTATATGAATTTCTGCTCTGACTTTGAGCAGAACGTTTGAATGGTAATAATTTATAGCCCGTAGTAAACAATTTACTTACAGATAGAAGATTTACTTGCAAGAATTTGTGTATTTGCTATCAAGTATAAAAGTTAAATTTTTATAAGGATAAAAATCCTTTCTTTTGCTGACTCAGTTTTACATTGGTGTTCATGTTTTTCACCCAGCTTCCCATCCTTTTGTTGTGCCTTGTATCTTGCCTGTTCTTGTGGGACTTGGTCGTTGACTGATAACAAATGTGGGTGAAAGGCTTTTAAATGCTTCAGTCCTTGTAGTGAGTTCTCCAAAAGACTTGCCTAACAACCCTTTCTATAAAAAGTGCTTTTATTTTGCAGAAATAAAGTTGTTATTCGCAACTTAGTAGGTTCTTTTTTGCTAGGTAGTTTGTTCTGAAAGACTATATATGTCCCTCAAAATTGTACTAGTTGCAACTTTTATTCTGTTACCCATTTTTATAGCTGCTTTAACTTAAAGCTTCTCAAACTCCCTGGCTTATGTGTATATGACCATCTGTATTAAGAAACAAGAAAGGTGAATTGGTAGGAATTGAAACACACTGTGTGGGTTGAGAAACATAGTTGAGTTGTATGCTGTGGTTGGAACAGTAAGAAGTTTATTTGCACAAGATATTCTCAAAAGTTTTCTAGGTTGACATTTTTTTTTTTCACCAGAAACTGCCACGACATTGAGTCAAACCAGAAGTTCGCCTGACCCTGTGTCTTGCCTTTTAACAGTCAGTGATCAATAGCAACTGCCTTGGGGAGAGCATTAAGAACAGGGAAACTTGCTGTGATACCATTCCAACAATTTGCATCTTAAAAATTTTCTGAGCTGAGGGTGATGAACTGTTAAAAACACAGATATCTTGGATATCCCTCTCATTAATTAAGCGAGTTCAGAAAAGATTCGTTAGCATCCATGAAAACCTAAGTTTTGCAGCTTACCTAGGTGGTGCTTAGGAGAAAAAGCAGACTTTTAAATGAAGCTTGCATCCTGGTGATTTAATTTGATGTCCCTAGTTACAATACTATGAGACAGTAAGTAACCATCCACTGCTTATTTCTTCTGTTCTTTACAGGTTGTAAATATCTCTTGTTCTACATCAGTCATTTCTTCTTGGGGCTGAAGAATCTTCGCATATATATGTTTATCCTCACCTCTCTGTTTCCCTACTTGAGGTCAGCCTAGTTCCCTTCCTTTATCCCTCTTTTACCTTTCTCAGATATAAAGAACAAGATGCAGATGTACTATGAACTTGCATCTTGGTGTAACGATGCCCTCTGTGGTGCTCTTACTCCATCCGCGATGGCTTGCAGCATTTTGGTTTGATATCTGGGTAGATTCTGAATATTCAAGGGATAGTTCAGGAAAACATCTCTTAAAACTGCGGTATGTTTTTGCCTACCTTGCTAATGGGGGATTCAGAAACTCACGTTACATATGTAAATTTACAAAAGTGTTTTTCCTGTGTGCACTGCTTTGTGCTTATGTATATCTGTTTATTTTTTCATTTGCTGTCGTAATGAGCGGTTAGTATTTGTGAAGTTACCTGTACTCCCCACATCTCATTTTCAGTTTTCTTTCTTGAACAGCTTATATCATCAGCAAACTTTGTCACCTCACCACTTACATCCTTCTCTGCATAATGTATGAATACATTGAGTTGCACAAATGATAGAACTGCTTCGTCATTGCTTCTCTTGTATGACAAAACTGACACTTTATTCCTATTTCCTTTCTTTTTAAACAGTTGCTGCTCCAGAGGAATCATTTCCCCTCATCTTGTGTCAGCTTATTTTTTTTGAAGAAGCTTTGTTGTTTAATGTTATTAGATCTTTTGGGAAATTCAGCTAGACTGTGTCAAATAGGTTGCCAACAAACCTATTTGTCCACCAAAAAGTGGATATAGTATATTAAATGAGTTAGATCTTGAGAGATCTCTTTACAAAACTCATGGTTTGGGTTATTTTTGTTCCCCCTCTCCCCATGATTTGTGAGTTTCTTTGTCATTTTGAGGTGTGTGAATGAGAGAGGAGGTGCACAGCAGAATTAAGACAAGCTTTTTGCTTTGAATGTGTTTGAAAAATATACTAGTTTTTATGCATTTAGAAAAATTATTACCGTAAGTCTTCTGTTTTGTGACTCTTTTTTTTACATTTCATTTGCCGGGTACTTGTGTGTTTTCCTCATTTGCCCGTGACTTCAGCTTGTTGAAGGATGTCATCTTTTAGTAATCTCCTTTACTGGCTCTTTGGTCATTGTGGTCTTTGGGAAAAGATAAGTGTTTGAAATGACAGCCATTCATTTACTTAGGTACAATCACTTAATGTGTTATTGTCAAAGATTTAAAGTTGTGTCTCAGGGAGAATAGGAGGACATCTCCTTTAACATACCTTGCTGAAACACTGTAGTATTGAAAATTGTATGTGAGTACTAATTCAGAACAACTAAATATTTATAGTATTCCAGCAGGAGACCATCTCACATTAAACTTAATTAATGTACTTTGAAAAAGTGTGTGTGTTTCCAAATAAATTGTTACAATTGGGTTAATAATGCCCATGCTAATAATTTTCAAGTAAAAAAGACCTTTTTAACCTCTGCTAAAAGCACATGCGAGACTGGAACGCTTATGGGTCAATGTTAGCTTAGAAGTACGCTGAAGACATAAGCATCTAAATTTCCTTATATTAGTTATTTGAAGAGGTTCTGACACCCACTAGCAAATGGGATTGGTGAACATGCTTTCCATGCGTTGTCCTTGCCCACTGAGCTGGTAAACAAAATGTCAGAAAATTCCCTCTTTCCCTGGGTAAAATTAGACAGCACTTCTGTGGGGAATATCCTGCTACAGAGAAAATGGTCTTAAGTGCTTTCTTATGTCACCTGAGATTTGGGCAGATGCTTACTTCAAAAAAATGAATAGTACTTAAAAATGGGGTAATCCATTTAGTAAAACAAGGGGTAAGGTTCACAGTGTCACTGCTTTTTCTCTTACCTACTTGGATGAGTTAAATTAAAAATAAAACAAAAGCCTTTATTTTTTTTTTTTACAATGTCATCCTTGAGTCTTTACTGAGAAGATTTTGACCGCTTTTTCCTCTCTTCTCCTTACCTTAGTACATTGCTGTCAGGCAGAGTCTTTGCTCTGATGCTGCTGGAGCTTGCATTAACCACACGAGTCCCTGCACAGGAAATCGAAACTTTCTTGCATGCACTGCACAAGAAGTTGAGACATGGGTTGTGTAGGTGGCATTGCTGGCATGAAGCTCTGCCTCTCCACAGGAAGAATGTACCTTCTCTGCTCCCTTCCTGAATGGGGTTAATCAGGGAGAAAGGTCAGGTTATGAAATTTAAAAAGGAGGCTGTCACGGTTTAAAGCTGGGCTGGCTATTAAGCAAATGACAGACGCTCTTTGTTAATCCCCTTCCTCCCCAAAGTGGGGGGGGAAAGAGAAAAGGGAAAGACACTTATGGGTTGGAAAAGTTAAAACAGCTTTAATCTAACTACAATAATAATGAATAATAATAATAATGAAATATATACAAATATGTACAAAACCAATATCGAGCTCCCCCCCCACTGATGACAGATATGTCACCCGGACGCTGTGGGGCACGTGCCAGGAAAGTCCCGGACTGTACTCAGCAGCAGCAGGCAGGAGCTGGATTCAGGAATGCACGGATCAGGATCGAAGGCAGAAGAATCAGACAGAGTCCTCCTTGGATGCTGGCCATAGAAGAAGAGAGCGAGACCCTTGTGATCCCTCAACTTGATACCGACTATGATGCGTATGGGATGGAATACTCCCTTTGGTCAGTTCTGGGTCACCTGTCTGACCCACTCCTCCCCACCGCAGGGTCGCAGGTGTGACCACTTCTCTGCTCTTTCAGTTCCGGTGCCCAAGAAAGTTAGCAGAAGCAAGCATCGACCTTGGTCTCCATAGGGATGACTATAATGGTAGCCCACTTACCTGGTTTACATTCAACATGTTCTTTGAAGGGATATCTTTCTTTCACACCTGACAAAAGCCTCCTCCAAAGACTGTAGACCGGTGCCCCTTTTGCAATCCCCTTATCAATACCTCTTTCCCTAGCAAGGGATCCCAGCTGCCTGGCTTCTTTGCCCTCTAAATCATAGCTACTAGCCCCATTGTCCCAGCATCTGAGCAGCCAAGGGTAATGGGCTCACCTTCGTGATGGCCAAAATCTCTTCTTCTATGGCCAGCGTCCAAGGAGGACTCTGTCTGATTCTTCTGCCTTCGATCCCGATCCGTGCATTCCTGAATCCAGCTCCTGCCTGCTGCTGCTGAGTACAGTCCGGGACTTTACTGGGGCATGCCCCGCAGCGTCCAGGTGACGTATTTGTCATCAGTGGGGGGCAGCTCAATATTGGTTTTATATGCAAATATACAAATATGTACATTTCATTATTATTATTCATTATTATTGTAGTTAGATTAAAGCTGTTTTAACTTTTCTAACCCATAAGTCTCTTTCCCTTTTCTCTTTCCCCTCCCAACTTTGGGGAGGGAGGGGGTTAACAAAGAGCATCTGTTGTTTGCTTAATAGCCAGCCCAGCTTTAAACCATGACAGAGGCTATCTCTTCAGGATTTAAAAATGCATAGCCAAGTGCTATGTTAGTCTGTTAGTCAAAGAAAAGTGTAACTTTGGTTTTTCATATTGCCTTTGGGGTTGTTGTTCTCATCTCTTTCTTTTGATCACTTGTGTGGTAGACAAAGAAGTAAAGACTGTAGTCCTCCAGGCTTTACTTGTTAACCAAGATCTTTGTTTAGATACGCATCCTGATATCAAAGGGTAGGTGAACTGCTGTGCTGGTGTTGCACAATTCTCCCCTAGCCAGTGACAGTTGTGCGTACAGCAGGAGTAGCATTTGCTACTGCCTTTCTTCCCCAGCCTGCTTTTCTTGACTTGCTTGTGTGCCTAGAACACAGGGCCACACTGGACAGCACAGTAACAAGGTCTAGTTCCTTGGCTCTTGCTGCTGAAGGATGAGATTGCTTGCTTCTCTTTGCTTTTATTCCTGTTGACTGGACATTTGTAGTTCTTTTCTAGTAGAATATTTGTTTCCTGGGCTGGACGTTTTGGCTGCCAGTTTAAGCGGGGAAAAAAGTACCAAAAAGGCATTCGCACCATAAGCGGCATTGTGGCGGAAACACAAAATGATGCGGTTCTGGGAGAAGAAAAAGGATGAAAAGGGACATGAAAATCTTCATGTGTGGTGGGGGAATATGCTTCCGTGTTATCTTCAGTATGTGGCTGTCATTGTCTTGTTTCTTCTTTTCTGTACAGAGATAGGAAAATGTATCATTAGGTTTAACTAGGAATTTGTTCGAGGCTTGAAGATACTGAGAGCATAGGGGTTTTTTGGACCTTTGATGCTCATTAGGGAGTAGTTCTGTTTCTGTGCCAGGCAGTATTTACTTTATCCAGTCGTGTTTTTGTTTCCTTCGCAAACTGCAGTGTTGCCATTTCTTACTTTCTCCTGTAACTGTTAATGTTTCTTATTTAGCTTTTCTTTCCCAGACAAGCTCCTTGACTTTAGAAAATCCAGTTATCTCACTTCTGTAGGATTAAATTTAATGCAAGGCAAAATGGAGTATTTTTTTATATTACTGTTCTTCATGTTTTATACAAAGGATGGTAATTTTTTTAACAGCACGTTAGTATTAAAGTTGCATATGAATGGATAGGTCATCCCCATATGGTCATTAAAGCCATTACTTAAAATATTGATGTTATGCTCTGTGCTTGCTTTTTTATTTTCCTTATGATAGACAGTAAATTGTAAATTAATTTGATTTTCTGTTCATATTATGAGTATTTCAATGCTTGGGTTTCAGGTAATTGTAAGTAAATGTTTGGGTTTTAAGTCTGATGAAATCACTTCACAGTTTTAAGGGATGACTCTTCATAAAATTAGTGGAACTTTACATTTGGTGTTGTATTTAAACTAAATTACTGTGTAGGAAGAAAAGGAGTAGTTATTCCCTGCATCATCAGTTACAGCAAATAGAAACTGGCACTTTATTTTTAGCTTGCAAAGATTTGTCTGGTTCTTGCTGTTTTCTGTGTTCCCCAGTCTCAATATATTTAAACCTCTTTGGTCCTCACATTGTAAACTTCTGTATGAAATAATGGGGATAAGCTGGTACTACAATGAGGTGTCAGGCATGCTTACTAAACAGATTAAAAAAAAACCTGAAACAGAGAAAAGAGCTTGCAGAGAAGGTCAGACTGTTGTGGTAATATTAATGAAACATCTACGTAGTATCTGTAGGAAGTTACCAGGTTTCAGGTTAAGGCTAGAAGTCAATGATGCATGTGTACCGAGGTTACTTTGTGTGACTGCTGTTTGAAGGTTGATAAATAAAGTAGATTCTGATCTCTTTAACCATGTTATGACCCAGGCTGGCCTCAACAGGTCACAGGGCACTGCTGAGGCAGCTGGGTTGTCATTTTCAGCCAGTGATACTGCTGAGGTGTTGCGGGTTGTCTAAGTCCTGTCTTCTAAGGATTCTCACTAGCCTTTCATGTGCGTAATTTTTTCTGTTTCTTAATGAATAGCATTTACTGGTTGTTATGGTATTTCATTAAAGGGGATTGTAAGGAACATACCTGAAGAGCTGTACCCAGTTCATGACAGTGATAATTTTAATGATAAAATTGAATGAATGATAAATAAAATGACAAATGAAATTGTAAAATCATTTAAAAAAAATATTCCCAAGATCAAAGACAAATTCAACAGTCACTTATAACTGAAAAAATATTGCTGAGTATATTGGGTTCTTTGTGGAGTCAAAGCTGGCTCTGTCTGACATGGAGACAGCTTCTGATGCGTTCTCACAGAAGCCACTCCTGCAGCCTCTCTCCCCCCTTCTCTGCCACCAAAACTTTGCCATGTAAACACAATACACCCAGTAGGACATCTACCTGTCAGTAAAGTTATTTTAATGTTGAATTTGACAGTATCCTTAGCCAAATGGTGGTAACAGCTGTCAAACGTGACTGTGGATTAGAGAATAGAGTAGTGAAAGGCCAATCAAAACGTGCCTCACATCAGCATGCAGTTTGATACTGTAATGCTTTTTGTAAGACTCCTAACGTGAAATTGCTTAGAAGTATTTGCCAGGAACTAGTTGGACTGCAAAGTGCACTTAAAGGACATTTAAATCAGTTCTCCAGGATTATTGCACATGTAACAAGTTTGACAGTTTTGGGAGAATGAGGCCTTCAGAAGAGTTGGTCTGGAAATGTATACCAAATGCAGTGCTTTTAGGAGTTACTGTGTGTGCCTCGTAGATTTTGCAGAATGGATATAATAAGTGAGTGCTGATGTCCAGATTCCTGAGTCTAGGAGGTTCTGTTGCACATGTCGTGAGCCACCGGTACTTGTGTTGAGTCACAAAACCTTTGGAAATCCAGACCACTGCAGAAAATCCTCAGTTTGTGTGGGCACGATTTCTGTGTTTCTTAGCCTGTCATACAACTTCGCTGCTTGGACCGTTCAGCTGAAATGGGAACTTGTGCCTTTGATAACCCCTTGAATCATCTAAAGGATGTAATAGGCAGCAGGGGTAGGGATGTGTGTGTGGGGGGGGTTGTGATAGCACGCCTCTCTGATAATTTGCCACATGGTAGAATGAAAAATTTGTTACTATTTATTTACCTTAAAGTCACACTCAACTCAAACGAGGGTAAAATACAGTGCAAATTTATAACATTCATCATGACTTTGAGAATGGACAGCACAATTGCAAATGTTTCTCGATGTAGGAAAAAAAATGGCAGAATGATACTTAATCGACTTTCACCTGACTCACTTGGAGCTTACCCCCGCTGCCCCCTCTTTCTCTCTCTCTCAAGTTAGCACACTGAGTCAGCTGGAGAAGCGCCTGTCCTGGGTTCTTTCTTTCATTGCACCTCCTGCTGCACCTGATAGAAAGCACAACCAGACGTGATGCAGTGTTTGTGTGTATGACTCATCTTGTCCTTGAAGTCATGGGTGGAAATAAGGAAGGAGTGTAGGCTTTTAATTTTTCTCCATTTTTTTCTTTCTTCTGGAGGTGCAAATATAATATGTTACAAATCTGATATGATACAAATATGTTGTATTTGACAGGCTGATTAAGAAATGTTTGCCTGAGCACAGTAAAATTTTCCTGTCCCTTTTTGTGACTTGGTAAGTATGTTATGCTACGAAGTCTTTCTGATTTAACTTTCTTCTTTATGATACAGATTCTGTCGCTCTGTACACCAACAATCTTATTTAATACAGGGTACTGAATGGGATAAATATCTATCGTTACAGGTTATGAATTAAGTCTAGTGACAATGGGGTCTACAGTTCTTGGGGTAACTGACCTCCATCTTTTTTTCCTATGTTTATGATAACAGTAGACAATAACTTGCTTATCAAGTATGAAGGGGGCTGTGGAAGGAATATTTTGGCAAAATAAACAAAAAAACCCCCATTGCTTTAATCCATAATTGTTTTTTCTTCACTCGGGATCAGGTATATTCAATTCATTTTAACACAACTGTAACAAAAGCCTCATCTTGAAAAAGAACTCCTCATTTAAGAATTCTCTTGTATACTTCAAGTGTATTTTTAGTGTATAATAAGATATACAATTCAGAAGAAATATTTATATTGTATATTAATAAACATTTTGTCGCAATTATTCCCTGTTTGATGTGATTTATGAGTGAGTTGTAGCACAACCTGTTAAAAAAATACTGATCATAGAATCATAGAATGGTAGGGGTTGGAAGGGACCTCTAGAGATCATCTAGTCCAACCCCCCTGCTAAAGCAGGTTAGCCTAGAGCAGGTTGCACAGGAATGCATCCAGGCGGGTTTTGAGTATCTCCAGAGAAGGAGACTCCACAACCTC
>VZSC01018806.1:162250-181680 GCA_013398225.1 Steatornis caripensis
ATCATAGAAGGCTATGAGATTGGTCAAGCAGGATTTTCCCTTGGTGAATCCATGTTGACTACTCCGGATAGTCTTCTCCTCCTCTATGTGCTTAGATGATGCCAGTGTCAAGTGAAAAATTTCTGCTTTTAGATGAGTAGTGCAGTAACTGCAGCAGTGATGACTTACCTGATGTTAAGACCACACAGATGTGTAGTTCTTCTTGAGAGCACTTAAGATGGCTCAGACGATAACAGTTACAGGCAAAGCGAAATAGTGGGCAGCTAGCTTTTCATCCCCTTCTACCAGCAGTTTGGATCAGTTGGGCTCCAGGCTGACAATTATGTTTTATCCTTGGAGTGCCTAAAAGATACCCTTATGGTTCATATGTTTTAGTGTCTCTCTCTTCGCATTTTTGAAATATTATTTTTGAAAATGATGGTGGTCTGAATGAGTGAGTTGCTTGAAAACTGCTGGGTGATTTGGAAAGCATACTTTCTGGTCATAGTACTCCTTTGTAATCTATGGTGCAGATGCAGTTAAGACTTGTAAATTAGGTAGTTGCAATGATTGTACAGTGCTATTAATGGAAGGTAACCTGTAAAAATGTGGTCTAAGCCACTTGGTGTTTGCTCCAGGCTAGGAGCATGCAGAGGGGTAGTTATTAATGGTTCAATTTCATTTTACTTGTTAAGGTACTGTATGTTGGTTAGATACCTAAGGTTTGGGAAAAAAGAACCCAGCTTACTTTGTACGGCCTATGGACATTCATACATTATTAAAAACTTACTGATTTTCAATATTTGCTTACATTTTTATTAATTTGGATGAATTATTTCTACAGGAGTTGTTTTGTTTCTTTGTATCACAAAAAAATCATTTAAAAACTGCTGCTCATGCTGATAAACAACAAAAAGCTTTATACTGACCCAAGGCATAAACAGAATAGAGGTCTCAACTGAGCATGTGCCTGTTCAGGCATAACAAAATCAAAGCATCTGGTTGAATAGCTTGGGGTTTTTTTTAGTGCCAACCTTGCCAAGACATCTGTGTTCTATAAGACATTAAGGGGAGAAGTTGATTTAAAATACTGTTGTTTCTGATAAAGAATAGTGGTATGTTTTTGACAGCCTTGCTTTTGAATAAGGGGTCTGTACCAAGTTTCTGTGGTCAAAAAGGCAGGATGCCATGTGACTGTCCCTGCCACTGCAATCTTTCTGAAATGCAAATGAAAAAAAAAAAACCACAGAATAAGATTCTGTTTTAATTTGGAGTTCTGTTTTATGTCAGCTGTTATCTTACCAAGCAGGAAGGTACTTTGGATTCTTTGCAACAATAGAACCAGCATTGTGAGAACCAGGTGAAAAATCTTTACTTTTGAGGTTTTAGATTAGCTGTTGTACTACTCAACTGTGAAACTGAAGCATACAAGGTATTTGGGTTTTTGCTGTGAGTTTCAGAAATGTATGCTAGAAGAGTATCCTATGGTAGCTTCATATGTGCATCTTTGGAAAATCCTTTTTATAGTAGAAAATTGCCTCCAGCTAATTGTTTTGGTATGCTTTTCTCTGTTTCACAAAGTTTAGAATATAACAGATTTTTTTTCCCAAGATCCCCAAGACATCCAATATACACCCTGTAATCCCATACTTAACCTAACTCCAGGAGTCTATCATAGTTTACTTCACTTTAGATGACACGTGTAGGGATTGGAAGACAGTGCTGTATCATAGAAGGCTTGCTTTCTTATAAAACCAAGGTTTCTCTGAATTACTTGTGCTCAGTTGAAGCTGGTGACACTTCATCATAAGAATAACACTTTAAAAATTAAGTATCCTAGCCAAAATAAAGTTATATACTACCATAAACTACCCAGGAAGTTTTAATTCTTAATCTCACAGGACAATTGAGAAGAAGAGCAAAGTTGCTACTAATTGTTGTGAAATAGTGATGTTGCAGTGAAGTTCTCTTTTAATTTTCCAGTTCTTTTTTAAATTTCCAGTCCCTGTATGAAAGAACATGCACAGAGTAGTTGTAGCAGGTGAACATGTATTACCTGAGTGACCATGTAGTCTTGCTGTCATGTGATAATAATTCAAGGTAGTTTAGTGCAATAAAAAAGTCTGAAATAACTCTTGGAATTTAAATTCCTTACAGATTATTTGCAGTATGAAACATGTAGGTTTAAGCTAATTATTTGTGGAACTCGTAATTACAGGCCAAAACCTAAATCATCCCTTTTCAAAGTTTCACAGATAAAGTTTCTGTAGCATCTGTAGCATCTGTACATGTACATGGCATGTACATGTACCATTCTGTAGCTGGCACCATGACCGGCTGAAGATGTTCTCCGCTCATCAGACCGAGCGGTTCCTGGACTGAGTGGTGCAGTTCTGCCTGCCTGGCAGCCCTGGGCTGCAAATGCTGTTGTGCCACATGCAGGCGTGCACGTGGAAGGCACAGCAGCAGTATGGATTTGGTTTGTCTAACTGAGAAAATGTTTCTTGAATAAAATGTGAAAGATTGCCAAAGTTCTGCATTTTCCCCTCTTACTTACTTAGTAGTGCCTATAATAGCACCTTGGGAGTGATGACTTCTTTTTAACTGCATGAAGTTTGTATTCTATCTATTAATATTAATTTGTTCTAAATTTGTGGTCGGTTAATCTATGAATACATTCAACTGTTTGGCTAGTGTGTGAGTGATGAATCCTTTGGCTATTTTGCAGTTATCTTTAAAGTGTGTTAAAATGTGTTACTTGTCTGTTAGGTGTTTGGGTAGGTAGTGTAATTAATAATTTCTTGGAAGGATGTGAACTTTTACTGAGCTCTCAGCCGGAACAGTTGTAGCTAAATACATTTAGTAAGCTATCTGCAAGGCACTGATCAATTGAGGAACAGAAAGATAGAATGGGAATAATAGAGACTTGAGAAAAAAAGCTGTGAAATTCTCAAAGTGAAAGTGGGAGGAGGAAAAGACTGGATGGAAGGAAGACTGGGCATGCTGGGTGAGGTTAGACTGACATGATAAGGATTCAGAAAAGGGAGGGACCCAGACAACCTTAACAGCAGGCAGAGAAAAGGACATGAAGTGTTACGTGAGTGGGCTGTAGATCTTTCAGGTCAGAAAGTTAAAACAAATGTTACCAAATGGGGTATATTTTTAACAGTATGTGACAAGGCAGACATCAGGAAACGATGGCACTTCCAGAGGTGCATGAAATGCAGCATCTTGGAGCTTGTGGATCTTGCCAAGGTCTGAACTTGGTGTGAGTGAGAGTCTCTGCTTTTACAGAGATTCTTAGAAAGATTTTTTATTATTATTATTCCAATTCTTGAGAAATTCACTGATCTCTGGGATACAGATGAAGAACGTGTGTTATCTTGAAGATGGTTCTTCTGGGAAATGGGTGTCTTGTGATTGATTCCTCTAAAGTAGCTGTGGTTGCTTGTATATACACCATCAGCTGTTTGGTTTTCCTTTGGGAGGAGGAATAACCTTACAGCTTTCCACTTTTTCTTAACCTGTTGTTGCTTTCTTGCTGTCTTCCACTTGCGCCCATACTTGGCTCTGGCCTTCAGTACTCGTTTGCTTGTAGACTTGCTTGTGGACCTGCTCTGACTTCAGTCATACCTCTTAGACTCGTTAGGGACTCCAAACGAGCGTGCTCAGATCTTACGTATTTCTCTTTCACGATTTAAATAGAAACTTGGAAAGAGTCCTGTCTGTCATGCTATCAAGTGCTGTCTTGTTGTACTCCTTGTTTGAAAGAAAGCGTATTCATTTTCTTTCATGTGTTGCCTCTGTTGGATCAGAGGCTTTGTTCGGCACTTGCAGAGTTCTTACCCCAAAGGAGTTTGGCTTATACTTGGGCACTTTGGTAATATAAGTAAGAATACTTTAACCTTTGCTGAAGCTGATGATTTGACTTCATTTTTTTTTTTATTTTTTAGACCATACCATCTATGGGGAAGCAGTCATTAATCAGTCAAGAGAAGTCTTTATTGCCATAAGAAATAAATTTATTCTTTTCGTTTTTTTAAGGGGATAGATAGAGAATGACATGTACATCCTAGGAAGTTTCTCATTTTATTTGCAGGCTTTAGAATAAATATTTATAAAAATAATTTTTTCATATCACAGCGCCTTAACTGTTGAGTATTGGAGGTACAAAATGTATGTGAGGGGAATGTTAATTTGTATAATAAAAGACTCATTCCCACAAGCAGAAAGGAACCCCGTGGAACAGTGACAAGTGGGGAAATCCTTATAATCTGAGAAATGGCGCATCCTGACCTGGCTTTTCCTCAGTCTGCCGTGTGAAGTTGATCAACTCCATGAGACTCATTACGAGATGGAGGGGAAGAGCATCATGGAATTGTTCACAACTTAGTTCGGAATGTTTAGGGGAAGGACCAAAGCAGGGAAAGGGATAATTTGAGGTAGCTTGGGAAGGAACAAACACGGGAAAATAGGATAGGGGGATAAAGGGGCTGGTCACATGTGAACAGATTGTTAGTTACTATACTTTTTTGTGCCATGTGCCTCATCAATACAGTTTGTCCTGTCATATTATTAAACCTAATTTCTAGCTGTTTTCCTGGGTAATGGCACTCTCGTCTATGTGCATGTAGCTCTAAGTGCCAGTGTCAGACCACAGTCCGGACTGAAGTTGGACCATTGGGTCAGAGGGGCCTGTGTGCATTGGGTTGCTGTGTGTCAGCAACTGGAGTGCATGCATACTGTGTGGATATGTATGTCGGTGTGCAGTAGTAAGCCATGAGATATTAAGCAGGACTATTATTAGACTGGCGAGTAGGTCAAGATGCTTGAGAGCTGGGTATTGAAGCAGCCATAAATCTGGGAGAGACTGAGAGAACAGAAGGTCAGCCAGTTGGCTGCTAGAGAGACCAGGAGATCCAAGCCAATTACAGGAGACACAGGAAAGTCTCGCAACTGAGAGAGGCTCGTCTGCATGTGTTTGTCTCTGTGCATGAGGCATGTTACACTGCTATAACATGCCTTTGTCCTGGTCTGCCATTATGGGGATCAGCATGAGGAGCCCTTCATGCTGTGTGTGCCTGCTGGAAGTACATGCACAACCTTGGTACTGGCTGGAACTAGGAACATGAAACCTCCCCTTTATTGAGCTCCTGAAGTCGGCAACCCATAAACTGTTTGGATGGAGTCTGTGTGTATGGTTGTCTTTTTCCTCTGCTTTCTTTTGGGTGTGGCTAAAAATAGTACAAGGTGGACTCTTGGGATCTGTCCAGCCTGGCAATCATGCTTTTTATAGATTTTGATTTAAAAAGAGCTTTATTTACCAAACTGTATGTCTAAAGATAGCAAATCTTTATTGAGATGTAACAAGTATCACTTTTGGCTTTAGATTAAATATTATTTTGGTGAAGCCCTCTGAAGATCATGCCTAATACCAAGAGGGCTTCTTCCTATAGTAGCCTAGTGATAGCTGCCCTTTTCTGTACAACGTATAACCCACAGGTCCCACTCTCAAGGAATGATGAATGGATACAGTTTTGTGTAGAAATGAGCACAAAATTTAAAAAAACTGGAGGATGAGTAGGCATATGGTAGTCTAACTGTATTGCCTTTTGAAAATCAGATTCATCTGACAACAAGAAGTCTTTCAATAGTGGTCTTGATTTTCAGTACCATTTGCTGTGTTCTAGTTTGGAGCATGCGTGTTGTTTTGAAGTGAATTTCCTAATTATCCCTCGTATGCTGTGTCTTATGTCATGGAGCAGTTTTACAGTGGGCAACACTGGCTTATTTTTGGATTAAAATAAACTGGAAGATGCACTCACAACTGCTACTGAGCAGTCAGTGCATAGAGCCGTTTAGATCTGACGTGGAATAAACCTCTTCGAAATGCATGTTGTGTGGATAAAGTATATTTTGTTTTCAGATCCTGTCCTAATATTGTGTTCTATTTGTGGCTATAGATATGGTCTTTATTTTATAGAGCGGCACAAATATGTCTGGTGTGGGTTGTTTGTTTGCTTTTCCTCCTTTAAAAAACAGCAAGGCTTCACCTAGGAGGAGTTTCCTTCCCGCACTGTCTAAGGGGGCTTTGTTTTTGTGCACCCTTATGAAGAGGGAGCTGCCTTGAAAAGATTCTGGATTGCAAATCTGCTTCATCTTTTTTCCTTATTGTGGTTTATATTTAATTTCTTTTCCACTGTGCTGCTTATTTTGCTTCACTGTTTGTATTAACTCCTTAACACCAATTTTTTCCTCAGTGCTTATACCTTTCAGTTGAATGTCTGTACAATAGTCCCTTGGTTATCATCCTTAAGCTCTGTTTTTCATCTTTTTATAACTATTGTGAGATGTACAATATAATCACATCCACCATGGGAGATACTTATCTACAGTTGCCATCATCTACTGTCTTTAACTATGATTTCTATTTGGGTATGCTACACAAACTGTATGTAACACTGGCATTAAATCAGCCTATTTCCAAATTTTGGAACTCTCCAATTGCGTGATTAACGAGTGTTGCCTTTTGTGATTATTCAGTGTATAACTAGAGTTTGAATATGTTCCAAATGCTAACTCTTAGAAAAATAGTTCTTTACTGAATCTTCTATTTATATTCCTCATGTGAATGAGCTGGAGGTTTTCTTACTTTCTTCCTCATGTTCAGGCAGAATACAAATCAGCAATAGGATTTTTTTGCATCATTGCACACAGCTTCCTTTACTGCTCCGTTCTATTTGTGGCCTGCCTTCAGCCCTTAGCATTCTGTGCAGCACTAGCTTCCAGAGAGCCAAACAATGTGACGTTCATGAAAGCTTTGAAAGACTGGAGTAGCCAGGTGTAGGATTTACTCTGTTCTAGCTGCCTACTGGTAACTTGTAATAAGCCAAGCCAAAAATAGAATCCTACAATATTCTCTTGTGAATTCACAAGGAAAGATTTACGGCCATGGGAATGTAAGTACCTTTACTTGCTCGGCCCACAGCTGTCTCTAAGGTGAGAAATGGTTGCTTATGGAAATAGTGTAGAAACAGCATGCAGTGCTTTTTGTCTTGGTATGCTGTTCTACCGGTTTATGAACAGGGATGTTTTGAGCGGGAGTTGCGACTGAACCAAGACTTTCTGACTTAAAGGCAGCATCACTACCATGTCTTTTACCATTTCTATTTTCCCTACCCTCAATTTAATCCAAACTTGTGGTGATGTAAACTGGAATTTTGTTGTGGTTTGCCTGGTAGATGTCCACCAATACATCTTAAATTTTATTTTTGTCAGAATATCCTGTGTCAAGGTAGGCGCTTGTCAAACGCTGCATACCTTGTTAACCTCATTGGTAAGGAGATCAGTAAAGGGCTGAATTTCTGGTGGATTTCTTCAGTGTCTGATGCACCAAGATTACTTCCAAAACAGTACATGTATAAAGAAAATCTATATTTTAGAACGTTACTCTTAAAAGACTAGGAGCTAGCTTAATAACAATCAGTTCACTTTTCTGTAAAGGATTAAGGATTTTATCAAAACAAAATGGCTTTCTAAGAAGACTTTCTATACTTACACTGATTCAGTTAGATGCATTAGTTCAGTAAGTTTCCATTCACTCCATAAAGACTGGATTTTCTGAAATAATATAAAGAAGTTAATTGACTTTCACTGTTGGTGGGTATAGGGCAAAAGATACTGTATCAAACAACTGTCCTTGTTAAGACTGGCAATGGATCACAGCTTTTGTTTTTTGATGACTATGTGGTGGATGAGTAAAAACAAACACTTCCCAATCTATACATGAAACAAAATCGCCCTTCATTCTCTTTTGAGCTTATGACATACTGTAAAATATACAAAAGAAATTTGAATAATATTTTTGTTTTAAGCTTAATCATTTGATTTTGCTAGAGCACATCAGTATAATTTGTGAAATGTGGACTAATTTCTAAGGGCTATTTACCAAAATGTATTAAATGTTTCATTGGTCTGGTGAACGTAATTGTACAGTTAATACCTTACTACTTAATTATTGCTAAATCTTTCAGCAAATCTTCCCCCTTCTATATGTAAATAGCTTTTTGAGGTTTTGCAATGATAGCTGATATTCAGATTTGAAGAAAACAAAAGCTATATGAAGGAAGAGGAAAATTATCCTAGTTTGCTATGGGACTTTTTGGATTTTTTCCAGATTTTTACTGAGGTTTGTTTCTAGTTTGATATTGTGCATATATGGTTATCTACTGGTGAATTCCTTCTTGTTGCAGTTTACATAACAGAAATACCATTAGCGAGTGGAAGAACAGCTGTACTGGGATAGTCTAAAAGTTGATAAAAGCTGAGGATCGTTTCTGATGTAGCCAACAGCAGATGAGAAGGGAAGAGTGTAGGAAAAGGACTGAGATGTAGAGATACCTTCTCCAGTATGATCTCCTAGTCTCCAGTAACACGCAGCTCAGAGTATGGTGGAACAAAGGTGTTAAATTTATATTTAATATCCATGATGAATTTATCTTCTGTGATTTTATCCTTCCTTTATTTTTTTTTCAAGTATATGAAATTTTAGGATCCACAAGATGTTCCACAGCTTACGATACGCAGTGCAAAGCACTGTGCTTTTCCATTTTTTATTTTGAGTCTGCTACCTGCTGGTTTGTTTAAAGTCCGCTCGCCTTTGTGTTGGAATAGACTGTGTTTTATTCTGTTCTGTCCAATGGACAGCCATTGGATATCCATCCCTCTTTGCTATCTGGGATTTTTATAGGCCTGCCACCCAGGCAGGGTGCTTGGCCTCTGTCTTACCATGTGCTCATCTTCTGAGATGCACCTTGTGCCTGCAGTAGCTGCTCTGCAGAGATCTGAAGGGTTGGACTTACTGTCTCAGGTAATAAGGAGGAGTAGGTGGGACTTCTGAAGGGGCTGCTCTGTGAAAGGAAATTCAAGGTAAAGTATTTTTGGAAAAGCTACTGTCAATTTCCTACAACTACGGTTGCCACCACTTAGTGTTTTCTTTCTGCTAGTTCTCTGTCAAGGCCAGCTTATGGCCTTGAGAACTGAATTCACCTTTACTACATAATGCCTTCTCTGTGAGTGAAAAGCGTGCTGAGAGGAAGTGCTGCTTGCTGAGAAGAAGTGCTTCTTGCTTAGAGTGATGTGTTGCACAGGGGATAAATGGTTTTGTAAAAGTAGCAGGAGGTATTTAAACTAGGCTACTAGAGAGTTAATAATACAGCACACTGAAAGTTGCATAAAGTGCTTCTCAGATTTTCCTTTATTGGTATCAAGTGCAGTAATTCTCTATAGCTGCAAACATGAAACTTCAGTCCATACCTCAGCAATGGGTTATGCACTTGTGAAGATAATGAGAAAAGGCATAAGGAACTCCAGTTAGTTACTGTAGTTTAAATAGTTAACTGAGCTTCTGAAGGATTTAAGCATTTTAAATTCAAGAGGAAGAATGTGAGATGTAAAAAGGTAATCTGTAGCCTGAGTCACCCCTGCTGGCGAAGGAGAAAACTGAATTTGACACCTATGTGCATAAATATTGCTGCTTTTTCACAGTTGGTTTCTAAGGATCCAAGTTTTACCTTCTCAAAGTGTATCTTCATGGATCAAAAGTAGGTGGAATACAAGAGGTGCAGCTGGGATAGAACAGATCTTAAGGTAGATGAAATATCGTCTGTCTTCTCAGGTTATGGTCACATGGCAATTTTAATCTGGTATAAATTTGTGCATTCGTTGAAAGGGATAATGCCACCACGTGCATAGCTGTTCTCTGTGGTGGCCACAATGCACCAAAAAAGGCAGTTCTCATCTGATCTAGTTTCTTGACTTTGTAGTTTTCTGAACATGGGTGTGCTGGTACAAAGGAGGCTGTGGGAATGAGGGGTTGGCAGAGGGAAACAAGAAAAACCATCTTTTCCTGTGCTGTGGAGCAACTGAGCACGCTAGCTTTCCATGGAAACTTGAAGGGATACCTGTTGACCTGTTCCTTCTGGTAATAATATACCACCTGGAATGAGGAATGCTATTGATTTTAACCCTTGTTTGCTTAACTATTTCATCTTACCTGTCTAAATTCTCATTATATTACTCACCATTTTTTCTATACATTTGTTGTTCGTTTGAAAGAGAGTCTTAACCATATGCATACGTGTGGCGTGTATTATAAGACATCTGTTGTATTTTGTCGACATCTGAAGCAGTGAAATGGTTATTTCCTAAGAAAAAGGAGAAAAATCCATGTTCGTTCATGTACCTCCACTGAATTAAATTGCGTTTGGAGGTTTTAAATTTTTATTTAAAAATACAATGAAGAAGCTGCAGAATTTTAAAAATGAAGAAAGTATCTTTCTGGCTGAGTAAAAGTGTTAGTGAAAAGGTACTACACTTATTGGTGATAACATTGTGTAATGTCCCATAGCACCTAAGTCTAAGGGTATTTGTCAAGAGAGTACGCTGTTGCATGAATTTAGAAGTTTGCTCTGTTCATAGCTGCTGCTTTGCAACTTTGTGAGGGCTACTGTGCTGTTACTTAATTTTAAAATACTGCAGCAAATCAATCTACTATTGTTCTGATACCTCAGTCTGTCTAGTTTTTATGTAAAATCATTCATCAGTAGTGTGAGCTTCTTGAGTATCTTTAAGACTGATGTTGATATGTTAATTTTATTTAAGCACTAACTGCATCCATTAGAATTACCTAGTATAATTTTTAAAGTGAGCTGAAATGAATAAATTGGTTTTGAGAAGTGAAGTAACTTGAGGATAAATGCCATAAATTAATGCTTTTATTCTTAATTTTGTGCTTGGTGGGGAGAACTGTGTAGTTAAAAAAATCATTGGACTAAAATATGAATAACTTGGTTTCCTATTAAATATACTTTATTATGTAATTACCACTCTGTTGGGGTGGGTTTTAAACTATGCCATTGCTTTGTCCTATGTTTAAGTGTAACCTATATTTTCTAGTCACACATACAAGAATGAAAAGCTACATGGTAATGATTGGCTTTGTCCATGCACTCTTGTTACTCTGTGGTAGCAGCCTTGGTTTTCATTAGCTTTCCCAAATTTCTTTCTTGATCCTGAATCATAAATTATATTCCTTATTTTAATGAAGAATATTTCTAACCTGTATGTACTCTTTTGAAGTGATGTCATCTTCAGCTGGAAGACTGCTGTTTGAGAAACTCAGAATAAACAAACTCAAAACCCAGCAATATTTTCCTTCTCGCTGGTGTTTTCAGATTCTGTGTTATTTTCAAACTTTGTTTTGCCCAGAGTGCTTTAATTTATTTTCCAGCTAATCCTGTGGGAAATGCCATTTGATGATTTACTGAAGGTGATTCTACTTTCACCTTCCCTGCAGCAGACAAGGTCCAGAGACCCATGAGTTTTACATCCCCTTAAATAAGTAGTAGCTATATGAAGAAAGGACGAAGGAATGCCTTGTCCAAAGGTGGAGACAAGACTGAAAACTCACTTTCCATACAATATTAAACTGTGAGCATTTTGAAGGTTTTGTTTGGTTGGGATTTTTTTTACTCTAAGCAAAATAAACTAAAAGTCAATAGCTGCTGCTAGAATATGGCTGTTATTGAATAAACTGCTGTTGCTATTAGTAGAGCAAGAATATTGATTTCCAAGAAGTTAATAGTTACTGCAGTGTTTAAGGTCCCTTACATCTATGATTCACAATATGTGAGTTACATACAAAGCCCATGTTTTATCGAACAAAATTGCACTGAAATAATACTTTATAGAGCAGAGTTTGTTGCACAATTATGTGATATTCAGTGTGGGTGTATGCCTGGGAGTCTGGAAAAAGTGTTTTAAGCCCTAGCTTGAGGAAGAGAAGGATGACTGTGCATGGTCTTCTCTGCTTCCACTGAACTTCAGCCTTCTACTTAGGTGCTGCGTATATGGGGAAGTTGTATCTTTGACTAATTTTTGCTTTTGAATCTGTGGAATTTGAACTGTGTGCAGTTCTGGGCTCCCCAGTTCAAGAGAGACAGGGAACTACTGGAGAGAGTCCAGCCGAGGGCCACGAAGTTGATTAGGGGAGTGGAGCATCTGTCTTATGAGGAAAGGCTGAGAGAGCTGGGTCTGTTCAGCCTGGAAAAGAGAAGGCTGAGAGGAGATCTGATTAATGCTTATAAATATCTAAAGGGTGGATGTCAAGAGGATGGGGTCAGACTCTTCTCAGTGGTGCCCAGCGACAGGACAAGGGGCAATGGGCACAAACTGGAACACAGGAAGTTCCACCTGAACATGAGGAGGAACTTCTTTACTGTGAGGGTGACAGAGCACTGGAACAGGCTGCCCAGAGAGGTTGTGGAGTCTCCTTCTCTGGAGATATTCAAAACGCGCCTGGATGCATTCCTGTGCAACCTGCTCTAGGCTAACCTGCTTTAGCAGGGGGGTTGGACTAGATGATCTCTAGAGGTCCCTTCCAACCCCTACCATTCTATGATTCTATGATTCTATGAATACAGTGCAGCTATTTTTATATCCAGCAGTGAGTATTTTAAATGAAGTTGTTGCCAGTGTAATTTAGTTGTGTTTAGGATCTTGGCTGTAGATGATATCTGAAGCTTAATGTTGTAAAGAAAATTAAGGAAAGTTCTCTAATGGCGTCTCTTCTCCAGTACAGTCTTACAAGAGAAATAGCATAGGACACTTTTACCAAACACAATACTAAGCTAAAAAAAGGTGTGAAGTAAGTAGCAGTTTGATTGCAAAGCACTCATACTGTTTCCTAACATAATGGAAATTATTGCTAAATTCTTTTATGTTTCATTGTGATTTTAAAACAATACCTTTAAAGTCAGCTCTGTATTTAAAACGTCCTTCCTATGGAAGGGAAAGTGGTAGCTTCTGTGTTGTCCTAATGAGTTTGTCAGGTCATATACACAGTTTGAGCAAATTAAGGTGACCTTTACATTGCAGTTGTTAATATATCCTTTTTTTTCCCCCTTGATTGATTGCTATAGCTTATGCATTTGTATGTAAGTCAGAAATTCCTTTCTAAACTCAACAAGTTTGACACTGGTCATAATGCGTGCTAGCATCTTCAAAATAAACCCTAGAGAACCTAATTAGACTATAGATCTTTGCTTTAGGTTGGGTATCTCTTCTGAGTTCACTGTATTTTACTTGTATATTGAGAAAGCAGTCACTGTGGTCTTACATTGTATATAGTATTATTCTGTTAATTAAAACATATATATCATTACATAATATGTATTACACACATTTATGGATTTATTTTTTTCAGCGTCTATTGCTTTTAGGAGTCTACTGGTTTTCTGTACCAGAGTAAAGATGAGATGTGCATCTTGGTTTTCTAATGTACATTTATGCTACGTTTGCATGTTGATCAAAAGAAATGAAAGACAATGTAAGAGACAGTAGAGGTTTTTAGGTGAGCCTTTCATTAAAATATTAGAATTGACTATTCTGCTTATCATCTTTCCTTTTCTGTAATTTCCCTCACAAAATTAGATAAGTTCAGATAATATGTTGGTATCAAAGAACATGACATTGAAATTAAAAAATTAATTCTGATGCCTTACATCTAAATTGTGCTGTTGTGATTTTTTTTTTCTTGCTTTTGTAAGGCTAGACTCAAAACTCCTCCTGTGCATTTTGTAAATCAACTCTAGCCAAAGTCTAATCATAATGATTAGACATACAACTCCTGTTGTGTATTGTAAAACTTCTCATTTCCGTTTTTAACATTCACCTTAAAAGGAAAAAAACAAAATATGTGTTCATTTTCTGTAAGGTTTCTAGATTTGTTGTTCTTCTCCCTCCTGTTATCCCGTAGTGTCAGTCTGCGTTATACACTGTAGGAAGGATTAGATGGTAGGCTCTACTAGTTGGTTATCCGAGTGTAGCTCTGAACTTCATAGTAAGTGGTTACAGGTTGAATGTGATGTAAGATGAAGCCTTATTGAGTCTGTCATCATAGAACTCTCCAATAAAATCAAGCTGAGCTGTAAGAAGTGTCTCAGAATGCTGTAGTAGCCTTAAAGTTCTACGTTGTCATGGAAATCCCATTTATTTTTTTTTTTTAGCCTAATGAAACTCTTGAAATCTGCAGCTTGGAACAAATAGACACAATAAAATTTTATTGTATTTTTGCATAAAACAATTGTAGTGCATTAATATGCCTCCTTTTTCTCTCTGAATGGAATAATACTGAAATGGAATATTGCAGTCATGTGTCAATGTATGCATTAAAGTATTCTTTCAGAGGTTAGGAGGAGGAGCATGTGTTGTTTCTGTTCTCAGGGGAACATGCCCTCCCCCACCCTTCCCAATGATGCAATTTTTTATAGAAAAAAAAGGTTTGTAATAGTAGTAGTAACTTTTTGAAACAGCTTGGTCTCCCATGAATATGTTTCTGATGTCCTCCATATCTGAGCTGCTAGCTGATACCAGATATCGACAAATAACTATACTGCTGGAAATTTATGGGCTGCTGTGTAATTGCAATGAGGCTGGCAGTGGCTGAGTGAGGGAGTACTTTATTTATCCCTGAGTGTCACTTTTGAACTTCTGTAACATTCATAGACTCTGTGTACAGTATTTGTAGAATTTTGCTGCCTGCAAAGGGGGTAGTAATTGTAAGTTACAAGCCCTGATCTAGAGCCTCTTCCCTCCCTGACTAAATAGTATTTGTGAGTTTCTGGGATAATACCTTAAATGCAGAGCATGCTGCAAAATAGTTTGTAGTTTCAAAAGAAGAAGAAAAAGAAGAGTTAACATGGGAGGAAAATGTTTTGTGGTATTTAACTCTGGTGCGGCAACTGAAGAGGTCTCCTGTTAGTGAAATTTACGGTCAGATAAGGTGAGGGGGAGCAAGTCTCCAGAGACTTCAGTGCTTTTTTTCCAATTCAAGTTGCTAAGAATCACTTTGCTTTCTAATAAATCTATATTTGCTAGCATGTCTATTTAGTGCATTTGTGTTTATGCTGTTTGCATGCCATCTTCTCTTCAGTTTGCTTCCTTTTTGAAAGACCTTACCTCAACTATTTGCTGTCGTCTTAAGTATTTAATTTTTGATTGTTCTAGAAAATAAATGATCTTGTTCTATTTTGGGCTGTTTTGAATTTGTTTTAGTTACATCTTTTGCATATAAGTTTTTTAGGTTAGATTTTGTTAAATGAAAATGGCATTTTATAGTGTACTGTGTTTTTCAAATTGTAAGTATCTTCAATAAATTAATTCAAAATGTCCTTTGTATACTATTTCTATGGAACTGCCTATTTGTATGCTGGAAAAAAGATCTTGTAGGGTAGTATTTGGTAGCCAATGTTCCCACTCAAAGTCATGTGTTTCCAATGGACTTTGAAAAAAACGTGTAAGTAGGGGTTTGTGAGAGTACATGTACAGAACAGGCTTCTAGTTCTTAGGTTGTTAAGATCACTCCCTTTGTGCTTTTAAAGCAGTACTTAGCAGATTTCTAATGTGGACAAGAAGAATCAGCTAGGGGGGGAAGAAGGTTGACCATATGCCATGACTTGCTGAAAAATAGAGCGCAACAGCAGTGCTTATTTTTAAACACAGAAGTGTTTATAGTGTAGAAGACTGTTCTATTTGTGTTCTGCGCAACCACTTGCTAGTGCTATACAACTTCAGCGCTAGCAGAAGTTGTGTGTGCAGCCTGGGAATCTTGTGCAGGGGTATCTTCAGGAGCTGTGGGGACTGGCTGCGGGTTTCCTGGTTTCTGAGCTTAAACCACATTTTACTCCATTAATTATGCTAGTGTGTTTGTCTGCTGTGGAGTGAGAGATAAGTAAAGTGGTGCTGCAGTGACATGAAAACTGGTCTCTGGTTTTGCTGTCTTAAGTTTCTAATTGGTAGTAGTAAAGCTGATGAGTATAATGAAGTGAGTTTGGATATAGTGAGTGACAGCTGTTCAACCAGTCGTTGCTAGTTCAAGGTATGTTGTTGCCTGTGTGAAGGTAAGAATATTGACACTCAGTAGTTGTGGATGCCCCACTGCGCGCAGGGAAGTTGTGGATGCCTCATCATTGAAAGTGCTAAAGGCCAGGTTGGATTGGCCTTGGAGCAACCTGGTCTAGTGGAAGGTGTCCCTGCCCGTGGCAGGGGGTTTGGACTTAGATGATCTTTAAGGTCCCTTCCAACCTAAACCATTCTGTGATATTTATCACCAAGATTAGTTTCTACTCAGTGGAAGCTGCTTTAGAGCCTGTGTTTGTGGGGAAAACTTTGTATCTGTCACTGCATGTTTTCAGGTGTTGTCACTAGTTGTGGGCTTTTCAGCATCTCCTACACACCAGAAGTTAGCAAATGAATCTGATCTCTGTGTGTCTGGTAACAAATCTAATGGTTTTATTTTTTGTTTATCTCCAAGTGTACCTTGTGCACAAAATGAGCTAAACTCAGGAATATTAATGTAACTTAACTGAGAAGTTAAAGGAAGGAACTGCCCAAAATATTGTTAAATATTCCCAAATGTGTCAGAGTGCACACAAGATCAGATATCTGCTCCATCCTTATTAGGAAAAATGTGATGCTACCTTCATTTTATCCAGAAGTAATCGTACATAGACAGCCGTATCTACATTCGTGCTTTTGCAGAAGAGGCTTCTGGGTAGGAGTCTGGTTGCAAAGAGGGATCCAAAGATCAATTGTCAGAACAAATTATGATTTAGCAATACTGGACTTTTCAGAGAGATTTTACAAGCAATAACTACCAGGCTTCCATTTGAGTAATACTTGAAGAATAATTTAGTGACTATTATTTTTGCACAAATGAGTTTGCTAATCTAATGTGACCTTTGCAGCACTGAAGGGCTGATGATTTTTCTTACATACACTGGTTTGGAGAGAGGCTGTTGCATTGCATCAGGCCGTGTAACTAACAGCAGATGTGAGGGAAGTTCAGCTGATGAAATCTCCGTTAAGCTTTGGCATTACATTTTTCCAGAAAATAATTTTTTTCAGTTATTCCATAAATTTGCTGATATTCTTTTAACTAGTTTATGGTTAAACAATTGGAAGTTTCCAATTTTCATGGAAATCACAGGTTTTTAAAAAGAATATTATGTTTTAATTGGTCTTATTTTGGGAGTAGCTGGTAAATGATGGTGTACTAAATGATGTAGGCAGCAGTTATTACAGTGATAAGTGCTCGTTGATGTGTGTTTTTGGTTTGCTTTCTCTCATTTGGACCCTTTGGGTTTTTCAGTAATACAACTCAAGTTCAAATTGTGCTTGTCTATATCCATCTTCTACGTGAAAGGTTTAAGTGTCTCTAGAAAATTCTTAACCACTCCCCTATTTTTGTCATGTAGACATGTGCTGAGACCAACAATTGGAAATAGACTTCATACTGATGACTGGCAGGGCCAGTACAGAGCAGAGAGGGAAGGACAGGAAGGGTGGTTGGAATCACTCCTCCGTGTACAGAATTGAGTTTGGTAGTCTGCTCATTTCCAAGTGGGTAAGCTGCGGGAGACCAACACTTGTCTCTTACCTTCTCTTTTGGATATATTTCACTGGAGAAATTATGGGGGTTTGTCTCGTTGCAAGCAATCTCAGTGGCATATAATAACTTACTAACCTGCCTAGTCTGTGTTCATTATCCATCTGATAAAGTTTGGATTTTATTGTGAAGAAAACTGATACTGGTGCTGAACAGCCATAACATAGTCAGGTGCCATTGGTCTACTTTGTTACATGGATATTGTAACTGGACTTGAGCAGACAGTGAGCATATTTTGTAGTACAGACAATAGTAAATGTCAGTCACTTCACTTAATTGATAAGTGAAAGACTTGCTTTAGTCCCTTGAAGCCAATAGATCATCTATGTATGTTCAGTGAAATAATTAATCTTGTGTCTGACAATACACGCATGTGACTACCAAGCATTCATTACAGCTGTTTGTGTGTATAACCTCAAATATTTTATATTTCACATGGATTGTTTTTTTAATGTACAAAAATAGTTTCTTAAAATACCTGGAGGGGTTTTTGTCAGGAGTACATAGATTGTGCATGCTCTAATAACCTTCAAGCTTCTGTCATGGGTTTGTCTTGTGCAAAATATTGTAATTGTTTAAAACACTTCTGTTTTGGTTTATTATTTTTGTGGGTGGGTTTTGGTAGTGGTAGAATATGGAATTTTTTAGGTCAAGCCTCTTAAAAATGGAGTGAAGTTCTAAACCTCCTCTGATATGCGGATGAGCAGTTTGTTCCAGTTGGAAAATGCATCTCCTCTGAATAATAATCTACTTAAAGGGATTAATAATGTATGCTGACATATGCTGACATGTGATTGTCAATGTCTTGAGCCTCTCTTGTCTTTTTATTATTGCAAGGCTGAAACAGAAATCACTGGGGTTTTTTCCCCTTCAAATTCTGAAGGTTTGCAAGGTACACAAAACATGTTGTATACGACATCCTTGTCTCTGAATTTGACAGACATGGACTTGACAGATGAACCACTCACTGGATGAGGAATTGGCTGGATGGTCGCACTCAAAGAGTTGCCATCAACAGTTCAGCGTCCAAGTGGAGACCAGTGATTAGTGGTGTTCGTAAGGGGTCGGTATTGGGACCAGTGCTGATTATTGTCATTGTTGGTGACACAGGCAGCACGATTGGGTGCACCCTCAGCAAGTTTTCCGATGACACCGAGCTGTGTGGTGCAGTTGACACTCTGGAGGGTAGGGAAGCCATCTAGAGGGACTTTGACAGGCTTGAGAGGTGAGCCCGTGCAAACCACATGAAGTTCAATGAGGCCAAGTGCAACGTCATGCATTATGGGTCAGGGCAATCCCAAGCACAGATACAGACTGGGCAGAGAATGGATTGAGAGCAGCCCTGAGGAGAAGGACTTAGGGGTGTTGGCTGATGAGAAGCTCAGCATGACCCAGCGATGAACATTTGAAGCCCAGAAGGCCAACTGTACCTGGGCCGCATCAAAAGAAGCGTAGCTGGCAGGTCAACGGAGGTGATTCTGCCCCTCTACTCCACTCTCATGAGACCCCACCTGGAGGACTGCATTCAGCTCTGGAGGAGCTGGGCCTGGACGTGGACCTGTTGGAGCAAGTCCAGGGGAGGGTCCTAAAGGTGATTGGGGGCTGGAGCACCTCTGCTATGAAGACAGGCTGAGAGAGTTGGGGTTGTTCAGCCTGGAGAAGAGAAGGCTCCCAGGAGACCTTAGAGCAGCCTTCCAGTATCTGAAGGGGGCCTGCAAGAGAGCTGGAGAGGGACTTTTTATGAAAGCATGTAGTGATAGCATGAGGGGTAACGGTTTTAAACCGAAAGAGGGTAGATTTAGATTAGATATTAGGAAGAAATTCTTCACGATGAGGGTGGTGAGACCCTGGCACAAGTTGCCCAGAGAAGTTGTGGATGCCCCCTCCCTGGAAGTGTTCAAGGCCAGGTTGGACGGGGCTTTGAGCAACCTGGTCTGGTGGAAAG
>VZSC01018806.1:182020-205230 GCA_013398225.1 Steatornis caripensis
GGGGGGGGGGGTTGGAACTGGATGATCTTTAAGATGCCTTCCAACCCAAACCGTTCTATGATTTTATGGTTCTGTTTGGTGTTTTAGTAGATCTAGAGGGCTGAAGGGACCATAGCATCCTCTGTGGAAATGGGTGCCTCTAGGACAATGCTGATTTACAGAAGAGCTAAATGTGATATATATTCAAAACACTTTTGTGATCAGTTTCTGTAATAGTAGTTTTACATCAATCAAGAAAGGAAGATTTTTGTGTTGCTGAAACTGTTTTTCATGTTTATTAAGAATAACTACATCAAATATTTTTAAGTATAATCTCCAGTATTTAGACTTGCGTACACATGCGTGAATACAAATATATACATATTGACATCTACAAACGCATATATATATATCTATACAGAATAAAAAGATAAAAGGTTCTAAAGAAACAATTAGAACGCTATATAAATGTGAGTTTGGCTGTTTTTATTACATCAAAGATAGATAGCAATCCTGAGTTTAGCACTTAACACGCTGCACAGTAGTACAATTCCTGGTTTAAAGTTTAGAAGCTTTTGAAACAGAGCATGACCCAAAAATAGGAATACCCTTTATTGAGAAGAGATCAGGTTCCAGAGGGTTGAAGAGAGGTGAAAGCAGTGTCTGTCTGTGTGAACAGCAGCATGTGGCTCTGCCTTGTCTAGCAGAGAGGACTGCAGTGTGGGTTATGGGATGTCATTGTACACCTTTTCTGACCTGGTACTGGCTTGTGTGCTGTGTCGTGCTGCTAAATGCTACACACAGCTAACCAGCGATCTACACCAGTGAAATGATCCGTTGGGAGGACTCACTTTCCCTCCACCCCAAAATTAATTTAATTTTGTTTACTCAGGTGAACAAGTTTCCAATTTTTATATCAGTATGAATAGCTGCCAGTAAATGTACATCTTAAAGAGGGAGCATGCTGCCAGAAGTCTTGCCTCTGAATGTGAAATTGTAGCTCGTAAGTACAACTTGCTATCAATGTGCTGTGCACCGATGGAAGATGAGCTCAATCTGCAGTGCTTAAGAAGGAGCCCCTGGTTTTCATGGAGCTGATGTCACCACAGCAGCTCCTGACCTGGATCTCTTTGTAGTCAATATGGGTGCTCTGGTATGAGACACTGCTTTTTTCACTAGTACAGATTTGAACTAGGTTGATGGTTTGAAATTGCAGGCTAGGTTCGAAGTAGATAAAATCTAGCACAAAGAAGAGATTAAATCTGGGATGACTGTCTGGGAGATTCCAAACCGATTAGTTAGAAGAGCTGATCTTGCATGATCGGGGGGGTTCTTCTTGACCATAACCTTCAATGTACAGGAATGCAGAAAAATGAAACTATGCCAGAGATCATGCATAGCAAATCTGCTGAGTATGAGGAGCAAGGAGCTTTCCTTCTTCAATTTTATGTAAGCAGATTACATATGTTTTTTTCTTTCTTCATATCTTCACTAATATGTCTCAGGGTTTTTTTGTGAACACTAAAATTGGGATAAAGCTTTGTTCAGCCAAGGAGGTAGCAAATCTGTCTTGCAGGTGCAATTTTATCTGTCTTTTCAGAATGTGTGAGAGGGTAAGAAAACATTCTCGTAGGGAAGTTTAGAAGGCCTCCAGGGAGATGGTATGGCAGAAATGGTGAAAGAAGCATTTTCCAAATATGGGTGGTGATGAGAAGGAGTTTAGTATGTAGGAAGGAGCGCGTCTGAATACCTAGAGATTGCCAGAGAGACTTGTTGGTTCTCCCAAGGCATTGTCATTTTCAGTAATATAAATGTGTGTCGCTTTTACTGGAAGATCAGATTTTGGGTTTTCTAAGTTGGAGAGTGAAAATATTTAGTATTCTAAGTACTGGAAAATGAAATTAACAGATACTGCAAAGGCACGCTTTCACCTAAGTGCGGAAAGCAAGGCTGTTCCTTTCGAGTTTAACATACGTAAAAGATAACTTTACTCTGGAATAATAATAGACTTGAGCATTGAGTGGAGCGTATTTCCTTTACTTTAGAATGCAGCTAAAAATTATTAGTAAAAGACATTCAAGAGGTATGTAATATATTTAGAAACAAACTACCTACAGTTATGTAAAACACAGAAAAACAACCAACCAAAAAAAATAGCCCACCCAAACCCCCTTAAATACCATTTTTTATGTACCTAGAATCCTACATAAGATTGAGTTCTGGCTGTGGTAGGCATTTTACACTCTGCCCTGGTATATGGCTATAAGTGTGCTTGGATTTGTTTTGTTTAGAGAATTTTGGACTATGAAGAACTGATTCATGTAAAGATTGTATTTACAGATATAAAACCACAAAATTGACCTGTGATGTCATTCTGACTTAGGTCACTGGCTCTTTCAGGCAGTGGATGTCATTTGTGAATGTTGCTTTGTTCAGTAATTGCTCACTTTAAGTAATGAATGTTCCCTTCCCTCCTGCTATATCAGATCGAGTTTGGGAGATTTTTCTAGTCTGTTTGTCCTAGTCTTCTAGATTGATATCTTTAGGAACAAGTACCATCTCTATTGGAGTTCTATCTCCCGAGTGTCCAATTTGCTTCAATATTAGAACTTAATACAAAGTTTTGCCTCTGAATCTCATCAATGTTAACTGTTGCCTTTTTTCAAAATGTTGGTTTCAGTTTCTTACGCTATCTTGTGTTCAAACTTGCAAGAGAGAAGTGAATCTTTTTTTCTGGTCACTAAAGAGAGAACTTCAGTGGAAGTGTATGGTAACAACTGTCTGGCATGGCATCCAGGCAGAAGCAAAAGCTTTTGACAGTGTTTGCAAAGGAATTTAAGGAGAATCTCCTGCTTTGCACTGACTTGGAAAGGAGCAATATTTTATGAAATTTAAAAATTTTAAGTCTTTCTGTCAAGATGAAGGTCGAGTAGAATCCACTGTTTTGCTAGGGAGCAAAAGAAATAAAAATATTTGCAATTCTGAGTATTTGAATCCATTGTCCTGCTGCAAAGGAAAAACTAGAGACAAATGGTATTCGAAAGCACTTACATAAATTCTGTTGTTCCAAACTTTCTAGTTTTAGCTACCACAGAAATGATTGTGTAATTTGAAAATATGGTGGGTTTCAGTTAAAGAACAGAAACACTACATTTTCTTTTGTTACAGTTTCATGTATTGTTCAGCTATAATATTTTGCTGCATTAAAATCAGAGTACTCCAAGCCACAACTATTATATTTTAATTGGATTCTCTCCATGTGCTTTCCTACTGTAAGCATGCGTACACCGCAACACTCAGCGTTTTGAACTTACTCAGGAGATACCCTCGCATATAATCATCTCCAGTGCTTAACACTAGTTGACTTGGAGCTCCTGCTGTGGTTTTTTGGAGCTTCATCATGCCTGATGCAATATACTTTAATCTTCTCAGCTTTGACAGCAAAAGCTCTGTTTATTGGTTAAGTTTTCACATGTCGTGTTGCTGGTCGTGACCCTCTCTGATGAGGTACACCCCACTGTAGGAGTAGCTGCTGTTCTGCCTTGGTCTACCAGTCTTCAGCTATCAGAACCACAGGAGCTCCAAGCTTTTAAGCTGTTTGGATAATGTGGCTACCCAGGAGTCTCTACAACTTGAACTTTGTGGTCTAGAACAGCTAACAGTCTCAGCTGGGCTGCTATCCTGACAGTAATTCTGAGTACAACTTCTCCAGTCTTCAGTGATTTGAACGTGAATCATAATATGACAAACACTGCCAGCTTCATTAAAACTTGAGATTATCGATCTAACATTACTTCTGTGGTGGGAAATTGCCTGTGATCTAAACGGGGAAAACATACAGGAAATAATTTAAATAGCGCTGTGTATGTTCCTCATGGATAGCAGGGAACCATGTGCAACATGTTAGGTGTGTAGAATATCCAAAACTCACACTGAAGTGAACTGGATCACTGTGCACAGTACCAGTATGTGGCTTTTAGTGTTCTTAATTGCACAAGTCAGGACTAATGTTTACTTTGATTTTTTTTTGGCTTTATCCTAATAGTTCTTTCTCATGTTGATTTGATTTCTTACATAAGATTGCGAGTGGGTAGGGAGAAGTTATGTTGCTTAAAAAAGAAAGTCCCTAGAAATCTAATCCGAAATTTATCATTACTTAATGTTTTCTTCTGAATTTTGAAACTAGTGCAGAAAATGTGGAATTCAGAATGGTGGAATCCTGAAAAGGCATATTTGAGTATTGCTCTTATAAATACTTCCTTTCAGTCACATTATGTTATACAAAATCTGATCTTATTCCTTTTCTTTTGATTTGCTACTTTTGTTCTTCTGTATTTATAAAATTCTGTTGTGGAGTTTGGGGAAAGAAGTTAGTGTGATAATCTGTGTGTATAGGTGGAAGACTACTACTGTGGGAAAATCATAGAAGTTTACAAGAAATTTAGTTGCAGTAGGAACTATAGGGCTACAGTAGAAGCATCTACTATCTATTTTGTTTCCCAAAATATATTGCAATTTGAATAAATGTGTTGTATGTTGCGAAACTAAAATAGCGTTTTTCTTTTAGTGCTGTTGCTGCTGCTTTATTCTGCCTTCAGAGCGTTTTCAGTTCTTCAATTCATCCTGAAGGGGTTGAATGACCTCAGACCTTCCTGCAGGCTGAATATGTTGTATCTGCATTTTTTTTCCAGCCTATGAAACTACTTACTTTGTGGGTTTCTCTTTAAATGTTGCAGTGTAGTCTGTTGATCAATGAAGTAAATATTTAAAGTTTGTTTATTTGTTGTTGTTGTAGGCATTGGATCAAGACAGAACTGCGCTACAAAAGGTGAAAAAATCTGTGAAAGCAATATATAATTCGGGCCAAGGTAAGACATTGTTTTCAGTTTTACATGAGAGCCTAAGCATTTGATTTCAAGCTTGAGAAGTGTTTTGCAATTTATCCTGTTGACGTGTATACCATAAGAGGTGCTTATCTGTTTAGGAGAGTTTGGATTTAAGAATTTTCTTTCCTTGCTTCTGATTATACATCAGATTAATGTGTTTGCCAATTTTTTCACCCTCATATTCCTTCTCAAATACATCTAGGAGAATTCCCGTGGGTAAATTTTCCTCTTGTCATTACATTTCTAGCAGTTACCTTCAACTAGAACAGTCACAGGACAGTGTCCTAGACTGAATTTATAGAGTGCACTTCTAAGTTAAGTAAGAATGAGAACTTGTTAAAAAAATTAAAAACCAAATAAATAAAAATTAATATGTACAGGTAGATGTGTTTGTTTCTTCAGCACCTGCTCTCCCCTCATAACATGTACAACAGAAATGATATATTTTCCTTCTTAGCTAAAATAGCTGAGTTTTATCATTATTTTACTTGTTTGAGGACCCTCTTGATGTTTTATTGAAGCTATAGTAAGAACTTTGAGAAGAGGATAGGTGGCTGGAATATGAATTGATAATCAGTTTGAGTTCAGTAAGAAATGGCAATCAAACACAGATCAATATACAAACTAGGTTTTAAAAATGTTAGGAAGTATACCTGACTTCTACCTCTGTTTTTCTTAAGGTCTAAAAACTGTGGCAAAGGCAGATAGGGTAGCAGGGCTGTATGCCTTCTAGTAACCATCTGGCTGTAAATACTGGATTTCAGAAAATCCCAGTTCATATTCCCTAGCAATAATCAGTTCAGCAAATATTTTCCTTATGCAGAGCTGCTTCTGAGTGGTCTTAAGCTTCTGTGTTGTTTTGTGTGTGCTGTCCCATTAACTCGCATTTATGGAATTGAGTGGGTTTTTTAATGTGTTGTAGATTGTTAACTTTTCTGCCAAACACTAGTATTGTTGCTCTACTAGCACCGTGTTATAATTACTTTTCTATAACTTCAGTTGACGATGAGTGTTTTCCCAATAGACTGTGAAGCCTGATACAAAGTGAGAATAGTGTTTGGTACATGTGTATTTAGTTTTATGCTTTTGGAAGTATTCAGATGCTCCAAGCAGCTTTTCCATTTGAAAGTAGCTTCGTAATGAATTTCAAAACTGATGAAAACTGTAGAACACATGAAAAGCGTTCTGCCTGTTTTGAAATATATCGATGATACTAGAGATTTAAGCTATCATTTGGTTTGAGTCTTGTAATAAAAGTAATATTATTTTCAGTGCCTGTAAGTAGGCCATACTATATTACGAACTAGTCGCATTGAGTAAAAGCAATAGAAGGGTTGATTAATGGTTTTAATTGGCTGCCTCTGCACTTACAAAGGAGCTGACATAGTTAGGTAGCTGGTTTTCTCATTTTTATTTCTTCTTTTTCTGAACAATTCTTGTTTCAAAGGTACAAATTAGTGTGAATTCTTTTGGATTAAAAAAGCACTATACGTTAATACTCTAGCTCCCTCTTCAGAATGCTGTTGTGATAGGCTACATTGTAATTTGAAAAGGTGTGTACAGGAGGCAATTGATAGTAATCGATATACATAAGCTAGGGTTAGTAAGAGTGAGACCAAAAGCGTGTTTTACATGTGAAATCTTGTAAAAATACATATAAAAATAAAGCAATTGAATTAAAACTCAAATTCATTTTACTTACCTTTACAAAGAAAATTGCTAAGCCAGTTGTTTTCTTATCCTACTTCAGTGATGAAAGTTGATTTCACTGATGTTTAATTTCATGTAAAACATACTAAACCAACTGTGAAATGCACTGGTGTATATCAGCTCAAGAAAGGGTTAAGTAACTATTTTTGTATTTTATAAGAAAGGCTACATTTTGAGAACTTGAAATTGGAATTTTGGCTTACAAACTGAATTGTTTGCTAGAGGGTAAGACCATATTTAAACTTCCAGAGTAGGAAATGTTTTTTAAAACACCTCCTGTTTTTTTAAATTCTAGCTGGACTGGTGAGAAATAGCCATTCAGGGGCAATAGAAGTTCTTCTCTCATCAGTTCAGTAATCCAATTCGTACTCTACCAGAAGTCCTAGCCAGGATTCTTTGGGTTGTACTGGGTTTTTTTTTGGTTTTGCTTTTTGCCCGAAGTAAGGATTGAACAGTGACATTCACACAATGCAATGCCTCGTACACAATTCTTCAGAAGGCCTTCTGGTGTGTTGGTTTGTTCCTCTTCATTGCTGAATCCTGAACCACAGGGACTCTTCTGTTATGAAGAGAGCTTAAATGTCATCCAAATACTTTTTGCTTTTTGTGCACATCCCTTACCCATTTGTCATATTTAGATGTAGATCTGCTGATGTGGAAATGAAAACATATCAGCACCAAAATGTGGAATTCCCTTACAAAGGTCCCATTGCTTTTTCCCTATCTGAAAGTACTGTTTAGGAGAGTACTGTTTATGAAATCCAGCGAGACACACAAATCGATACCTCTTTCTCACCCCTTCCTCCTTATCTGGCTTGCTAGCTATTTCTGGCATGATAGATTGCATCTGCAACTAGGAACCCATCTTACGTGACTAGTGCTTGAACTGAATGGAGAATCTGTTCTGACTAGCTTTCCCATAACATTTGGATTGAATTGTAACAGCAGTAGATTGCACAATTAGTTTTGTTGTAGATTTTTCAATAGCTCTTTTTCATTACTTCCCTGGCATAATTCCCAAATATAGTCCAAAGAATTAACACAATGGAGAAATAACAACACAAAATCCATGCAAGGCCAAAGGTACTGAGTCAGACCAGCAGTTCACGTGGTCTGCGGCAATGATCAACAGCACATGCTTGAGGAAGCAGAAAAACGTTGGTGCGTTTTATTTTGGCTGGGGTTTTTTGTTTTGGTTTGTGTTTTGTTTTGGGGATGGTTTTTCCACATTTTCTCTGCTCACAGTGATATGAAGACCAGGAATTACCTGAGTCAGGACTTGATACTTCTTAACGGACTATTACAATTAATTTTGTCTAAGGAATTTAAATTCATATAAGTCTTCATCGTTCATAGTCTTGCCATCAATCTAGTTAAATGTATACCCTTGGTCCCTTGCAAAGTTGTTCCATGCATCCTCTTCAGGCCTCAAGGCCCCTGAGGAGCAGACTGTCCATGTCTCAAAGCATTGGCCTCGAGCTCAGCAGAATGACTTACTTGACGTTAAATGGAGGGTCTTTTGCATGTTCTGGGGCACGAGAATTTGTAGGGGGCTTTGAAGTCCCAAAGCTTGCTAGAGTCGCATTGGAGGACTGTTTGGTGGGTGGATCCAAATTTGATTGTGTCATCCATTCTGCCTGTCGCAGTAGGTTTCTGGACTGAGTTGTTTCTGCAGTCACCCACGATATACCTCTTCTGAACTCAGCAGCCCTGGGGGTTTTGGAGGTGTTTTTTTATGTCTGTTTTTTACAGAAGCTGTCACATACATTTAATCATCCTTATTCTGTTTCTCCAAAATGACCGCATAGACTTTCTTTTTTAAAACAGGGAAGAGGAGGAAAGAATTTTGGGCAACAGTGACAGGAACTGTATGCAATATTAAAGGTTTAAGCACGCTATGGCAGTGTTTTTACGTTGTTCTGTTGCACGCTCTGTTTCTTTCTTAGTCATTTCTGATGGTCAGCTTTGTTTTGCTTGATACTGAATGTCAAGGCGGTATAACTCAAACCTTTCTTTATAATGTCTAGTTACATAATAATTTTTTGAAGTTAGTAGTGTTTTCCCTCGTGTGTTATGCTACCTAACACATGCTTTCATGCATTGGCCGTTCAACATGGGATTCCTCATCTAACTTGGGAGCTACCCAGGTGCGAGCCTGTTGGTGTAGCCTCTGTGCACAATTAACGGATATATGTAGAGACTTCTAGGGTGAGATACATCTGACTTCCTCTGTGTTTACGTTATCATGAGCTGGGCTGTAACTTTGCCTATGCTGAATGTAAGGGGAAGGGTAGACCCCATGCTCCAATATGGATATCTTTGTTGTAGAAGTCTGTGTTTGGACAGGTTAATCCACCTTTGCAGGCAGCTTTTGTTTCTGTTGCCCTGAATAAGTTATAGTATTGTATGGGAAAGAAGATTGGTAGTGATAAACTCTGTTCTTGTTTCCTAAGTCATTTATATGTTGTTAAATGATGTGGGCCTTGTCACTGTTCCATACAGGATTTCACTGGTGACCACCCTCTGTTGAGAAAATTAAATCTTTATTCCTCCTTTCCCTCACATCATCTTTTTTACTTGTTTTCCCTTTGTGTGGGGTTCATCCCTGTTATCCTTTGTTTGCTTAGTTCCTTCTAGTGTTTTGGTGAGGGACAGACCTTTTCAGAAATTCAAACAGGTAATTTAATGTGGGTTTTCTCTCCCCACGTGCTTGTTGATCCCCTGGGGGAGGAACCTCGTGAAGTAAAAATTTCTTTTTATAAAACCTGTGTTTCTTGTTCATATTTTGTATTTATCCACATGTCTACCAGTTCTGTTCTGCACTGTAGTTTCTACAAATTTGCCTGAGGAAAACATCAGCATTACTGCTCTGCTGGTGCTTTCTTGAATTCTCAGTTCTCTCTGGAGTTCTTATTAAAAATAGCTATTATATTTGCTTCTCATTCTTCCTGTAGTATTGAGGCTGTTGTATATAAGAGGCTTTACTTTGCAACTATATGGTTTGCCTATTTTGTTCTTCTGTACCTGGGTCTAAGTGACTGGCCATTGCTCATTTTGTCAGCATTTATGAATTCTACTGTTAGCATTTAGATTTGGTATAAATCTCTCTGAAGTAGAGTTGAAAGAAAATTCTTCCATGAGAACTTTTTCAAGGATGTCAGTGGTGAACACAGATGCAAAAAGAATTAATTTACATCTCTGGCCTGGCTAATCTGTAAGTTCTCTTATATTGTGATGATCTAGTGAACTTTACAGACTTGCTGAGATGCTCCTTGCTCTGGAAATCTTTGAAAGAGGCTTTTATTACTTTTCCCTTCAGCAGTCTAAGTCCAGAAGGCATTATTGTCATAAAGTCCAGATAAGACTATGGTGGTCAATTTTTTTATTTTTGTTATTTTTTCATTAGACTTCAGCTTTGTGAAGGATGAAATGAGAAAGGGTGATTTCTTATTTCAAATAACTTCTTTTGCCATAGTTTTTAACCTTGCCAGCTTTCTTGCTTTTTCTGAGGTCTTTCTGAGTCTTTTCATGTGTATGTTTTTCCATTCATGAATGCAGCTTGGCTCTGACCTTGGTTATTTTTCCTCTGACTACCCGTGGAACAAAGCAGTTTTATAAATGCAACATAAAAATAGTTTCAAGCTGATCAGGGTTCTGAATCATGATTTTTTTTTTTTTTTTTTTTTTTTTTTTTTAAAACANTAGATGTACCGAAAGAACGGATGCCACTACTCATTTCTCACTTCAGGTTTATACAGTTTCAGTTCTGGATCAAAATCCAGTTTTCTCCCTTGGTTTCCTGTTGGTTTTGGGTTTTTTTGGGTTTTTTTTTTTTTTTTTTTTTTTTTTTTTTTACTAAACCAGATATGCAGAAGTAATTCTCAGTAATTCAGACATTGCTCAGGTTTCTTTGGGTGAATTTGAGTATAATGAGTGACAGGGAAGAGTTGTGCTTGTGCATTTTTCTTCTGTAAACTTCAACTTTTGTTGTTGTTCAGTGTTTGCAGGGTAATACATCTGAATAAAACAGTTTTATACAAAGTAAATTTAAGACTTTAATTCTAGTGATGTGTTTTCTAGCTCCAGTATATAAAGGCTATTCTTTAACCTCTCTTCACAGTATTTGTTCTTCAGTTTCCTAACTTAATACGCACAAGTAGACAAAAATTTCACAGGGTTCAGAGGCATGTGCTAAAATTGTGGTAAACTTGGAGTGGGAAATAAACATAGACTTAATGAATGTTGTGGGTTTCAGTGAAAGAGTACAAATTCTTGGAATGCCTTGAGAATCTGATTTAAGTCTTCTATCTTTGTCCTGAGAAAAGTTTACCACAGGGTGGCTTTAGTCATAGATAAGTTCAGGTGACTGCCTGGGGCAGCAGAACCAGGTGGGATTTAGCCCTGGGGACCTCCACAGTGCTCTGGGTTCAGAGTGAGAGTGCTCCCTGCTTCTGCAGAGTACTGCTGTGTAGCAAAAGGCTGCTGTGGCTGCTGTTCACAGAATCACAGAATGGTGGGGGTTGGAAGGGACCTCTTCAGATCATCTAGTCCAACCCCCATGCTAAAGCAGGTGCCCCTAGAGCAGGGTGCACAGGAACGTGTCCAGGTGGGTTTTGAGTATCTCCAGAGAAGGAGAATCCGCAGCCTGTTCCAGTGTTCTGTCACCCTCACAGTAAAGAAGTCCTTCCTCACGTTCAGGTGGAACTGCCTGTGCTCCAGTTTGTGCCTGTTGCCCCTTGTCCTGTCGCTGGGCACCACTGAGAAGAGCCTGGCCCCATCCTCTTGACACCCGCCCTTTAGATATTGATAAGCACTGATGAGATCCCCTCCCAGTCTTCTCTTCTCCAGGCTAAACAGGCCCAGGTCTCTCAGCCTTTCCTCATAAGGAAAACCCTTATCTCAGCCTTTCCTCTCATCCTTCCTGAGTTGCTTGGATTTGTGTCTTCAGATGCATTTATATTATTTCCTCCTCTTAACACATAATATAGGCATTGTAGTACAGAAATGAGGGTTTCTACAACACTGTTGCGCAATGAGCTGTACCAAGATTTTTCTAAAAAACAAGGTAAATTCTGTACTGAGTGTTTCTCTGAGTTAGAATAGAATAGAACATAACATTTCAGTTGGAAGGGACCTACAACAGTCAACTAGTCCAATTGCCTGCAGTTGGAGTTGTAGATTGTGGAGAATATGCATCTTTCAGCTCAGAAAATGCCACTGCTGTATGTGGTCCAGTATGTTGCTTTATACTACATCTGCTGTTCTGCAGTGAGGCCCTCAACATGGACTGAGGTACTGGCTGCCTTGCCAGATCCCATTGGGGAGGGGGATGATCAGCGAGGCCTCTTTCCCTGCTTGTGGCCCCTATGAGGGGAGCTGCCTTCATCAGTGGGTGCGGAGCCCATCCTCAAATGTCCGTGATTCTGGCATCTCTCAAGCCATTACTGAGGGAGGAGGATGTCTGTTCTATTTTCATGACAGTACTGAGCTTCGTTTATGATATTGAGAAGGCATGAGCCAGTCCTAGAAGGCAAACGTTATCTTTTGTACTGCTGTCAGTGTTCGTGTCGGTCTCTCTGGGTTGTTAAAGTCCTTCCTACAGTGCTTGTATCTATGGAAGTAAACATCAAGTCATGCACATTATAGCTTGCTTTATGGAAAGGAAGTTCTATTAGAACATGGGGAAGTCAGTTCTGTGTTTGCATGAGGCACCTACAGGAAGATTAAAGCATGTTCTTTGTTCTAAGCATGTCTGTTTTCATATGTTGCATTTTAGCATAGGGAATGTTGTTGAGTTAATTTTTCATCTATGTGCCTTTAAGGTCATATAAGGAACTACCTTACCTTTTCCACCGAAAATTTCTTCTCCTTTTACAAGACTTACCTAAAAATTAAAAAATTATTATTCTTGCACAGTACTTGAATTTTGCGTGTATATGCGCGGTAATTACAGAAGTATTCCTTACATCACAGTCAAAGCCTCATGCCTGCATTTAGGTGATTTGCAATCTGGGATTCTTGAGAATTTCCTATATATTGTTCTAGGACAATCATCTGCTTCCTGCTTCCTCTTTCTGACCGGGAATTCCTTTTGCTTTTCTACAGATAACGGAAACAGTCATCTTCAGCTCTTTTTCAGTCTCTTTACGAAATTATTTTTTAAAATTCTCAATGAAACAACACAGTACTTAAAATCAAAATGCTGGGAAATACAGTGGGGTTAAAAGTGCTTCACTGGCAAGGACAGGGGTTCCATGATCTAGCAGATTTCTTTCTGATCCTGTTCCATTACCCTTCCTTTTCCTTCGGAACTGTAGGGTACATTTGAGCTTTATTAGCTCATGACTGCATAAGCCAAAGCTGCTTCTTAAGATGAAGTCTTCTGTGTATGCTTATGCAACAGCTTTTACATCAAAACAAAGTGCATATTTTATTATTATATAGTGGTTTCCTTGATTTTAATGCTAAGCTATTTGATTAAAACCGTATGCTTTTGGAACAGTTTTACTCTCATTTAAAACATACTGTTTTAGTCACAACTCCATATTAACATATAATTAAATATTTTGGCTTTTGAAAACCTCAGTGTAAATGTCTGATTTTAGAATGTAACATGTCTGATGTGTCGGGTTTGGGTTTTTTTGTAAATAAGGCTTGTGATTCTTGGGGTTTTTTTGTCTTCTAATAGGCTTTCACTTTTTTTGTTGGAGCTTTAGTGCACTGTTGCTTTGAGTACCCATAATGCCTTAGAAGTGCTATTATTTAACTCTTTATCACCTCTTAGTTAATGTCAAAGTAGATTCATGCATTGTGGGACTTTATCCACGATACTTTTCTGAAACATGCCATTTTTTTCCTTGTTTTCAGTTTTCTTGCCCCCCCTGTAATTCAAATGCTTTCAGGCAATAAGACAACTTGAAGAAAATAAAACTTGCAGATCTTTTGGGAAAAAACATGGTACCTATTGGCAACTATTCTATTTTTCACCCCTGCTTTCATTGCACAGAACTTGTTCTGGTTGGAATAGCTTTGTGGTTTTGTGTTCGTGGCTTACAGAAAAAAACATGGTAAGACTAGGAAACTCATTAAAGTGAAATGTTGATTTAATTAATGCCAATAATATTCCTCTAAGAGGTTGAGGTGATAAAGTGGGTCCCAAAGGCCTGCAGTGGCAATTTTTCTATTTAAAGTTGCTAAAATAGAAGTAACAAAAATTAAGGAAACAGATGCCAGAAGGAAAAGTAATAGAAATGGGTAAAACATTTCAGGCACAATGGTCTGCAATTCAGAATTTCCTTTATCCTTGAGTTAAGAATTTTGCTCGCTTTCACTGGCTTCAATTTCATCGTCTTGGTTCTGACCTCTCTGTATGTCCAATTTGCTATTAAATACGTTGAAACAAGTCTTTGGCTATATACTAATATAAATGCCATCTGTGGGGTAACTTAGGTTTACAAAGCAGATGTCTGTAAGACATGTTTCTTCTTTTAAACTTGCAGTCAGATTCAGACTTGTTCTCCTTAGTTTTATATGTGATGCTATTGACTTTATTTGTTCTGTAAAATTTTTCTACATCGCAGTAAAAAAAAAGCATTACAGTAAATAATTATAAATTCTTATGTTGTTTACAGAATGAGTGCGTGTGCTTATATTGTTTGATCAATCTTTTATTGATCTTATTACTTTATTAGTAACTACAGAGCTTTCTTCATTGATGTGTTACAAATTCAAGTCACTGATTTAAAAGAAGCATATATATGTCTATTTGCTAAATAGTTCTTTTTAATATTACAATTATTGTAATTTCCAGTAAATGCATTAGCTTGTGGTTTTTTTGAAAGTACTGTTTGTCAGTTGGTTTGTCACTATATTGCAATCCATGAGCTTAAAATAATAATTGACTGTCTATAAGAAAGAAACTTCCTGACTTTCAATTTTTCTTTGCAGATCATGTTCAAAACGAAGAAAACTATGCACAAGTACTAGATAAATTTGGAAGTAATTTTTTAAGTCGGGATAATCCAGATCTTGGCACAGCTTTTGTAAAATTTTCCACACTTACTAAAGAATTATCAACGCTGCTGAAGAACCTGGTGAGGAGTTTCAAACTTTCTTAGTTTTTTAGTTTTTCCAGAATAAAGTATGATACAACTTCTTGATCCTGATGACCGATTATAATTTTAGAGATGCTTTCAGTTTTTTTTCAAAAACCAACACAATAATTTCTGCAGAGATTATATCTAAAGGGTATTATTACACAATCGCTGTGTTTGATTGTTAATTGTCAGTTAAGAAGAAAAATATAAATGTTGAGACATCACTTGAGGCATCATTCTCAAGTGATTGTCAGCGTTCTATAGCTCTTCTTATGGACCTTATGTTAAGTCATTCTCTGACTTGAAGTCTTCCCAGTTAAGAATCCATTGTGGTTACTTATGGCTGTTTTGTCTTACCTCAGAAAGAGACACTTTCACTTTTTGGAAGAAAAATAATGATTTAGGGTGTGTACTTAAATGGTGTTAGTAGTCCATCCTCCCTGTAGTACACAAAGCATCCATTGCTTGTGCTTGTGAAGGTAGTTTAAAGGTTTGTCTCATGTAAAGTTCATCTTAAAATTTTTACTTCTGAAAACTGGATAATAAAACTGGATAATAAAACTGTAGTTGTAGCAAATATCTTTGAACACTGAAAGTAATGAAGCCACGTTTCTTGTGAAATCATGTTTCATGGGTGTGATAGCTGTTGTATTCAGAAAGTAGTAGGTTCAATTTTATGTTTTTCTTATAGTTGGGCTTATCTCCAAGCTCTTTTGGTGTGTAAAGTATAAGCAACTTTATTTACTAGAGGGCCTAGCATGAGCAGAACTGCTTTAGGTCACGTCAGAGGTCCATGTAGCCAGTACCCTGGCTTTGACAGTTGCTCAAGATTGAATCTTCAGGGAAGAGTCTAGGAAGAGAGCAAACATATGGAGATAACTTCTGTACTGTGGTCATGAAAAGAGTCTTCAGCTCAGAGTCGTCGGAGCTAGAGGTGAAGGCAGTAGCTTTTCCTTTGTAGTCCTTTTTAGGTATTACTTAGGATTCATCTAGAGCACTAAAATCAACTGCTCTCTGAAATATCGGTTCTGTTTCTTTTGAATTTGATTCTTTCATTTATTGTTCCCTGATTCTTGCATCTTACAAGAAATGCAAGAATTTCCCCCTTTTTCCCCAGAATTTCAGGTATCTATCATTATTCCTTTCACTTCCTCTGTTACCTTCTAGCTGAGTCTTGGTTATTCTATAACTTGGATTGTCTTTGTTGGTCCTTTCTGTATCTTCTCTTAGTACTTTTGTACCCTTTTCTGAAATGGGGGACAAATGTGATGATAGTTCCATTTCTTATTCCCTTTTCTGAAGGCTGATTGCTTTGTGATTACTGAGCATGGAGCTTGATATTTTCAAGGGATTCTATGTTGTAACTTCAAGGTATTTTTTACTTAAGACATTTTTCTTGATGATTGTTATTTCTTAAGCATGATTCTGTATGCAGTTTTTTCTCCTTTTGCATCACTTCACGTTTTTCAGCATAGACTTCAATCTTGAATTTCACTCTCTCAGCGGTAAATGTTGCAAGGTTCCTATGCAACTCTTCATACCTGGCGTTTGCTTTGCTACCCAGAATAGTTTTGTATCAGCAGACATTCTCACCTGACCCTCTTCACTCTTCTGAGATTCACTTATAAATATCTCAGACTGCACAGGCTCTAACAACCCTCAAAATGGGGTGTCACTTTTGACCTCTCTTGCTTGTGCTCATTTCTGCCTTCTGACTCCTGTCTCTTCTTCGTCACCTACTTACTCATCTAAGGATGATCACACGTATCCTAATGAAGCTTGCTTTCTTTAAGAGCTTTGCTCTGGCCTGTTACCTGGATCATTCTTTGTTTCAGTATTGGCAGTTTTGAAGACCTGTAGATATGTGAGGGGCCTGGTTTCCTCTGTAAAGACTTCTGTCGTTCTGGATTATTTTGGTCTCCTTTAATCTTACTTTAGCACACAATTAAAAATAAGTATTTTAAAATACGTGTTAAAGTGAAGTTTGAAGACAGTGGGACTAGAACTCAAGTTTGTTGGAAGCTCAAACCACATCATTCCTCACAGGGCTTCCACAGAAATTTTTCATTTCTTTCAACTGGCAAAGAAGTGGGTGATTGTGTGTGGGTTTTTTTTTTTTTACAGTAGTGCTGATGGAGAGGAAAAACCTCTTTTAACCTAAGAAACCACACTCATTCAAAACAACATTATGCTATTTCAGCTAGGCTATTAAGTATTATCTACCTAAAGTCTTGTTGATGAGATTTAAAATAGGCTGTTCTCTAACTTACTTCATTCACCAGCCTCAGGTAGGCAACGAGCTTATTTTACAAATGTCTCAGCATTTTAAAACCACTTATTTTTCTTCTGTCCAAGATAGATAACTCTGCTTTTTTGACCCACTGTTTTTCTTAGGCGTCAGTCTGATTAATACAATTGCACTGAAAGAAAAATATTTTTATAAAACCAGACTAGAAGTTGAGGTCCAGTGAAAAAGCAGTTGAGAGGAGGACTGTGTAATGTCACTGAAAAAGCCCCACAGTAGGTGCTGGGGCTTATGTAAATAAAGCTTTGTGTAATAAAATTAATTGGAAAAAATGGCAGTAGATATTAAGATGAGTGGCAAGCTAATCGGCTTTTTTTTTTCACATAGAGCAGATTGTTGCTGCCTTATTTAATAAATGTACAGTAAAATAATGATCTTTAAAGGCAGGAAGACAAATAAGGAATGGAGCTACACAGTAGGTGACAAAAAATACTTCAAAAGCTTGGATCTGTTTTTATTAAATCTTTTTAACTGTAGTTATGATTCATTAAATATTTTCCTATAAATTGCGATATTATGCATATTTCAAGAGAAGGAGGGTACCGAATAATTTATTTTCTTCTATGTGAAGGAGTTACAAAGTGATCACTTCAAGAGTGATCTTCACTTTATTATGATCACTTACTATGAAGTAAAGCCAGCAACTTGTGTTACACATACAACTTTTGGAAACCATCATTTTGAAATGATTGCTCTGCACACAAGGTCAGGAATAAAAGCATATCTGTTCCATTAATCATTTTAACAAAACCAAATAAGTCTGCGTAAATTTTACTGTAAACTGTTGATGTTTTCACTAAATATAACATCTGAAACTTAAAACATGTAAATATTATATTTCTGAGTGGGTTTTTTTTAAAGATTATAAGAATGACACACAATGACCATTTCTCTAACATTTTGTAAAGGTAATTACATTGTGATCGGCCATTGTCAACACTGGTCTACGTTTTCAGCAATCTCTGAGTGTCCCACCAGAATTGGTTTCTCTGCTTTTTGCTACTTCTGCATCCTTTCCTGTTTCAGGTTTCATTCTTTATGCAGTAATTCATTATAATAGTGCATTAAAAAGCTGTATGAAGATCTGCATATGTGAAACTGAGTGTGTTAATATCTTTAAATTGATCTAGATAAGGTTTTGGAAAAACATTTGGAGCACTTGCAGATTACTTGGTTGTGTTTTTTTTAAATTTTGCATGGTGCTTGGCTTTTTCCAAATGTTTAAAGTCTGTTTTTTCCCACCTCCCTTTCCTGTAAATGTCCTCAGCTAATCTTTGCAGGCAAGTGATCTTCTCTTCATATCTTTCCTCCTCAAATTATCATATGTATTTCCATCAGTTGAGGTTTTTTTCTTTATTTTACTCTAGATGTGAGACTATTTTGCTTTATCAGCCATGTTTCTAATACGTTTGGGCTACTGTTTTATCAAGTATTCAACAATGTAATAAATGATTCCAAAATCTGATCATATTGGAGTAATACACTGCTATTTAGGTTTTTTTTCTTAACTGACATATTAGATGGCTACTATTCAGTAATTTCAACCTAAGCATTAATGGCTTGAATTGATTATCCTTAATAGAGACACTTGGAAAAGTGAAAAAAAGCTACAGTAACTTACTGTTGTTCATGCCTGCCCTGATACCTGCTTTAAGTCTACCATATCCACCCATCTTGCAGAAATATGTTCTCTCTCTGTTTTTATGATCTAGACTGGAATTAAAATCCTTTGAATATATTTTTCTCAAAATTCACATTTGAGATGTGAACTTCAGTTAAGGTTGTTAAGTGGACACTGATTGAAATGGTGGAGAATGAAAACAATGATATCTTTAATTTAATCTGTGTATTGATAAAGTAGGTATTACCTTAATAACTTGGTTGGCTTAATATTCATAATTTTTTTCCTTCTCTAACAAAATTGACATTGCCAGGGAGCTGTTAGTTGTGATGTATTGAGATAAAAAGCCAACAGAGGACAAATTGCGAAAAGGCATAATCCTCTACAAATTCCCTGGCTCCTTTTATTTCTGTTATGAAATAATATTGTGGGGGAGGCACGTGCAAATGCTTAAGCTAAGCAGAAAGAAAAACAGAACCTAGCTGTTTAAATAGAATCAAAGCTTAGACTATCTGCTACAAACTCCTTTAGTGAAGCCCAGGAAAGGAAAAAAAAAATCTTCTGGGGTTTTAATCACTGAAAGTGATGCGGTTGCTTTTTTGTTTCGTACAAAGTTAATATCTGAGCACTAATTATGTTGTTGCAATTAAGGAGACAATCCCTTCTCAGATCTTGACCTTTTAAGCCGTGAAGAACCTTTACTTTGTTCATGTTGCTGTTCAAGTCTGCAGTTCAAGGTGTTCTAGTGACTGTCCTTCATCTTGTTTTGAATACATTTTGAATATAAGATTTTATGAATGTAAAAAATATAAAATACTGGCACAGGAAACAGTTGTCAAGATATCTTGAACATGAAGATACAGGTCTATGTCATATGTTTTCTGAATTTGAATCCATCTCATGCTAAGAATAGTTATCAGTTACGATATTTGCAAATTCTCCTGAAAGAAAAGAACTTGAGGGTAGCTGACAAGCTATCAGATGATCATTGAGTAGCTATATAATAACCTGTGTTCAAAAGGTCCACCTTCCTCTCTGGTATGCCGAGACCCCAGTGCTTTCCAGAAGATAATGCACATCAAGTTCAAGAACTGTGCTTTGTAGGACTGCTTTATATCTTCGTTAGAACAAGAAGCATCCAAACTGTGCTTGACTGCTGGCACCCAGGTTTGGCAGTAATCTCTAGGGGACCTCACAGAAACCCTTTCTGCCCAGGATATTTGGGGAATGAATCAAATCGGGGCTTTTTTCTTTTTAGTTAAGGACTGGTAGTGAATCTAATGAAGAAAAAGATACTGTGTTATACATGGTGGATGTTGTTCTTCTAAATAATGGCATGGTACAAGATGTTGCTTGGAAATTGCTAAGACACAGTGGCTTGTAAAACAGCAGCGAATGCACACAGGTCATGCCTTGTTTCATCACGACTTTATTTTACACTGATGAAAGAGGTAAACTGTGATACAAGAATGAGGTTTCTTTTAATTTTTTCCTTTTATGTGCATGATTTAAAATTGCATAATGTCACTTTTTTGAAAAATCAAATATTTAATTTTTCATACGTGTCTTTTGAATGTATAAAGAGTTTGTGAATGGAACATTATACCTGGAGAGCCTGTTTGAGTGATAATTTTGATATTGTCACCTGTAAGAATCATCTATTTCACAGGAGTCCCTTTAAAAATTAGTTTCATGGGCTAAAGTATGCTCAGAAGACCCCACAGGAGAGGGAAACTGGACCATATATATGGCAGATTGAAAACGCTAATGTAACACTTCTCTACTCCGTTGGTTTACAAGCAGAGTATATGGTGTCTTGCAGCTTTCCCATCATTCTCCCTATCCTTCCTTAGCAAGGAACTGAAGAATGCATGGAGTATTTTGTGGGAGAAACAAAGGGAGGGACGAAGTAGGAGAAGCAACAGACTTCTCACTAGACTGGGATAATATTGATGCGCATCTCTTTTTCTTGCAATAGTGATTCTTCAGGAATTGTACACACCATATGTGTTCAGATAGAATCACAGTATTGTTTTTTCTACCCTCAGACTGGCAGACATTTCCCCAGTATGTAGTCAAACAGGCATGGACTTAACAGGGTGAAATTTAAACTCTCAAAAGTTTAAGCAGATGTGGCATTTCCGCACCGAACAAGGAAAGGAACAGTTTTCCCGAATAACTGAGAATAATCAAGAGCTGGTGACTCTGCTCGTTTTGTTGGTGCATGAGTTAACACGTGCCTTGTGTTATCTGCCTGTAGCACAGCAGGTCCTTGCGTCTTACTCAGGAGGCTGTAAGAAACATTTGTTCCAAAAACTAATTTGCTTCCTAAATAATTAAGCAACATTGAAATGTTTGCTTCAAGAGACTGAAGATTACAATGAGGCACTTTCAGAACTTTGCTGATATGCTATTTTTAAAATTATTGTTTTCTATCACCCTATATAAGTAAAGAGTAATTGTAATGCTTCTATGTCTGATGCAAGTGAATGTTTATGAATTGTTCCCAGACTTGAATTTACTATTAATTTAGAAATTTTGAGGTGATGGCAACTTCATTAGTGAAGTTAAAAGACTTGTTGGCAGTAATTTGATAGGATCGTAATAAATCTTTTCGAATGATAATGGTATAATGTTTTTCTTTTTAGCTCCAGGGTTTAAGCCACAATGTTATCTTCACTTTGGATTCTCTCTTAAAAGGAGACTTAAAAGGTGTTAAAGGGGTAAGTGTTGAAAACTAGCTTTTTATTTAGGGAAATGTTTTCAGGTCAGCTGTCTTCTCATGGGTGAATGGAAAACAGATTATTTCTTATGTTGGCATCCATTAATATTCTGTATGTAGTACAAAGTACAAATTCAAAATTGTTGTGACACTGTGCTTCTTCAGAATTTCGTTGTAAAGTCCTGTATTAGGGTGTACAGGAAAGCAATGCTGTACAATATTAAAAATAATATTTTTTCCAACTGCTGTCTGAAAAGGTTTAAAAGAAAACAGTATTTTTCTTGCTGTTTATAACCTGATAACTATAAAGACAAAGTTTTAAAAATGTTCTAAGCAAATTTTCTGTTTCTTCAGGACCTCAAAAAGCCTTTTGACAAAGCCTGGAAAGATTATGAAACCAAATTGTAAGTATTTTTCTTCCTCTCTTCCCCTCAGCCACAACCTTGCTCCCCTTTCCCCTCCTGGTCCCAAAATATGTAGTATGTCTGTGGATAGTAAATGTGAATATGAGCAAGGCATGTCTTCTGTGGATCTCTCTTCTGCACTAATAGAAATACAGTATTTTTATGTTCTCTATGAAGTAGTTAAATGACTGCCCAGTGTTTCTTTAGTGTAAGGGAGATGCTTAATGCTTAGATACTAAACACTGTATAGTGAATTGTGGAGATTTCCCATGGCATTTACACTTTCTTATAGCCGTATACATAAATCTATCTATGGTAAAAATTGAGATTTGTGTCTTGTGCTGTATTGCAGAACTGTATGTTTTTGAGAGTCAAGATTTTAGTGCAGTTGGTGTGACTTCTGAAATATCTGTGGTTTTAAAAATATTTTCTTACTGTAATACCTGACTTCTGTGATTATAGAATGATTTATTAAAATAGAAGGTTAGAAACAAGTAGTATCGTAGTTGCAGAAATGTGAGTGGAATAGTGTAGAATGCTGTCAACGAAGTGATAGGCAGTTGCTTTATCAGAAAGCAAGAGCTCTAAGGAGTTAATTCATTTTTTGAATTCTTTCATTTATTCCCCTTTTTAATCCTTTTATTATCTTTGTTTCATTATGTCTGACCAAGAGGGGGAAAAAAAAGCAGTGAAAGGAAAAGTCAGGCCAGTAAGAACTGCTGAAACATTTATCATCTGCATAATTTTCTTCCCTATGTATAGTAACTATAGCCTTCAAAATTCATTACAATGTTAAATCCTTGTGAACAACTGAATTGGAAATCAAGTTATTCCTAATCTAAGGCAAAAAGGAGTTTCTTGTTCCAAAATTGCAACATTATACTCAGTTTAGCATCCAAATTTACATGCAGAATTGGTTTTTTTGTTTCTTTTTAGTTATTTAATTCTTACAGATATTGCATATTTTGCAAAAATATTGAGTAGTTTCTATAGATGGCAAATTGCTTTAAAAAAAAAATCTTTCTGCTTCTCAAATTGCTTTATGTAAGATCAGAGATATCTTTGCCAGCCTATTTATACCGAATGCCATTGAACAGAACTTGGTAGACAGAGATATCTCATAAACACTCAATCCATAGAACCATCTATGGCATTCTGTTCCGACTTCGGAAAGTTTACAGAAAGATGCCTGTTGTGTTGTTATTCTCCCCACGCCCCAACTCTTGTGAGCAAATTTCACTTCAGCTTATTAAGACCGAGAAGGGAATGTCCCTTCGATTTCTCAGAGAACCCTGTTTCCCTGAATTTGTTCAAGACCAAATATCAAGTCAAATTTAGAAGCACTGCGCTGGAAAGTGCTTTGTTGTACATGCAAATATTGTGCCTTTCTTAGCTGGAGAAAAGCAGAGTTCAAACCCAAATAAATTCAGCCTTTTTTATTTCCCCCACATGCGCCTCCCCCCCCCCCCCCCCCCCCCCCCCCCCCC
>VZSC01018806.1:205324-248391 GCA_013398225.1 Steatornis caripensis
ACGCCCCCCCCCCCCCCCCCCCCCGCCCCGCAAGAAGTATCAGTCTAGTAAACACAGTGCTTCGCCACCTGTCTTACAAAAGTACAGCTTCAGTCTTTTTTTTCTAAAAAAAGGCTGCTAGAGAAGGAAAATTATTTTTTTAAAAAGAAATCAGAAAATTGTTTAGATTTTTCTACTCTATATTGGAAACCTAAGTTTGCTTTCAAATGGAGTTATGCAGTTGGTCGGCAAAGTAGATATGTAAGGACAGCCCCACTAAAGCTCCAATTAAAGTCGCAGGATGGCCTCTTAGTTCCATATTTGCATTTCACTATTTCATAATTTCAGTATTGGCTTTCTCTGAAGATGCGACGACTGGAAGTCATGTCATGTAGCGTAGATGGTAAACTTCGTATGCTACCTTGTTTTTCTTAATTCCTGCCTTACGAGCATGAAATACACTTGATTAAGATATTCTGCTGTTTTCCTGCCAAGTCCATATTTTCTTATATGTGTGCTTTGCACTGCAGTATATAGCGATGAAGGCTATGGAGCACATTGTATAGAAAGAATGAGGTTTAATTTTTTTTTTCCCCAGGTAGCATACACTCTAGAGAAAAGAGTTAAAGGGAGAGAGGAAGGAAGGGCAACTTCTTGACTCTATTACATCTGGATAATTAAAAAAAAAATGTGGAATTTGACATCACAGAGGAACTCACTTTCAGAATGGCTTTTAAATATTTCTTGATTTATTTTTTTCCAACATAATACTAGATCACATGATAGTAGAAGAAATTATTTAAAATGTTTTCTAATTAAAATTTCAGTACAAAAATTGAAAAGGAAAAAAGAGAACACGCAAAACAGCATGGGATGATCAGAACAGAAATAACAGGAGCTGAGATAGCAGAGGAAATGGAGAAGGAAAGGCGCCTATTTCAGCTACAGATGTGTGAAGTAAGCAACAAGTTTCAGTTTCAGCTTTTAATTATGACACTGTAACTTAAAAGTACCTTGTGGGCCTTGCTTAAAGGTGGTGAAATCTGCTTTGTCATTTACTGGGGGTGGAGGGAGGAAATTATTTCGATGTCACATAGTACAGCAAAATAAAGATATTTGTTTTAGCAACTCTGTGCAAAACTTGGCTGTCTTCGAGGGCAACAGAGCACTGGCACAGGCTGCCCAGGGAGGTTGTGGAGTCTCCTTCTCTGGAGATATTCAAAACCTGCCTGGATGCATTCCTGTGCAACCTGCTCTAGGTGTACCTGCTTTATCAGGGGGGTTGGACTGGATGGTCTCCAGAGGTCCCTTCCAACTCCTACCATTCTGTGATTCCTTTTCTTTTATTCCTTTTCTTTGTTTATAGATGATTATGCTAAGGTTCTTAAGCTGAAAATATACTATGGAAGTATTTCTTATTTTTTCAGGTTTATGGTTGAGCTGTTCAGAAAGTATTTTTGATAATTTTCTTTCAACATGCTTTCTGAAGCCTTCTAAAATTTCTAATGAAGTGGTAAATGATAGCGATACATTAGTTCCATAAAACTGCTTTTTATAGTAATAATTCTCTTTATTATATTTTAGTGGCATTTACTTTAAATTGCATAGTATTTAAGTTTTTAGAATATTTCAATAATTACTGCAGTAGCGTTAAAAAGGGGACATCTTCAGACAATTGTAAAAGAGGAAACTTTTTCCTGAATTAGTTTTATGTTTTAGGGTGTTTGAATTTTTTAGGAATGGCCAAACAAACTGTTACATGCTTTATGTTTTGTTTAACTGGTGGTGGACTGGTGGCTTGTGAGTCAGCACCCAGGTTAAACACAGAGATAATGAATTCATTGAGCAAATGATGTTTTATTGATTGAAAACTGTTGATGGCTGTGAGGCATGCTTATCAATATGTTTTTCACTGTCTATACAGTATCTTATTAAGGTTAATGAAATCAAGACAAAAAAAGGTGTGGACCTTCTGCAGAACCTTATTAAGTATTATCATGCACAATGCAAGTAAGTGCCATGTTTTTAAGCTTTAGTTACACTTTCATTTTTTACACAAGTGGTTTTTTTCCTTTGTGAATTTGTTTTGGTTACATCAGGAATTTTTGTCATAATTTTTATCTGCCAGGTGTCTGCAATTTGATCTTTTCAGGCTGTAGTCTTTCAGTAGAAAGAGTGGGGCAGGGGATTGATGGAGAAAGAGGCCAAGGGAAAATGCTGCATGTTGTGTACAAAATTAATTTTTGTTCCTGAGGCATAGATCTAGAATGTAATTTTAGAACTTGCTTGTTTATTCTATTTAATAGTTTTTAGTTCTTCTGTAAATTTTAAAACCATTGCGAAAGCCAGTAATCTCTTTGAAATTCCTTGAGGTGGAACTGGTAAGATCTGACATTGTCATCAGTACCACATCAGGACCGCAGAAGCAAACATACAGGAACTGTTACTTAAGTTAAATACAGGAAAGAGATTTTAGAAATTACTAAGGGGAAACATGTTGACTAACAGTGGTAAAAATAAGCTAAGCTATATTCTCTCTAATTTGATATTTGTTAAAATCACAATGGTATATCTCGGCTGCTGAAAGATATCATACTTTAAAACTACTAGGAAGAGTTTTAAACACCACCACCCCTGCCCCTTCCCCAGAAAAAAAAAATACCAAAACCCCTCCAAAACCCCCAAAACTAACAAAATAAAACAATAAAAAAGCTTCATAGTGATGAATATCAACTGAATTCCTTCAGATTTCTGATTTGGAATAAAATGAGACTAAGTCAGCAAAGTAAATGTTTCTGGACTGAAATCCAACTGTCAAACCTTTCTGAAGTATATTACATTAGAGGAATGTGGAAGCTGTGCTATTGTGTGATTAGATTGATAGTAAAACTGTTCACACTGAGATTTGTTTGTTTGTTTATTTTCTGAACATGAGAGGAACTGGATAAGTTTGGTTTTGCTGCTTTTCTCCTCGAGACAGTCAACTTTGTGTTATGAATTACATGTATTCCTGATAAATCACAGGTATTTTTCGTTATAGTTTCTTCCAAGATGGCTTGAAAACCGCTGATAAACTTAAACAATATATTGAAAAGTTGGCTGCTGACTTATATAACGTAAGTTTACTCGTAAGTGGTTTAATATCTGAAAATGGAAATATTTTGTTTAAATGAGTACATTTTAGATATGATTACAAGGGTGTGTATTTCATTTGTATCTTTGAAAAATGTGTTCTTTGAAACTCTGAATATAGCTAGACTGAGAAAAACATCTTAACTATCTTAAACTTTGTACTCTGTTTTTACAGTTATTAGGAAAAGCAGCTTTAATTCTATTGCTAATTTAGTGTTTCATTAAAATAAAACTAGTTTAAAGTGAGAATCTTTGAATCAGGTTACATCATTAGCACCAATTTTAGCTACTACTTTCATTTTCCCATAACAAACTGCTTGATTATAGCACGATAGTTTTTGAATGAATTAACTTACGATGTTCACGGAAGGCAAGTAATAATGTGGAATCAAAGCTCACTTGTCACGCAAGTGCTTTTGTATTCTATAATCAGAATTACAATAATTCTATTTGCTATTATAGTTTGTGGCTAATTTAAACTGTATTTTCATTCCTTAAGTCATCTGTTAAGCTTATTGGAGTTATTTTATTAGTATTTCAGAGGCTAATTTAGTCGCATAAGATGTAGTGAACTGTTAAAGCATAACAGAACAAAGCATGTGGAGTTGTACATTGATGTTAGCTTGCTTTTCAAGTAATACATGCGTAGAAGGTGAATACATAAGAATGGACTACTCCATGAAAATAAACTCAAATATTACAGAAACACAGAATAGTTGAGCTGGTTACTCAGGACATCTAAACTTGTGTATTGAAATGCATAAAAAATTATAGTTGCTTCTAGAAAGCATATGACAATCTCTTTCTATAGATAAAGCAGACACAAGATGAAGAAAAGAAGCAACTTACTGCTCTTCGCGATTTGATAAAATCTTCTCTGCAGCTTGATCAGAAGGAGGTAAATGATTCAGACATGTTATTCTTGGAGATAATGTGAATTTATTAATTCTGTGTTCAGAAATTGGTTTAATTCATGTTCAGTTCATGTAGTTACTGATTCAGAAAAATTGGAGTTTGAACATTGTGATAAAACTAATATTTAGAATGTCCAACTACATATCAATAAACAATAGTTTTAGATAAATTTTCTGTTTCCATTTTATGTATGAAAATAAATTATTCCTCTTTTTGTGTAATTTTATATTTTTGTGTACTTTTTTAATGTACTATGAGAACAGTTGTAATGGATCAGATAAATGCTTCATCTAGCCCAATATCCTGTCCTTGACAATGATAAAGAATGAGTGTTCAGGAAAAAATGAAGGGATAGGATTCACACTTCTTTCTTATGTCCTGCCATCCTTTGGCCAGATTGCGTTCAGGATTTTTCTGGTGTAGGTGATCCTGAGTAAGCCAGAACGAGAACTGGAGGCTTGCCTTTACATATGGTTTCCATATTACTGTTCATCTGCCAACTCACATGGATTTTGTGATGATACTCTTCTCCCAAACCCCTTTTGCTAGTGCTATATCATACGGAAGAAAATTGGTATGTTAACCAGACAGCAGTAGCTGAGACAGGGCAGGTCAAAAAGAAAAATACATCGTCAATGGCACAGGTGTCACAAGTGAAGGGGGAACATACAGTGTCCGTTGCAGATGTTCTGGAATGCTCCTTGAACTAGGATATAGGATATAATATATATTACGGCCTTTACCTGAGATGATATTGTGACTTTTTCCAAATCATAGTGCCTGAGAGTCAGAAATACTGAATATCTTGTAGTGAAGCTGAGAAGCGAGGGATGGAGGGGAGAAGGTGGCTTTCCTTTAGGAAAAGATTACTTACTCACTGTTCAATTTCCTCCTAGGTAAATAAAACATTAGTATTTGGCAGGTGTCTACTCAGCTTATTAAATATTTATTATTAAATAGGACTGATTATTATAATTAAACATTAGGCCGATGCTGTTCTGCTGCATGTATACGATCATCCACACATGATTGGACAGTGTTGCTAATATCAAATATACTTAAGAATATAATTTACAACCAGATGTACTGAGTCAGCCAAGTTTCCACCAGCAATCGGTCATGGATGTTTAGAGTAAAATGCAGGGCAATAAACACTGATACTGCCCCAGAATACCCTCCCTTTAGTAGGTTGACTGTCTCTGCAGCCTTTCCACCACCCTGTGGATTTCTTCTCTTTGAATATGTGCTGTTGCTTTTTGAAGCAGTGTAAACTATCAGCTTCTGTTGAAGCAGTGTAAACTATTGCTGCATGTTGTGTGGGGAAGTTTTTTTTTCCTTTTATTTGTTTTGAGTTTTTAGATCTGCGTATGCTACTGAAGGTGGGAGTGCTTGTGAATTTATGATAGCATCACTAGATAATTTCTGACTTTTTTTATCTGAGTCCTAACATGGACTTGCTTTTTGACCAGTGCTTAGTGCAGAGAAAGATGTGTGTAAAGTTTAGTCAGCTGTAAAGCTATAACCATATCATCCTGTTTCTGAACATTAATAGTCAACTCACAGTATCTTATTTTTCTCCTCTGCATCACTTTGCATTTGTTTATGCTGATCTTCACCTGTCATTTACTGTCAAGTTACTATCATGAGGTCCTTGAGAAATACTTCAGTCAGCCTTTCTTGGGTATCCTGAATAATTTAATACCAGCTAGCAAACTTTGACAGTTTACTGTTCACCCTTTTCCAAACTATTTTAGTGTTAGACACCACATGTGCTGGTATAGGTTTCTGTGAAACTCTTTGTTTCCTGCTTTTAACTTGGTAGCTTGTCTGAGGACTTTTCCTGTTGACCTGTAGCAATGTAATTCTTTCCCGTTCAGAAGGAACACTAGGTGCCCATTGAAAGTCCAGGTATGCTCTATCAGTCTGATTTCTCATGTGTGAAGTTTCCTGACTGCTTCCTTCAGACAACTCCAGGAGATTTTTGAGACTTAACCTTTCTGTACAAAAGCTGCACTGGTTTTCCAGTATGTGTACAGTAAATGTACTCTTAAAGGTAGTTTTCATTATTCTTCTTATGTGGTGCAAAGCTTACTAATCTTTGCTTCCCTCAAATTCTTCTGGAACTTCTTCAAAAATGAGACTTTAGTAACTGGGGCAAGTGAGTGTTTTCATGGGCTTTCACATAATTTTGTAGGTAGCACATTGTGATTATGGCTGCTGTGTGTAGGTAAGTGGCTTAAAGTTAGTAAATTTTCAGGTGGAATCACAATTAGTAAGGAATGATTGATGAGTCATTCCTTACAGTGTGGTGGTGGTGGTTTTTTTTTTTCTTTTGAATACTTGCCTGTGTGCGCTTTTGTAATGTAGATTATATTATATAGCAGATAGACCTTGGTCAGAAGGCTGTTCCTCTCCCTGCGTCTTTAATCCCATTGTTCTGAAGGACAACACAACCTTATAACACACTGTACATGATTTTTAGAATTTCTTTGATGTCACAAATGATGACAGGGGCACTACAGAGCACCCTTGAATAGATCCCAATGTATTGTAAGACCTGCCAGCTCTTTCTAGTACTCAGTTTTCTCTTACCTCACACACTACAGTCTTTCCCAGTGCTCTGTGTGGTACTTTTTTCCCTTCCATCTCCAACGTGCACATGGACTTGCTCATCTCGTCCATAATACCTACAGAGCTTCCCATACATGTGTTACGCTTGTAATCTCCCTAGTATCTAAATCACTCTGAACATAGTTCGTGCTTGCTCTCCATCTTCACTCCCAGAAGTTGAACAGAGAATGTTAGATTTTGTGAGCTATTTGGAAATAACTTTAATTTCTAAAGTGTTTTTATGGATTGATTCCCAACACATAGAGGAACAAGACCTGCTCCCTCCTCAGGTACCTTTTTCTTCCACAAGCTGATTATCTGGGAAGCAAAGAAAAATATCTCCTTGTCTCCTGGCTGCTGCATATGTTGTTAAGTTCAACTGCTTGGTATTCAGCCAGATCTCGGAAGTAAAGTAGGACAAATGGGTTGTTCTTCAGTGCCGTGTATTGTACATCCGTGGCTGCATGCAGTACAAGCCAAGTTTCAAAAGTTGCTTGCATGAAATAGTGTTTGGGTTTTTTTGGTTACCCATTTCCTAGATGTGTAGTAAAAATTTTTCTGTTCCAATGGAAAGTTACCTTGTTTAAAATATAAAAATAAAACAAGTCAAATTCTGAAACTTAGATACATGTAATAAAGTAGCTTCACAGGCATCACGAAAATAAACTATGCAACTTCTCTGACTTACATTGTAGACAGATCCTTGGACTCTTGATGAATTGCACGTCTACATGTATTATATCTGTACAGAAACTTAGAAAAATAAAATGTTTAGTTTGAGAATTGAAATTGTCTTAGACGGAAAAGGACCAATATTGTGATTCTCAGTTACTCAGAGAAATCATGGGAGAGAGAGATCTACTGTAATGAAAGAATCTGCTACTTTGGGTAAACTAACCCTTTGATCACATTGATGTTCATGTGTCTTTCGAAATCAACGTGAGGACTTTCACTCATGTGATTCTGATACATTACATGAGTCAGAGTGTAGTGATGCTGGCAGATATTGAGGAGCTTGATAAAACAATGGCTCTGTTACTTAGGTATTCAGTGTTTTAATCCTGAAATAGCATGGTGGCATTCATTACTCCTTAGTTAAGTGACAGCTGAGTTTCACCAGTCAGCTCTTTGTCATTGTGTGTATTCGAATCTTCGAGTATGTAAAGCTGAGCTTTGTTGTGGTGACAGATAGACAGGTTGGTTGTGGTTAAGAAAACATTTTCACCCTTATATTAGTGCATTATAATCTCATGGTTGGAAAATGTATGGATGAACGGAAATATTGAAGAACATGACATAAGTGGGATTTTCTCTGGTGGATTTGTAAAGACTCAGAAGTACTCTTAGCAAAAATTAATTTGGCAGGGAAACAGTTTGAAATAGTAAGATTGAGGCTCTGGTTGTGTGCAGTTTTAATTTTCTTTGACCCGTTGTGCAAGAGAAGGAAGTTGAAACTAGTGATTCCTGTCCAGATTGTAAATTCTGCCACCTTTAACCTCTCTGGAGTTGCCATTGGATAAGTGAGACTTCCTACCCATCTCAGACTGACTTGCTGCCACAGATGACAGGAGAGATTTCTGCATGTCTGTTAAATCTGTTAAAGCGTTTAGAATCTCTTTGAATTTCAGATAATATGTATGGAAAAATTGCTCTTCACCCATATTTTCATTCTGGACAAAACTAATGTGCTGAATGAACTGACTTTGTTCCCTACACTTTCAAGGTCTCATAATGCAACTCTTGTTTTACTGTTGCATGCATTCAAGATGTTCATTTAGCTTTATGGACATCTGTCATGCTTTTGCACATTGTGCTGGCATATCTATCCTTTCCTCAGTGAAGAAACTATTACTGGAATCTTTGCAATTACCTGGTTCTTGGAAAAGCACGTCTTGACAATCTCTGAATCTTGGGTTGCACAGGAGTGCTAGTGCTCTAGCTTTGCTACAGGAAGTACAATTTACTGCGGCTCTGTTACATGCAACATCTCTCGTTGTCTCCATGTGCTGTCTCGGTATCAAGTTACAGCAGTTTCTGTTACTTTGCGAAAGAATGATCTGATGTTGTAAAATTATTGTGGTTTAAAGCTTTGGGGAAAAATATTTTAAGGAATACTAATGTAATTTTAATTGTGTAAAGTATTTATTTTTTGTGTTAAAAAATGCTTGTATGTTAAGAAGCTGAAATTTTAAAGGAAACTAGGCTTTTAATATGTGCTTCTCTTCCCTATTTTTTTATATCAATTATTGGTGCAAATATGATGTAAGAGCTTTAAGTTAAATATAGCTAGTCTTTAGAATCATGTTTTGTGTCTATTTTGTTAACTGTTTCTTTACTTTTTGATTTATTTCCCCAAGTCTCCATCTGATGTACTCTTTGAAACAGGGATTATATCTCATTATGTTCTTTCCTATGCTAATATCAATAGGACCCTAATTCCAATGGGGGTTTTAAATTTACTTGTGACAAATCAGCTGCTTACTGTGATGGTGAAAACATTGCTGACAGCACATTGCACATAGCAGCCCTCGTGCTGCTTCCAACCACAACTGCCAGTTTTATCAAAGCACTTCTCTCCAAACTCCTATGACAAATTTGTTACAAAATGAAAAACAGTTGTAAGGACCTTGAGTACAATAGGAGGGAGTAATCTTTGGTATCTGTTGGTTGTGGTAATTGTAAGAAACTGTGCTTTGATAGAGAAAAGGTTCTTGCCAAGGGAATGATTAAACTTCCCATTCTGTTGATTTTTTTCTGGGATTTTGTCAGATGTTTTGCAGATAATTGTTTTACAGCTACTTTTAAAACTGTATCAATGTGTCCTTAATTATACCTTTTAGTATAGATTTGCAAAAATTAAAAGTTAACTTTGGGCCTGATCTTTTTAATGGAAATTCAGAATTAGCTCTGTTTTGGTGTAGGGTACAATATTGCTATCATTTTAGACAATTTAAATGTAATAAATACTTGAAGACATTTAGTAAAATTTGAACCTGTAGTCATCTTAGTTGCTTTTTGAAGCCAATGTCATATATGCAAGATTATACGGAATTTTGTTATGATGTTTTGTAACTTGATGAGAAAAAGCACCAGTGTGCCTAAAAAAGTAATTCTCGCCTTCTTTCTAATAGTGTTGTTAGAAAAGGGAAAAATTGTTTTACTAGATATATGGGCTATGAAATTTATGTTCAAGGGACATGTTTTTTAAATAAAATAATAATTCTTGTTTTAAATTATTTGCTTTCTCTTTCCTCTATTGCTTTTGCCTTTCGTGATCGAAGTCTAGGAGAGTAAGTCAATGTTTTAATGAACTTTTGGGGATTTTTTTTTCTGATGTGCTTATAACAAGTTAATTCATTTCACTGAATTGTTTCACTAGATCAGGCCAAAAGTTATTTCAGTTGATTTTGTTCGCTAAAACTCATGTATTATATATGTATTTTTAATTAGATTAGAAAAAAGTTACTATTTAGCATTTGGTTTTGTTTGTTTATATATGTGTGTTTTTGTAAATATGCATGCTATATTCTGTTGCATTCTTTTTGAAATTTTATCTTAGCCTTTACTCTTTGATTATAAGATTATGCAATAGTACATTTATATTTTTTTAAAAAGTCATTATTTTGAGATGCTATTTGCATCCATACTATATCTCAAACACCTAATGAAGTAATGGAGTCTTGAACATGCAGTTAGTTCAAGATAGTTGATATAAAAGCAAGCTCTCCTATGGATGTAAAACATGCATTAGGAGTTCTCTGTCTTTTTTTAATCTTTATTAATTTGTGAAGTTGTGGTAGAGAAGAGAAATAAAGAAACATAGGCTTAAAGGTTAGGAAAACTTACTGTATACATCAGGAAACATTAATGGTGTTTTCCCCTTTTTTAGGATTCACAGAGCAGACAAGGAGGATACAGTATGCATCAGCTTCAGGGGAATAAGGAATATGGCAGTGAGAAGAAAGGTTATCTTTTAAAGAAGAGTGATGGGTATGGTCTTGGAGCACATAATGCGTAATGAGAACTTTACTATGTTCATGAACTGATTTTTATTGGTTTCTACTGTGAGTGCTTAAGGAACATTCTCCTAATGCATATGCCACAAGTACTCCAGAATTTCACACTTCAAATCTGAACAGATGTGAATTTAATGTAGTAAATGTAAAGAGTATGACAAGCAATCATTTAAAAAGTCAAATTAAAAAGAAAGCTATTGTCTTTGTAAGTCTCTAAAAGGTGATTAAGACTTGTCATAAATCTCCAAGTTACTTTTCGTGAGGCATTTGGTAAAATTTTGACTGCATCTGTTTGTTTCTCAAGGCTAATCTTCTCAAAATGTTAATGGGATTAACGTGTGTTTTGAAATCATCCCTAGTTACTGAATTTGTTGTTGTTGATGTTCTTATGTAGGTTAAGGAAAGTATGGCAAAGAAGAAAGTGCACTGTTAAAAATGGAATTCTTACCATATCACATGCAACGGTAAGTTATTTTTATACCTTTTTATTAAAATAATAAATTAACATCTTTTCCTGATGAATCTGTTGGTGTTAATCTGTCATTACAAAAAAGATGTCATTTCTGCTTCTGACTGTTCTGTGGATTATCAGAATTGGAGACTGCCTTATGGAATTATTGTTACACTTGCTCTGTTAAACTTTTTTCCTAGTTGTCTGCTGCTAACCACTAGTGGGAACAGTGCTTCAGGTTAAATGGAGCAGTACACCTGTTCTTATTATACCTTTGAGATACGGGATATGATTCGTCGCAATAAAATGAAGTGTCTACAGTGTAGCTGTCTGTATCAGAGCAAGATCCTGTAGACTCATCTCTTAGCCACTGGAGAGCTGGTTAATGTAGTCCAAGGAGTCTTGGTAGATTTGGTTAGATGTCTTGTTATAAACTCAGTCCTGGCTGTTGATTGTATTGGAGGACCGATAACTAGCTCACACATACATGTCTGTATTACAGATGTTTTATTCCTACATAGGATGTTAACTGTTTAAAACACTTAAATGCCTACACATTCGTTTTGTAAAAAAAATTTAAATTGTTCTGCTAATCAGAATGAGAAAATGAGAATAGAGGCTACTTTGAAATTAATTTCGAAACTTGTTGTGGACTGTATGAAGCAAGAGAACCCTTCTGTAGCCTTCTAAAATTTTTCTTCAAATTTTTTTTCCTCACTGCTATAGCTTATGAGAGTTGATTTAATACTTAAATGTGCTTATCAATAGTTTGATAAGTAAATGGTAAATATATTGAACAGACTTTTCAATGAATGCTTCAACTGGGTTTGCTCATAAGGATTGTCACGGTATATCTGTGAAGCACCTAATTGATACTAGATGTTATTGATAGAGTCTGATGGATGAGTGTTAATACTTCGAGTGCTTTCAATTAAAAGTCTGAAATTTTGGGAAGTTTTGATCATAGTGAGCTCTGGGAATTGGGCATATATCTGAAGTATCTTCCAAAGAATGCAAAATCATGGGGAAGCAACAACATTATCATTGAGGTCCTAAAACTGTCTTGCGGCACTAAGACATAAACTTGTTGCAAAAGGAGATGGCCTCATTTCATCACCCTTTTTTCCACTTTGCCCCAAATTCCACTGATGGCCATGAGTATCAGTGTCTAAAGTTAACTACCTATCTTAAGAAAGTTAAAGGGAAGTCACTACATTTTATACTAGAACGTTGGGATTTCTTAATGGCTAGGAAGACATCCTCACCTCCTTTGAGAAGTCAGTCAAATCATTTATACCTAGGTTAGTAATGGTTCAGTTATCACCCTTCACAAAAAAAAAAGTATTGTTAAGCTCAAGACTTAGTGATTTAGAATTCTTTGAATTGCACGGTTGATTGTAGTTTTCCTTTTCTTGTATGTAGCTGTGTAAAAGCAGTCCATTTGCTTTTTTCTGTCGCAGTGCCAAGAGGAAAGAAATTTTCTTGTTTTCATAGAATGGTAGGGGTTGGAAGGGACCTCTAGAGATCATCTAGTCCAACCCCCAATGATGAAAAGTTCAATGATGAAAAGTTCAGATCATGACAGTCTATGCAAGACTAAACTTAGAAAACTGATACTCCAGTCACATATTTACTCCTTCAAGGAATTGTTGCTCCTTAAGTGTCAAAAATAGTGTGTTGATGAACTTGTTCTGATAAATGCTTGACAATGTGGGAAATGAGCTTCAAGATTATTTTTATGTTTGCTGATTTTGCATTATTTTTATATTTGCTTTACAATTTCTAATATAAACAACTTCCAAAACTCAATTCAGAAGTACTTACTGATAACTGATGTCTCATGTTCAGTTTATATCTGCCAGCTGTAGTAACTTTAATTCAGTATCTCTGTGGTTTCTGACATACCTGTATAAACCCAAAATACTTCAAAGACATGTTTAGTATGTCTTATGTAATGTAATTACAGCAGAGAATATTAGTAGCTGTATTTATTCTGAGTTCTGAAACTCCAGATATCCAACTTCCCACTTCCATTTTAAAGTTTTAGAATTATATCTTTGATTTATTTAAAACGACAAGAAAATTGGAATATGGGCATGCTGTAATGAAAAATGACTGATAGTTTTACCATTGTTTATGGAATACAATAAAAAACTTCAGTATTAGCAAATTCTAAATTGAGGTTTATTCCTTTAATCCCTTTCAAATAGTCAGGAAGAATTGCCATGAAGATTTACATTTTGTTTAGGTTTAGCAGTCTGTCCATTCTGACAGACCTAATCAAAGTCATGCTGGTCTTAACATGTTTTGAGGGTATACATGTATGCATGCCGGTGCTTTAAATTAATGTCATACATGCCCACTCCCCAGAAAGGAAAAATAATCCTAAATCAAGACATTTTTAAAGTAAAGTAAATTTTCTTTTTAGTCCAACAGGCAACCAGCTAAACTGAATTTATTGACCTGCCAGGTGAAGCCAAATGCTGAAGATAAGAAGTCTTTTGATCTAATATCACGTACGTAGCAACTTTAATACCATCTTGCATTATGTGGGATTTCTAAAAACGTCATTACAAGATATTTTGAGTAAAAATAAGGCTACAGTTCAAAATTCATGTCTGTATCCAGATATATGCAGTGGCTCACAAGTGTTTAGATCCCTCTAGTTTGGAAGATGGATTGAATGGACAAATGAATAAAGAACCTATTTTGTGTGTATGTGTGACATCAATACAGTTCATTTCTAACAAGCCATGAAATGCAGTCTACGTACTATTCTCCTAAGTTGAGAGAGATGTCTAACAGCTTAGTGGAACAGGCATGAGCTGTATCCACCGGGAAAGGGAAAAGACCTTTGGCCTCATCTTGTTTTGTCTGTTTTGCTTTTTCAGTGCTGTTTGGGGGGTTGAGGAAGGCAAGGATAATTCAGTTTTTCTTGTTCTCTTGTCATTTTAAAATATGCTTCTGTTTGTCTAAAATTGGTAGTGACTTGTCTTCTCAGCATTAAAGCTCCTGTGATTTCCCTCCTTCCCGTTTTAGTCTTGTATAGCAGGTATTTGTACCCAGTTGGATTTGAAAAACTTTTGAAGTTGATGAGCCAACTTACTGTTTTTCAATCTTTACATGTATAGAATTGAAGAACAAACAGTTCCAAGATTCTATATTTACAAGGACAGTCTATGAAGCCTTTGAATGTGAGGGATAATATGCAGTTCGTATCTCATCCTTTGGTTAGTAAAAAGAAGTTTCTTAACCTGAACAGAGGGAGAAGTATATAATAGGAACAAATTCATTTTGCCCTTTTCTGCTACTTACGTTTCAGATTTGACTTTAGAAGGGCAGAATTTGATTCATATGCTTATTTTATTTTAATATTTCCAAACACAAAGACTTTTGAAATATGTACATTTGGTGTTAAATCAAAATTCACAATTTTATTTTTCTCTGTTTTTTTTAAATTGTTTTCCATAGCTATGGATAAAATACTAATGTTGCTAGTTAAGAGCAATTGCTCTGAAAGGCTTCAGTTGCCAAATAGGTTTTAGTAATAAATAAGCAGATATTTTAAAATACATCACATGCCCAATGAAAGTATGTATTTATTTATTTTAGATAACAGAACATACCACTTTCAAGCAGAAGATGAACAGGAATACGTGGCGTAAGAATGTTTACATTTTTTCAAGTTTATTTTGGTGTATAAAATCATACATATCAGTGGAAATAGTTTTCTCAGTGAATGCAAAAGTAGTGCCTGTCTGTTTTATCTGCTGTTGCGAATGTATAAATGTAAACTATTTTGTGACACACTACAGGGCTCTCTGAAAACCTTGTAACATTAGAAACAAAACAAAAACCCAACCCAACCAAAAAAACATTAAAATTGTGTACCCTGCCAGCACATGGTTTGTGTGCGTTTGCTTGGTATGATAAAGTAGATCACGTTATTAGGGTTCAAATGAAATATTTTAAAATTCTTCTTAAATCTTTTGTCAACCTGCTTTTGCAGTTGCTTCATTTCCTCCTGATCCTACTTTTTCCTTTAAATTAAAAATAATAAGTAGATAAAAGATCTCCATGTAACACATAGAAAATATTTACCAGTAATGCAGCTTTTCTACTGTAGGCCTAGAAATAAACAGCAAAGCAGATGTCTTTGAGATTTGTGTACTTCAGAATCCAGTAACTTGCTTCATTAATGCGTTTCCAACCAGATTATTTCCTTTAAAACAATCGTTCTTCCTGCTACATCAGAACCACTTCTTGTCTTGAGAACCATGTATCACTTTTTTCCCTCCTGATACTGCTCTCAGTGTCATCAAACATGTGTTGTGCAGAACATTACAATCTAATACTCATCACCTGACAATTCTAGGAATAAAGTTACTAGGGTAAAAACCTGGCTGGCTGGTTGGATCCAAAGACTTGTGATGAATGGAGTTAAATCCAGTTAGCAGCTGGTCACAAGTGGTGTTCCCCAGGGCCCAGTATTGGGGCCAGTTCTCTTTAGTATCTTTAGCAATGATCTGGACGAGGGGATCGAGTGCACTTGCACTCAGTTTGCAGATGACACCAGGTTGGGTGGGAGTGTTGATCTGCTTGAGGGTAGGAAGGCTCTACAGAGGGATCTGGACAGGCTGGATCGATGGGCCAAGGCCAGTTGTATGAGATTTAACAAGGCTCAATGCCAGGTCCTGCACTTGGGTCACAACAACCCCATGCAATGCTACAGGCTTGGGGAAGAGTTGCTGGAAAGCTGCCTGGTGGGAAAAGGACCCGGGGGTGTTGGTTGACAGCCAACTAAATATGAGCTGGCAGTGTGCCAAGGTAGCCAACAGCATCCTGGCTTGTATCAGAAATGGTGTGGCCAACAGGACTAGGAAAGTGATTGTCCCCCTGTACTTGGCACTGGTGAGGCTGGTCCTTGAATACGGTGTTCAGTTTCAGGCCCCTCCACTATAAGAAAGACATTGAGGTGCTGAGCGTGTCCAAAGAAGGGCAACAAAGCTGGTGAAGGGTCTGGAGCACAAAGCCTGTGAGGAGCAGCTGAGGGAACTGGGATTGTTTAGCCTGGAGAAAGGGAGCCTGAGGGGAGACTTTATCGTTCTCTATGACTACTTGAAAGGAGTTTGTGGGGAGGTGGGCGTTGGTGTCTTCTCCCAACTAAAAAATGGTAGGACAAGAGGAAATGGCCCCAAGTTGTGCCAGGGGAGGTTTCGATTGGATATGAGAAAAGATTTCTTCATGGAAAGGGTTGTCAAGCACTGGAACAGGCTGCCCAGGGAAATGGTTGAGTCACCATCCCTGGAGGTATTTAAAAGTTATGTAGATGTGACGCTCAGGGACATGTTTTAGTGGTGAACTTGGCAGTACTACGTTAATGGTTGGACTTGATGATCTTAAAGGTCTTTTCCAACCAAAACAATTCTGTGATTCTGTTATTCTAGTGAAGAGCCTCCCAGGCTGCCTCATTTTGCAGGACTGCTGTGCTCCTTTGTTACATGTCCGTATTCTAATGGAAGACTGCATTGCTCCATGTGTATTTTAAACATACAGGGAATGTTTGTAGGGTATTTCGGTTTGGTAGTGTTGGGAGGCAATGGCATTGACAGTTCAACGTTGGAAGGCATGAATGAAATAGGAAGGCTGGAGAGTTCTTTTCCACACAGCTATTTCATTCCACCGTCTTCTGCAGCTTCTTATGATGGCTCTTAGAGTGCAAAGCTGACTTGCTAGTCATGCTTACTGCATTCATTCATGAACTTAATTATTCCAGTAACTTTCTTAGTCAAGAACTAAGAAGTTCTGATCAGTAATGCACTTGATGAGTCTGAAGTTTGTGTTTCTCTGCCATATTTTAGTGTATTTGTTTGAATGGTGATGTTTGTGGGTTTTTTTGGTTCTTGATGCATGAGCAAGGTAGGGGGAGAATACATTAGTAAATTCTTCTAGTTGGCAGGTCAATAAATTTAGTTTAGCTCGCTGCCTCTTCGACTGTTTCAGAATTCCAGGCTGGTTTTGTTTCCCATTAGAACTCTAGTTCCCATTTGTTTACCACTAAAGTCCGATTTATCACTTTAAAGCCCAATGACTGAGAAAATTACTTGTACTGGAATATTTTTATGTTGCTGCAAGTTTTAAAAGTTTCATTTAGCTGAGGACACATGAGTTGCACTTAAGTGCTGGAATACATGCAGACAAACTAATGCTAAGTGTATTTATTTTGCCTGTATTGACACTGAAATTCACCAACAAAAAGATACTAAAATGCTACTCGGACAACTATTTTGTTTCACAAAATTACTTAAGTGACCCAAGTAATGATATGTACTTGGAGATGCATGTGGAAACTTACTTCCTTTTTTCTTTAGGAAAATTTGTGCAGTATCTTTAATTGAAGTTCATGAACCAGAATGACTGTTAATGTGTTGATGAAAAACTACAATATAACCAAACGTTCTGTTTTTCTTGTGCAGCCACTAGTAGGTCCTAAATAGCTTTATTATCTAAAGTATCATGGGAACAGCGCCCTTTGCCATCCAACCTTGTTGATTTAAGAGAGTTCTGCAGGAACTATGTGATGAGCTCCTTGATTAGAGTTGTCATCCTCTTGTTTGTTTCCACTTGGCTTGTATGTGTGTGCCGGTCTTGTCCCTTTCTTCTCCGTCTTGTTGTGTTTTGCCCACTCACTTTTAGTGCTGCCTCTGTCTTTTTTTTCTTCGTTCACCAGTTGAGGAATAAATGCATAAATGGATTTTCAAACCACTTTCCTTGCAGCCTCACATCTAAATAGAGAAAAAAGCAAGATGCATTTCTTTATACTGTAGTTTAACTGAGCTTGCATACATTGTCCTAGTGATCATTTTAAACTGCTTCCATAAATAGCTCCTCAAACTACTTAATAAAATAATACTAAAGCAGATGGTTTAAAACACAAATCAATGAAGCCTGCATTCTGTTATAGGTCTATTACTGATTCCCCTCAAACTGCTTCCCCTTAGTCCAGTGCATTTCTTGATTCTTACCGAGCCAGCTGCCTGCTAACCTTTAATTACTGCTTGAATGTCCTTAAAAATTCTGAATTGATTAGTTTCTCTTGTAGATAAAGTACAGTGTGTGTGTATATATGTATATTATAAGAAATGTAACCTCAGATCTCTAAAATAATGATTTTTTTAATACAATAATAATAGACTCTTTCTGCTTTTTTATAATTGTGGATAGAGCCAAACATGCTCTAGACATGACCTTTTAGTTCTTTTCTACTCTCTTCTTGAAGGTCAAGAGTATATCCATTTCGGTAGGAAAAGCCTGGATTATAAACAAAGCTATATTCAGAAATTTTTCTGTGAAGAAACACACATCTGACTTCGTTCTAGCGTTTAGCAACAGTCTTCAGATGTTTTCTACTTTGGGAAGACTGAATTAGAAGGTCTTGATACTATCTGTTGCTTGATCCATACAAAAAAGTTGTTTCTCAAAGTTTAGAAGTTACTATGCTAGTGTTCCGTTCATGCGTTCACCTGGAAACAACAATGTTGCAATAGGGATTATCAGAAGAGACCAACTTTTATTGCAAGCAAAAAAAAACCCCTATTAGCATGGTTATTCTGGGAGGGCTTTTATTGGCTTAGAAATACTGAAGAAAAATGAGGACTAATGAGGATAGTGATGAGCTTCTTCAAAGCTAGGAATGTCCAGCAAACAAAATGCCTTAAAGGACCACAAGAAACTGCTGAGACCCAGGAAAAAAAGTGTAGTAGAAGACCGAACAACCTGTCGTAATGTATTAGATAGAAGACAAAGCAATTCTGTGAGACTTGAGTAATTTTTAATTATTTGAAAGAACGCTACGAAGCATTACCAGAAGCTTTTTGACTGTTAGCTTGATGCTGGTGAAATAAAGCAAATGTATTTAGAGAAAAAAAAAAAGACTAGTGCAGATAAGAAAAAAGGGGAAGAACAGCAGCCATAAGACAGTTTTTACAAACTGTTGACACTGAGTTAATATAGTATATTTACTGATTTGTCTTGTTTATTTTTGAGTGTACTGCCTGCCAGGAAGGCCTGGTGACCAACTGGAGACTTCTTGTATAAATGGCATTAGTCATTAAGAATGTGTCTGTTACTGTGCTTATGTTAATGGGCCTTGCTGCTGCTGTCTGGGAAGAGCTGGCACTGCGGCGCCTCGTGCTCCGAGTGTCTCACACATGACACCAGTGACGTGCAGCCTTGGACAGGGGGTTCCTTCTAGCTGAGGAAATGCATCCAAAATAAGTTATTGCTCTTAGAGTTCAGAAACTCTTAATATGGAAATCTGTATCAAACTAACATCTTGCTCAGTCATGTCTTGTTTATTTTAATTGCATCTAATATTTTTTTAATTGTTACTGCATAGTTTGAGTTTTATTCAAATTCCACATTTTTAACAAACTAATCAAATTGTAACCCTGAAAGTAGTCGTCACCAAATGTCAGAATAAGTGTTGTCTGTCTGAGTTTAATGAATGTTACTCTGTTTAACACATGACTATAATATTAGAAGCAAGCCTCTTATTTTTTTTCGCATTGGATTTCATCGGAAAAATTGCAGAAGAATGCCATCTAGTGTGGGTTCTTATATTGTACCATATAGCTAGAGAGAGAGATTCATGTGAATATATTTATTTTCAGCATGTAAACTGTGGAGCAAATTTGTTCTCAAGTATTTAAATTTCTCTTTTATTTTTAAGGTTGGTTTTGCAATAATTTTTGAAGCATTTTCTTTTAAGTACAAGTTCTCAGATTATTCTCTGCTCATAAAAATGAAAAAAATGTATGTGTATGAAGTATATAATATACAGTACCCATACCAGTTCGGCTCTGAATCTGTATTGCAAGATTATTGACGTAATTTTTCTCTCTGCAATCCTTTAAAGTTTATCTTTGCATTATTATTTCAGTGAGAAATTATGAATTTCAATCTGAAGTTTTATTGGTTTGCTTAGATGGCCATAGCCATTTTAGCACATTTCAGAAGATTAATGGTTGCAGATAATTGTGATATTGTAAACAGGAAATGGATTGAGGGCACTGCCAATTTAAAATATATCTGCATTAAGAATGTGTATTTGCAGTAGATCTGAAAACATCTAAAATCACTATACCTGGGAGGATTTTTTTTTAACTTGCTCTTTTTCTGAATTCGGCAACACTGCATCTGCAATGTGCTTGTCCTTAGTATAACCACTTTGCCTCTTTGCTTCCACCTGTAGGGCAGCAGCCACTGAGAGTGATTTTTGTTGGCTTTTAATTACAACATTATTGTATGAACAAAAACTTGCAGAGTGATTGAGGGGAGGGAGGTGGAAGTAATGCCTGATATGTCATTAAAGAGGCTTGATTTGTTGCAGTCAACAGTTGCTCTTAACATTTTATGTTGGCTATCAATATTGGTACTCTCCTGTCATCTTCTCCTCTTTACCGCATTTGTTGCCATGGAAACTTTCATTAATTTGGACATTACAGTCAGACTCTGATTAGGGCACCGAGACCTGCATTTTGAAAAGCAAGCAGACATCAACACATACAGACATGTGCTTGCTCTTTCCTCTTCATGAAGAGACAGATGCACACTGGAGAAAGTAGTGGTTACAATTTTCTCCTTTAATAATGGAATAGACTTCAGGAGGATCTTAGGCACCTACTTTTAAAGCAGTTAAATTTACAGGAGCTTAATTGTACCCTTTCTCTTCCACAGCTTCTGCTTATTTGAGGAACCTGAGAACTGTACTGCTTTGACTTTAAAATTGTTCACCAAAGGGACATTAGAATTAAGATTTTTTTTTTTCTCTTTTTCTCATTCTTACTTACCTTTTCTCAGTTCTTTCCGTTCCATCTCTCACTTTCCCCCCACTCAGTCTCTCCCACAACACATTCCTTCCCTATATTCCCACTAATATTTTGTTCCCTGGGAAGCTTTCTACAGTTTATAGATTAACTTGTATTTGCAAATGCAGATCTTCATTCAGGTCTTTATCTTGTGCTAGATGGATATCAGTATTGACTAACAGCAAAGAAGAAGCATTAAATATGGCATTCCGTGGAGAGCAGAGCACAGGGGAAAACAGTTTAGAGGATCTGACAAAAGCCATTATTGATGACATACAGAGATTACCCGGAAATGAAGTCTGTTGTGATTGTGGCTCACCAGGTATCTCAAATTGTTAATGTCATCAACTTCTTGTTGGGAGTGAAGTAATTTCTTTAAAGTGTTTGTAGATTGCAAACTAATTTTCTAAGTGATGCGTTGTTCAGTCTTCAACCTGTGTTTAAAAGAACAAATACGACTTTCATACGTTAGTTCCATTTAATTCACTAAAATATTTTTGTGTTGTCTGTGCTTACTTCCAGCAGTTCAAGCCCCTCTGGAGTTTGAACTGTTCTTGTTGCACTGTCTCTAGATGCTTGTTGCACTTGAATGGAAGTTGCTTGGCATCACTGATCCTGTGCATGCTACTAAGTAGAAGTGAGTAATGCTTAGACAATGACTGTGGCAAAATTGACCTGGCCAGAATCTTACTCTAAGGTTTTATCTTAGCCTAAGACTACTGGAATTGCAGTATCAAAAATATTCAGGGGCAGAATAAGTAGTCTTGTGCAAAGAATAAGACCCGGAGTTGGAATCCTATCGGATTGTATCTTCAGAAGTACAGAGTTACAGGTCAGTTGTATGTCGCTTAGAGCGTAAGAAGAGTCAACTTGTCATAGAACTACTGAATCGATGTGGTAGTTGGCAGCTGTTACAGCTTTCACATCTAAAGAGATGCTTCAAGAAGGTGATATTCATTTGGAACTGAGCAGACAGTTTTTATCTTGAAGATGCTTACTGACACAGAACTGATACAAATAAGAAATACCTAGATAAAAATACAAAGTGGAATATAATTATGTCAAATCCTGGAATTGGTTCATTCAATTATTTCATCATGTAAAGCTACAGAAACTTCAGATTACAGTTCTCATTCATCTTTTAATTTACAGTGATGTTTTAAGCTTCACTCCTGCACCCAGCTTGCTGCTTTAAAACTCTTGACTTAATGCTTTATCAGTTACTACTTAAGATCAAGGAAGAAATTATTTTGAAGACATGTATGTATACAAAATATGTCTGGAGCTTTTTCTTATCCTTAAAAACTGGTCTTTCTTCTTATGTAGCATTCATAGTATAAGATCTGTTTGCGTATTACATGCAGATCTCCTCCATGACAGCAGTTGTTAGTTGGGGTTTTTTTTGTTGGACTAGCCAACATTCCTTAAATTTACTACAACATATTACTGGTTTTACGTATTAGAAAATGCTATGGTTAATCTTTTATGAAGAAAGACTATTTAAATTTTAAAAAGTAAAGATTAAAACTTCAGAGGTTGCCAGCAGTGGAATTCAGGAGATCTGTTCCTTTTAAAAACAGGAAACAAAACCCTTACCTTCTTTGCACAAGAAACAAATCCTAAATGTATTCAAATACGGGCATTCAGTATGGATTTATAAGTTTAAATTCAGTGCCTTTGGGACTTTCCCTAAATCTGAAAAACTTAATTCTGTTGGTAGCAATTTGTCGTTAAATTTGCACTGCCGTTTGGAGAAAAGTATGCAATATTCTTTGTTTCCATTTGTTAAAACACTAAATGAGGAATTATTTCAGAACACATTGGGATTTCTTACCACTGTTGAAAACCTTCCCTTGGACTTTGGTTAAATATTTTGTTTTTCAATTCTGTAGATCCAACATGGCTATCAACTAATTTGGGCATTTTAACCTGCATTGAGTGTTCTGGAATACACAGAGAAATGGGTGTCCATATTTCTCGAATCCAGTCTCTGGAATTAGACAAATTAGGAACGTCTGAACTCTTGGTAAGTTTCTTTAATTTGACTTTTTTTTTTTAGACAAATGTTGACCTATATATAGGAAAAATTCAGGTGTATAATTTAAAATGAATTTTTTCAAGGTATGGGTTTTGCAGAATGTCGTCTTCATATTTTTGTATCTATCTTACAGGAGGGTTTTTACTATTATGTATTCATATGATAGATGAATATTATGTGTCATATAATATTTACTATTTTATATATATGCTTTTGACCACCTGTCACTTCTCATGTTCGTTTCCTGAAGTCTTGCAGGATGAATATTGACACCCATTGTGATTAGTGCAATCAGAATGTTGCCTGTCATTAGCTGATCTTGACCCTAAATGAGGACAGTCTAAAATCTCATATAATTAAAAAAAATGAAAGCTAATTTAACTTGTCAAGTGAGAATGACCATTGCTAATTTTGACAGAAAAATGTTGGATGAATCTTTTAATTTGATGGAAGAAACCCTGTAACATTCAAGTTATGAAAGGAATGTGATGTGAGACTACTAAAAAAAAAAAGGGAGGGGAGGGTGAAAATAAAGTAAAAAAAAAAAAAAAGGGGGGGTACAGCAGATTTGTCACCCCAGCTGTGTTTGACCTGTGAGAAGACACTTGTTACAGAAATTTTGTATAGGAAAATAGAAGATAAAGGCAATTCTAGGTTTGTGTATAGGTTTAACATTAACAGTAGTACTCTTTTTGTATCTTGAGTTGTTTGCAAAGTTACTATTCATGCAAATGAAATTCTACGACGCATGACTCTCCACTAGGTCTGAGCTTCTTTCCAAAAGTAACTTCCTGATCAGTGTACTAGCACAGTTTTAGTGTTCGTGCTGCTAGTTCCTCATTCTGTTTTTATATTACAGGAAGATTGTCTTGAAATACAGATAATTAGCTGTGCCTGTGAAGCCTATTGTACAAGTTCTTGGATGATAGAATTCACACTTGAAAATATTTTTCTAATTGCTTTATATTTAAATGTAATTATCCTGCTTTATTTTTGCTGTCCTGTGTGTTCCATCATTTCTGAATAGTGGGGAAAATGCACATTAATAGTCTAGTTTTTAGGTTGCTGTTAGACCCAAAAAAACCCAACCCTCATATATGCTTTTTTTCTTCCTTATTGCAGCTGGCCAAGAATGTAGGAAATACTAGTTTTAATGATATTATGGAAGGGAATTTACCTAGTCCTTCACCTAAACCCAGTCCATCAAGTGATATGTAAGTTTTGAATCTCTAAATTCTTTAACAATAATTTTACTGTGGAATATATATGCGACGTAAAATGTCTTAACCAGTAACCAAGCCAGAGGAGGGCTAGGATGGCAGAAGGCTGGGGTTTTTTTACCCCAACTGTGGAGTTTTTTAGAAGTTCGGTCTCTGTGATATCATCACATTTTAGCTACTTCAGTTTCTCAGTGTAGAAAACTTTAACATTGGGTTTCAAGATCCATTATTTTGAGTCTTGAATATTTTTGAGTTTTGTAGTATACCCTCAAGTGATAAACACAGTTGGACTAAATGATGCTAGTTTTAGGTACTACCTTGAAATGGTGACGAGCTTTCTTCTTTTCCCTGGTGTAGGAGTTGCACAGAGAACCTAACAGATGTGATGTTGCCACAGAAGACCTTTTAACCTATTATCCTGTTTTCTAGCTGACTTAGTATTTTTTCTTTTATCCTGTTTTTAGCATGTTTTTCATGCTTATCCTGTTTTTAATATGTAGATATGTTTCCATGAGAAATCACACTTCAGGCTTTATTTTTTCTTTGGTCTTAGTCCCCAGAATCAGAGTAATTTTCATATGTAGCAAGGTGACAGGATAAAATTGAATATGTACCTTATTTTGAGCTTGTTTGCAAGAAAGACATGCATTATAATAAGTAACACAGTCTTTATCTGATATTTTTCCTCTTCCCTTCTCAACTCAACATGAGTTAGGCAAGGTGATTTTTAAATTTAAATCATTGACCCATTTTTCAAAAAATTTCTGAACCAAGCTGTGTTTTCACACCCCACAGGACTGCACGTAAAGAATTTATCACTGCTAAATACGTAGACCATAAGTTCTCTAGGAAGACTTGTGCATCTGCAGCAGCTAAACTGAATGAATTACTTGAGGCTGTCAAATCCAGGGATTTACTTGCACTAATTCAAGTCTATGCAGAGGGGGTAGAGCTGATGGAGCCACTGTTAGAGCCTGGACAGGTAAGCTGATCAGGTAAACAAAGCCGAGTATTTTAAATAATGTGTTACTTGTGAAAAGTCCAGGATCTGGGGCTGCTACATTAGGTGCTAAAACAAGAGAAATAATAGATGAAAATGGTGGATTTTGTCTTCCTTTCCTTAATGTGGCATCCTTGTGGGGAGGGAAAAGACGACTGTGTATGTTGTCATCAATGGTCTGAAGGAGTATGAAATGCAATAGTGATGTCATACATTGTTCTAGGTGCAACTATAGTATGTCGAAAAGCACCTATTCTGCGGTATGTTTATTTTAGGAAAAGAACCACAGAGAGAGGACTTGACTTGACAACCCAGGGTCACCTGATATCACAGACGGTGTAATAGCCGCTTTTAAAGTAGTTGTTGAAGGAACATCTTGAATTGATTGACTGAATACAAGTCTCTGTTTATATGAGGAAAGAGTAAATCTGATGCCTTCACAGCTTCTGGTGAAACATTTACAGAAGTACAATTTCTTTGAACCAGGAAGAGATTTTTTTTTAATTTTATTTTATTTTTAAATAAAGTTCTGAATAATTGATCTTCCTTCTGAATCCAGTAACGTTTCTTTTGAAAAATCAGTCCAGGTTGACCTCAAATATCAATGTAGAAATGTTGCTAAAGAGCACCGTAACCTGTTTTCATAGATAATTGATGCTGCATAATCACTTGGTTGGCAATGTTTTCTCCCATTACTTTCGAACCCAACTTGGAGAGATCTCAGAGAATGTTTTCAGCAAGTTCTGTGAAAACTTGGCAAAGGACAGAGTGCTTGTCTGTATCAAGTGGAGGGAATAAGTTTGATATAAGTTCGATATACTCTCAGCACTTGAGATATCACAGAGTGCTTATCATGGAAACACATTACAAATTCTCTAACTACAGGGTAAACTTTCTATATTCGTCATCCATAGTAGTTACGACAGAATTAGCTCCTTAACATTTCTGAGCTATTCTAAGACTGTTCAGCCTGGAGAAGAGAAGGCACGGGGCATCTTATCAACGTATATAAGTACTTGAAGAGAGGATGCAAAGAAGACAGACCCAGACTCTTTTCACTGGTGCACAGTGAGGCAACGGGCACAGACTGAAACACAGGAGGTTTCCTCTGAACATCAGGAAACTTTTTTTGTTTATCATGAGGATGACTGAGCACTGGCATAGGTTGCTCAGGGACATTGTGGAGTTTCCATCCTTGGAGATATTCCAAAGCCATCTGGATGTGGTCCTAGACAACCAGCTCTAGGTTGCGCTGCTTGGGCAGGGAGGTTGGCCCAGATGACCTCCACAGGTCCCTTCCAACTTCAACCATTCTGTGATTCTGTAAGAGATTTAATGTACGTAGGACTATGATTTTTGTGGATTTTTTTCTCTGATTTCGTAGGAAATAGTGTTGTGGCTATGCTTGGTGCTCACCGAGGTGTCATAAAGCAACAACTACTGTAAACTTGCTTGGTTTCCTTGAAAGGATCCCTTTTAGTCACTAGTAGCCAAAATGGTTAAAGGCTCCTCAGGATTGTTCCATCCAGCTGGGAAGATTGGTTTCGAGAAAGCTATGATCTCAGAAAGTGTGATGGCATTTCCTCTGAAGCGCATGGAGTCTTTTAGAGAAGAGAAAGGCAATAACTGTTTTCATCATAATTTCCTGATAATATTTTTCTGTTGAAAGACTTGTTGTAAAAGACTGAGTGACGTATATCTCGGTAGATCTGATATTATAAGCTTTGCAGAAATAAGACACAAAAATCTAACTTCTATTTATGTGTGTTTAGGAGCCAGGTGAAACAGCACTTCATTTAGCAGTCCGGACTGCTGACCAAACCTCTCTCCATCTCGTTGACTTCCTTGTACAAAACTGGTATGGATTATCATTTTTCATTAAATTGTACATGTAAAATGTAGATGTTCAAAGCTGTCCTTGCAGTGCTTTGAACAGTGTTTGCTCATCACTTACAATAGTTCTCCTTCGATATGTTTCAAAAGAGCATAATTTAATATCTTGGAGTTGACCTTTGTGCTCCAAATGAGTACAGAGAGGGAAAGAAGTGTAGATTAAAAACACGGATCATGGAAAGCAGTTACATAAAAATAGGATGAAAGGGAAAATCATGTAGAGCAAAAGAGAGCATTGATTTAGAACACATGACAATATGAAACAATGCAAACAAATAGTTCAGGTAAAAGAGGGATGACAAGTAAACGTTCCAAAGATATGACACATGCAAAGAAATTGTAAAAGTAGATGCCAAGGATCTTTCTCAGAAAATGATGAATAGAAGCTAGATTGACTTTGAAATATGTGTTCTAATAGTTAATAAAGTGTATTAAAGCTATTAAGAGCATAATCTTCTTAAATAGTAATTTTCAACTTATAGTTTATTGGCTGAGCTATTCTTTGTTGTCAAGAGATGCGTTCATAGAAGTGAAAAATCTTAATGGAAACTTATTTTAAGAAATCCAATGGTGTAGTGATAAAACATTATTTTTTTATATATTTCACAATATAGGTAGTGATTAAATGAGATCAATTCCAGTCTACTTCTGTAGTATGCTATTAAGTGAAAGAAGTGGCAGTCACTTGCTGTTTCAAATGGTGGGTTTTGCAGAATGATGGGAGAGGAGGGTTGGGGAAACACAGAGGACTCATCACAACTTGGCTTGAGCTGACAAGCTTGAGGATTTTTTTAGTTTTTGTTTTTCCCTCAGCATAACAAGTCATATCTGCTATGGAAATGTACTCAGTGAATACTTACTTTTCTTCCTTCCCCTCCCTAGTAGTTTATGTAGCATTGTATATAGGGAGTGATAGAGAGGAATTTTGGTCTGCTGGTAACAGCACAGACTTGGAATCCATGTTCTTGACACCATCTCTTGGGCTATGTGTACTGGCTGTGTAACCTTCACTTAAACTTTTTTCTGCCACTACTCCCTCATGTTAAATGGAGTACTGACCATTGTAGGAGTGTTATTAAAGTAAAAAATAAAATAAATTTTTAAAAAAGTTACTAATATTTGTAGGCTGAGATCATCCTTTGAAAAATCTTTTAGAAGTCCAAATTATTATTTTGAGCATTATTAAAGGATTGTTTTGGGTGATTATTTAAAATTATTTGTTTAGTTATGAAGCTTCGCAGTTTCTTCAGACAGCCATCACCTTTTACATGTTTCTGCCAGCTGTCTGTATTTTTGTCTCGGTCTCAAATTTAAGAGCATCTTTAGAACCATATGGGCTCTGCACATACGGTTCAATATGGATAATACTCAGTGGAAGATAAGCTGTCATCTTGTAAGCTTTTCTTTTCATTTTTATGAATGTATTCTATTGATCCCGATATGTCAGTAACTTTTTTTGAGAAGCCTTGTTTTAGACATTGAAAACTGAAGGAAGTACAGTTTTAAAAAGCCCTGTGAACCCCTTTGCACAGCTTGTCTTTCCCTAACTCAGTGTGTATTCCTTCTTATAACTTATATTCCTTCTTATAACTCTTTTGTGCATCCTTACAGCCACCCATCTTCACAGTTCCTTGAATGCGTTGGGTTTATTAATCTATTTTAACTGTATCAAAATGATTTTTCAGATAACTTTTATTGGGCTAATTTAGCGTGTTTGAAAAAGAAATTCCAGTAAAGTGGCAGGTGGAGAACAACTGCCATGACCTTACAAAGGAATAAGTTTGAATCTTCTGAGTTTCACTTTTTTAATTAACATTTGTAGATACTCAGTCCTTTTCAACCACAGCTCAGGAATTCCCATTATGCTTGGAACTATTCTTAATAGTCTTTGAAAGTAATGTTTAATTTATTTTTTTCTACTTCATATTTATCCAGTATTTACGCATTTATTATTTATAGGGATGCTAGATCTGAATTGAATAGCACAACATAATATACTTTCCTTGATTAGTTTTTTCTTTTGTGTTTAGTGGAAACCTGGATAAGCAAACAGCATTGGGTAATACGGTTCTACACTACTGCAGTATGTATAATAAGCCTGAGTGTTTGAAATTGCTTTTGAGGGGGAAGCCAACTATTGATGTAGGTAAGTTCATTATCTAAAACTAGGAAATAAAGGTTTCCTAAAATTTCTTTCCATTATTTTAACCACTTTTATTTGTGTCCCACTGTGTCAAGTGAACTCTTAAAAGGAAAAATAAAACTGTATTAGAAAGATGAAGATTTTACCACCAACAAGCCTAAAGGTAGCATTCAGTTAAGAAATAGAACTTAAATTCTTAGAAGGTAATAGTGACAAAAATTTTTCTAATATGAAATACTAATGGTAAACCTTAGTTTTTCTGGAGAGTTTTATTTGTGACGCATTGTAAATGTCCTGAAATTTATATTTGCTGTTTATATTGTAAAATTCATCTAGTACTTGTATATTATAGTGCTTCAAATGGCCGCTCACATTAATTCCACTCTAGATCTATGCAGGCTTTGTGTACACAACAGTTAATTCTTCTTTTAATATTAATGTCAGTTGGCACCGTGGCTTCACCGAGCATGCACTAGCTACCACTGTAGCTGATAAGGGAAGGGATTAGCTTTCTCAGCTGCCTGCCTTGTTCTGTTTGGCATCCACGTGTGTGAGATAGATATAACACTTGCCTGTACCTAAATTAGTCCATTTTCAACCATGACTTAGCAAAAGTTTAATTAAAAATAGAATTTCTGTAAACTGTTTCCTCACACTTAGGATAATCTCTCATGTACTGTATGCTCTCCTTTCCCTGCCGTATTTTGAGAGTTAGGAAGGTATTCCATGAATCCAACTTGTCAGGCTCAGGAGCTGAGTATCATCAGCATGTTTATAAGACATTTACGTTCTGTCAGTTTTTGGTATAGGAGGCAAGCTTTCTGAACAGTTGGTGGAAATTGAAGAGTATGAACTTTTGTGTCTCTCTTTGTCCTCATCGCCATCATTTTCTTTCACTGCCCAGTAAAAAACTGTTGCATAAATTTAAGTTCATAGCTCAGTGACAGGAAGTCATTGGTTTTCTTGGCCTTTTCATACATCCTTAGAATATATTCCAATATTATCAGAAGTCAAAAATTTGATGTGACCTTTTTTAGCAGGTATGTCCTTAATTAAGGAAATGGGAAAGCTATCTGAACAAGCTTAAGTATATTTATTGGTCCTTGCACTGAGCTCTCTCCTAGGTAGATGCCAGAAGAGTGTCCTTACCTTTTTGGGTCTTTTTTTTTTTTTAATGCTCTCGTATAGGAACTACATACCTTCTTTAGGCCTTGAAACGTCAATTTTATACTTAAAGGTTGAAAGTTTGGAATTTATGTAGTCTCTTAAGCTATCTATATGTTAACTTCAGATAAGAAATACTATTTTTTCATATTAAAACTCCTGAACTATCTCAGATCTTTCAATAATGAGCCCTCCTTCTTCTAGTGATCTTATTTCTTTCAAATGCATAGGCCTTTCTAGAATTCATGACTGGCATTCCATATGTAATATTACACATAAATAGATTTGCTTATGAGGCCTCAGTTTGACTGTTTTCAGTTCACAATCACAGAAATGCTTTACAGTCTGGATATGATGTAGAGCATACACTGTTCCAGGTCCATAACATTTACAGCTATACTGTAAGAATTAATTTTACCTAAGCTTTGTCCTCATAAGGTTGGCGTGTGGGAGTTGGTTTTGTTTTTTGAGACTCTACTGAGCCTCTAGGAAGGATCCCATTAGATGTGCCAGAGGACCTTCTAGAGGGCTCAGATACCACCTTATTTCTGATCAGGCATTATTTTAAAATGTAAACTATTTTATAGCCTTTATAAAGAGAAATAGCTAGAAAGTTTTAAAGTTATTCTTGTCAAATATCATCTTAGAATAGGACTTCTGACTTCAAGTTCAGGTTTCAGACTGCTATGTATTGATCAAAGTAAACCATGCTTGGATCAACATATGCCTTTTTTTTTAATCTTAGGATAGTTTTATTTTTTAAGCTATCTTACCCTATCTGCTTGTTTCTCCTACTTATTCGTGTAAGAGTTTTACTGGCAAAGGAGTTGAGTGGAGATTGAAATGACTCAATTTCTTTGTATTCTTTGCTAGGATGGTTAGGAGGGATTTGGGAACTGTCCCAGCAGATGCTGTTGTTCAGAAAGAACCTGATGATACATGAAATGCATGGCACTTAGAGTGGAATCTTAAAGAGCTGCAGCTGCTATAGAGTAAATAGACATTTTTGATCACTTTTAGAAGTTACTCTGCTAAAAATAGTGAAACTTAATGAACTGATTCTTTCGACATCTCAAAGAATCGCTCTCTTTTATTAATTGTTATTTTTGTAGTAAACCAAGCTGGAGAGATGGCCCTGGACACGGCAAAAAGAGTGAAAGCTGTCCAGTGTGAGGAACTGGTAAGAACTGGGATGGCGCGAAGGAAAAGCAACAGGGGATGCTTACTTCTTTAAAGATGTGATCTACTTAAGATATCATTACCACTGTGTCTCAAACTTGGTATTGCTGCCAGCTGGCTGTATGCTGATCTGAAGGCCCTACCATAGATTAGTATTTTCTAATGTTAAAACACAACAGTCATTTTCTTTGTAAGAGTTTAAAAGATCTTAATTCTATTGGAAGTACTTAGTTATTATTAACTTAGTTAGTTAAACACTTACCAGTGTGTTTGAAGACCTTAAATACTGGAGGGTCAGGTATTTGAATACCAGTAATGCATCATTCTAGGACATTTGGGACTGATCACCTCAGAAGTTCTTCTTGGACATTTCTATCAGGAGTACAAAACAACCCCTGAAATATTAAATCTGTCAAGACCTTTTCGGTCTGGATCTTTGTTTGACTTTTCCTGCTTTTTCCAGTTTATTTAATGGGACAGATAGTTCAGAGATGGTGAAAATCTTCTTACAAGGAGAGTTGAAACAACTTGAAATTACATCTCCTCAAAGAAGAAAGAAGCGAAAGTGTGATATCTGGAAGTTAGGGTATCAAGAAAACGTGAAACATCAGCTTTTGTGGGACTTTGTCCCTCTACTGAATGTGATCAGAGCAAAAACTTTCTGGAATTATGAGAACGTATGAGTTAACAGTCGCCACTCAAGAAAATTATTGGAGTTCAAGAAATAAAGGTGTTAGAGTTAAAGGATTTTTTGCAGGTACTCTTCTGAAGCAGTTAGCCAGGAATAAGGATTCTCCATGAGACCTACAAGCTTGTTTGTTCTTAACCCTGTAAGGTGCCTCTCGCCAGCATGCATTTAGTAGGCAAGCGAATTCAACTACTATCAAGGGATTAAAAAATTGGAGTAGAGTGGCAGTTTCCCATTCAAGACAAAACCAGAAGAATTTACAGAACAGTTGTCACTTGCTGCTTAATCCTGTTTCTCAGAACTTTTTTTGCCTCATTTTGATCATCCAGTCTTACTTACTTTTTCTCTCCGGCTGGTAATTTTAATATCTTTCCTTTGGCAATTGAAAGTTCTTGTCATGTATTAATTACCGAATAATCAAGAGAGCTTGTCCTTCTGAAATCGTAATAATTTTCCATATTTCTGGGGTTGTAAGTCAACATTTTGCTATGGGTGATAATGTGGGCTTCTCACTGACTTCTCGATTACTCCCATGTCTGCTACGTAATGCAAGTAATATTTCCAGGGGTTTGAGTATTCTGTCAGCTGAAAAACAGAGCGATTGTACAACACGGAGTTGGTGTGGGTTGCTTTTCCTTTGCAGTATATATTTAATAAAGTAACATTTGCCATTAATGTGAACCAACTGATTGTGTTGTAGAACAAAAACAAGTGGATTTTATCAGTGAGCTTATCTGGCAGTTAATCATTTCAATTATTGTAATTGAAATTCTGCTAATACCTTACTGATTATTTCAGTTAACTATGGCATAGCCCTTATGCCTTTTCTTGTTTCCATTTTTGAAGAGGAAAATTATTTCTGCATTTTTCTCAAAAGTGGCAATGGGATAAGGTTAAGAGTAAAAAGGAAATATGAGTGAGCATATCGTTTACCATTGGCAATAAAAAAGTACAAAATAAATATCTAGATGTTTCCAATATGGTAGATGTACTAAGCTAATTTCTGTTGCATAGCTGGAGTCTTAACTGCGTAATTAAATTCAATTTTAGCTCAAGTGGATTCATTAATACTTATGTAACAGATTGAAAATTCTTTCTTCCGAATTTTATTTCAAGATGGTTAAAGGCTCTCCTGAACCAACTAGTACTAAGTAGACTATTTCAAAGGATGTGAAGGAATAAATAATGATGGGAAATCTAAGCACTGAAAAGGAGAATCAGAATAACCATGAGCTGCAGTTTTCTTTTTTGCTGATCATTGCAGTAGCAGATTTTTAAAGAATGTGAATGCATTATTTGGGCTGGCAAAATAGAGGAATTTTATGCATAAGACACATTGGCCCTCATCCAGTGAGAGGGAGGGAAACATTTAAATAAAGGATAAATATATTTTATTTTTATTCCAACACAAGGGTTGTGATTTTGGAGGGGTAATAGTTGTACATACCAGAATTCATAAAAAAAATTCATAAAAGTTTTTTGGAAAGAAGGGCTCCAGATGCATTCTGCTTTTGTGCATATGCCTTCTCATCATGTAATCTTTTCAAATGCTTCAAATGCCATGTTCAAATATGGCAACTTCTGCCGATTTTGAGAAACTCTTCCCTTTTTGCCTTTTAGCTGTTTTTCTGTACCTCAAATAAATGAAAGATGTTTGTGTGATTGCCCTAGAAGTATTTCTTTTTAATGTCTGGAAAAGTTTTAAACTTCTAAATATTTCAGTGTATTGCTTGTTGTTACAAAACTAACTGTTGACACCAAAGAAACAGCAAGCGTTTTAACAAGAGTTGTTATTTCTTTCAGCTTTCTCAAGCCAAGGCAGGAAAGCTAAACCCACACATCCATGTAGAGTATGAATGGAATCTTCGGCAGGAAGAAATTGATGAAAGTGATGATGACTTAGATGATAAGGTAAGCAAGAATTACTGATACGGCTTTGCACAAAAACGGTCAAAATTTCTGTTCTGTTGAAATGAATGGAAATTAGAGACCCACTTTAACCTTTTTTTTCCCTCACAGCTTTCTGGCGGGGGAAAGCTAATTTGGAGGCCCGTATTAAAGACTGCCAGGGTGCTTTTTTGAATACACTTTCTCCACCTAGTTATTATGGACTTGAGTTTCAGAAGTTTTGCTTTGACAAGACATAAGATAGAATATAAATCAGTAAATGTAGATTACTTTGTTGTTTTATCCCCTTCTGAATTCCAGGCTGTTCATTTTTAGCTGGAGGAAATCCAAAGCTTTCATACTTATTTTTTCCATAAATTAATTAAAAACCTAGTTGTTGAATCGATTAACTCTATTTTGCAAAAACTGTGCTTTGCACTTTATTCCTGATTTAAAAAAAGAAGTAATGGAAAGACAAAACTTGAGGGCATAGGATAATTGCCATCCTAGAACTTGTGAAAACTTAGCTTCAGTGTCCTACTTTAGCAAGTCAGTTAATTACTCTGTGCTCTGTTTCTGTAATAAATGGGAATACACTTCTATTTTATATGGGTGTTGTAGAAAGAAGCGTGGTCAACTTTTCATTTTCTGTGACACTTGGCACTGAAAAATTCAGAAACCCAAATAATCTACATATCCTCAAGGACAGTAGAGAACAAAATGATTATCTGTACAAGGAGCCTCAGGAGGATGACTAATGCTGTACTGGAGATAATAGCCTGCCTGAACCAGAGCTGCAGTGAAACAGATCATGCTCCGTATGCAGCTATTAATATACAGCAGTTAAAAATTGCTGTGTAAAATTTCTTCAAAGAGCAATTATATACATTTAAAAGATCCATACCATGGAATATATTGCTAATTCAGTCAACAAATAAATCTGATATGTCAGAAGTGGTTATTTTATTTTTAATATGCATCAATGGGGTAATATACTTGATCTTTGAGGATAACTCTCTGGTCTGAGTAAAGAACTATTTGAACTGAAAATTACTCTTATATTCTAAAAATTTTAATAGGCTTTTATTAGTATGTTATTTCATATGCTATTGTTGTGTATCTACTGCTTTACGAACAAATCTGACTTTGTGTACATGATGATTTGTTGACGCTACGATCTTTATTTTTCAGTTAGAGGAGAGGATCTTGCAGGTTGTATCGCTGAGAAGGGGAGGAATGTGGCTTATTTGTCCAATAAAGAAAGAAATTATGTTCACTAGAATACGTTCTATTATATTCTTCCCCAATCATATTAACTGTATTTAGTATTTAGACTGCTGTATAATATATGCTTTTCTATTCACAGCCTAGTCCTATAAAAAAAGAAAGATCTCCAAGGCCCCAAAGTTTTTGTCATTCTTCGAGCATTTCTCCCCAAGACAAAATGACTCATCCTGCATTTAGCACTCCTAGAGACAAACAAAGACTCTCCTATGGAGCTTTTACCAATCAGATTTTTGCTTCTACAAGCACAGATTCACCCACCTCTCCAACTGCGGATGCTCCTCCTCTTCCTCCTAGAAATGCTGGCAAAGGTAAGTCTGTCTTCAGACTACGCTTGCAAGCAGTAATTTTTCCACAGTTCTCCTTCCTTTAACCAAGTGCATTACAGCATTTCAAGATGTAGCGTGTTGTTCTTATTACATTGATGCAGTAATATGCTACAATGCATGTTCAAAACTTTAAAAAAAAAAAAAAGGAGAGAGGGGACACTTTGTAATGGACTCATTCATAAAAGCGTACATGAGTGGGTGAAAAAATAAAATAATACTCTGCTAAACAAAAGTTGGTTCACTTTATGTAGGAATTCTGTTCATATTTTGGAGAAGCATTTTTAAGCATTTGCAGTCACAAAAATACAAGTGTTTTAGAAAAAGGCTGGTGGTGCATAGTGCTATACAGTGATGTGCCGTGTAGTGTCTGGCAGAGAGGGCAAAGAAACAAAGCTTTGAAGGAGAGGAGGTGCAAGAAGATTCCCTCTCCTTGCAGTCCAAGACAGTGTGGAAAAAGAAAAATATCAGAATTACCTGTGAAGTGCTAAGCAGGTTGGTATTAAAGTTCCTTTCCTCTCAGTGCATCAACCCTCTATTCTGCCATTTTGATGAGTGCTAGAGGGGTGTGAAGAGCAGCAGAGAAAATACCAAGCCTATTGCCAGATAGGTAACAAGTCACTTGGGCACTAAAGATCTAAACTAAACATCACCCATTGTTCCCTGAGTGAAACAACCATTTTGCTCTGGTAGAGTTATGCATAAGGAAGGTTGGTGCTCTGTTCAATGAGTTTTGCAATCTACATTTAGTTGAAATGAATGAGATGCCTTTTCTTCGTAGTAATAGTAGTGACACTCTTGGTAGTGCTTGAAAGGGAAGATAACATTTCTATATGAGATTTACTCTTGCAGCTGTAGTGGGTGATGGTTCGTTGACCTGGATACCTATAAACTTCAAGTTTGGAGGATATATTTATGGAACAATACCTGTTACTTCATGGTAATTTGTGGAAATTCATGCTTTAGAACCAAAAAACCCTTCATCTTTTCTAATTTTTTACTTATTTAATTTAGAAATAACCAAATCATGTTTTTATGGTAGACTTGGAGAAAAATTTAGTTGTGATGAAGGCTACAGTATAGTTCAAGGCTTCAACGGTTATGCTGAAGGATGCTCCCTCTTATTAGCACTGCTATAACTTCGTATTTCTTTTTCTCAACTGGTAGTTAATTTTGTTTTCAACAATAATGAAGAGTTGCTCTCACTAAAATGTGAAAGAGTGAAACAGAACAATCTGTTGGCATCAGATACCTGTTTTTATACATGGTTCAGATGCTGTGCTGTTCCACTATCAGTCTTTATCATGTTCTGGCAGCTTTCAGATGAATTCCTTGGCTCTCTTTTTTAAACAGGTTTGTTTTCAATTAAGGGGCAAAGCGATTTTTCCAGGGTGTGCATTTTCAGAGTCTGAGTTTCTTTATATAATTTTCATTGGAAAATCATTTGTACTCCTTGTGACTCTGTTATGTTGACCTTCCTGATGGCATTACACTTTTCTAACTTTTTCCTTCCTGTCCCTCGCCATTTTTATGTGCTCCAACAGTCTGCTACTGGTTGTCCATTATCAGACGCACTATACTGGCTTAGATGTTCCTTCAGTCTGAACTAGGATAACTTTTTTTTGTTGGTCACAAAGCTGCAAGACTTTGAAACTAATCATGAATCTCATTTCTTTAAGGAGGTTAAGGAGCTTGTGTCTTTTATCTGTCTGTACACTGCTTAGTACATTGTCAGCTTTCAATGGATTATAATGAGCATTATTTCTTTGTCATTATATAGTGTAGCGCTCATATGGACTTACTCAGACAACAGTCTTTTTCTCCAGGAAGGGGAATATTTATGTGCATATTTAATTCTAAGAATGTATTGAAGTTTCAGAAATGTTAGACGTTTTCCTAGGTGTTCCTGCAAACTCTTTCCCAGACGAGTGAATCAACACACCACCAAAGCTACTTGTAAAGAAATGACGCGTTGAATTCTTTTGTGTGTTCACGTTGGGGATTTTACAAAAGAAATCCTTATTTATGTTACATCAAAATAATAGGATATTATCACAAAAACAGAGAACCAGTGCCTTCTAATGATAATAGTTGCATTAACTGCTTCGTCACCCAATTCACAGCACAAGTCTGAGTGAGAGGTTGAACAGAACTAAGGTTAAGTTAAAGTCACTAGGCTTGTCTGCTTCAAACATACCAAAACATTACAGTCTGTGATCGATGCTGGTTTTCTGGTTGATTTCCATTCAATAATATTATAAATTATTTAATCAGTTTTAGAAGTATCCCTTAAATACAGGTCGGTGCTGCCTGTGTTTATAGAACTCAAAAGGACAGGGGGACAAAGTGGCAAATGCATAGAATGTTCATTGGTCTGAAAAAATGCCTCTAGAAGCATCATTCCAGATGCACTTATGCTTTATTATAAACTGTGATACGCCTTGTTGTCTTCCCCTGCTCTTGCTTCCAGATTGTTTAAAATGAAAAGTAGAGTCTCTTTGCTTCCATTAAGACACTGGTGACACATCTTTACCATACAAGCTTGCTTATCAAATCCCTTTTTTGTTAGAAAAGTTCAATTTAATAGCTACCTATTTGATTTAAGATTATATGAAAACATAGTATTATATTTTGATCTAAGTTCCCTAAATAGCAAGAGTAAGAAGAGCATTGGCTCTGTAATTAAATTTAAGCTTACCTTCTGTCCCCATATGCAATCAGATCTTTGTCCCTGCTCTGCACTGAGGCGCCAGCAGGTACCACAGGACCCTGCTAGAGCATGGAGACAGTCTCTAGGGAGCAGCTAGCTGGTGGGATCTGTATTTTAGGAGGAGGCAGAAGATGTAAAATTTTCATGGTTTTTATCCTTTGGAGCATTCAGATAAAACTTTTCCAAAACACGTTGTATATTTAAACAAAACCACCTCCCTTTAGCCCTCTGTAAGCTGGCTTCATTTGCCAGTGAAGTTCCTTGGTAGCACGGTTCCATGGTGTTTGCTGAGATGCCACAGTGGACTGGAAGCCATCAAGTCTGAACTTTGTGTTGGGGAGAGAAGGTAAGTTTAAAGGAATTTACGTAATGCACACCACTCTTGCCTATGGTTTTTAGTGATATGGTGTTGAAAAATTAGTCCAGTTCATCATTAAAATTGTATAGGTACAGCTGTTGGAGGATGTGTATATGGGGGTTTTTAGAAGCTTCTCCATGCATCGTTGCAATGTAAGCCTAGATTTTCCAGTTTGATAACTTTTCAAACTATCCTTAAAAATGCTGGAATGTTAGTGTATTCTACTCTATACCCAGCTCATTTGTGGATACATCTTTCTTTCTGCTATCTCTGCTACAGTTTTAGTTTATCCTAATAGAATGAAAAGTACAGAATGAGCACAGTAACTTCATAAGTCAACCCCTGTATGCCTTTTCCAGTAGTTCGTCTAAGTTTAATCAGATTCAACTTGTGTTGTCAGTCAAGTCTTTATTCTGGAATATTCTGAAAATCATCTTTGTCATTAGGCTTTCCAACTTACACCTGCATTATGGCTCCAGACATCTAGCAGGTCGTCTGCCTATATTTTTACAAATAGCTTTAAAAAAAAAAATCAACATTTAAGTAGTTGCATGACTCAGCACAGTAAATAAACTAAATAAACTTTTGCACAACCTTAATTGCAAATCCAATGTGAGAGCAGTGCTGCTAACTAGTATTGTAGAAGTGTTAGGCCACCTAAGCCAGGTTTCCTTAATTTTAGCAGAAAGCTAATTGATTTGTAATGGTTCTGCCTATTTCTCTCATATAGAATGAACATGGAGGTTAGGGATCAATTTGATGTAATGAAGTTAACTTTGGATCTTCATTAGTTTGCATATTTTACACTCTCGTTCACAGCTCTAATGTTAGGTACATCAACCCAGAAGGCACTCCCTTTGTGGTTCCAGGCCACTGCAGACACCATCATACAATCTGCTTCTTCACTTGACCAAACTCAATTTCTAAACAAACGAGCTTATTTGCGTTTACTAGTAACTTCTAGAAGTTGTCTGACTGCATTGCTCACAGGATTAGAAATCCTCTCAAGTCCAGTAAGTTACTTGGTCCATGTACCAACATTGTCATTTGGCTTCAGTGATTTTTCTGTCATTGGTGTCCGCATCAAGGCACTACCTAGAGAGCAGTTATACAGGTCTCCATTTCTTGTTTTCATAGACTAAACACAAACCACATATCTTTCACCTTATCTGATGGAAGAGTATTGTCATTCTCCAATCATCCAAATGGTCCTGTCATCATACTAGCCCTTCTCTGACCTTTGCTGTTTAAATAGGCTTTCTTAAATGCAACTGAGTGGACGTGTAGGAACAGCATTAAAACCTTGCTGTTTCTGCTCAAAATACTGTATCAAAACATCCTTTCATCCTATTTATTTTTTCATGGTTGCATTATACTATGGCATGTCAGGCAGTCTCTACTGCCATTTTCAACCAGAGTCCGTAATTTAAAGTATAAATGCCTTCTTAGTCTAGAATTTTAATGTTGCATATACTGTTGTATTTAACCTCTTTTCTGTTACCTCAGCCTTTGAGGTCATCCAGTTTCTTCCGTTTATTTTGAATGCTTTCAGGATCCTACAGCGCTCTTGCATACACTTTAAGACTCAGTTTTTCACATATAAATGTGTTGTACATTTTGGTTAAATAATACTAGTTATCCCACTCAAACTCTACATGTTTTTTTTCTACCGTAATAGGAAGGCAAGGCTGACAACTACTGATTTCCTGTGGGTTTTTTATATTTATGCGTCAACCCAAAATACAACATTCTTTAATATAAATTTTGGCTCTTTTTTTTTAAATAGGACTTTTGCAGCATTAATTATAGAATATACTTAAGATGCTAATGTTAATCAATGCATATTCGCTTTCTTGTTCAGAGTGATTGTGATAATTTTTTCTTTAATTATGGTCTTATTTTCAGTACTGAAGATACACAATCCGAAGTAAGACAAACTGCAGAAGTCTTTTAGTAGTGTATCTGCAAAAATGTCACTCATAAGAACATTAAAAATAAGTATGACAACACTTGTTAATGAAAATACTGTTTTTAATATGAATTTACTTTCCTTTGCAGTACCTGTTCTGCCATTAACTGGAATACTGGTTCTTCCATATCTCTCATTAAGTGGTAAAAAATAAATAGAAATGTGAGGTTTTTACACTCTAAACCCACTGTTTCTTGAGTGGATGGTAACAGCTTTGCATGGTTTCACAAGTACAAAAATTAATAGATACTATACTAACTGCACAGAAGCTGAAGGGCAATGCACTATTAATTGCAGGCCTTTTCCAGTTATTTACTGAGTACAATAAATGTGAGATTTGCTCTATTTGCACATGGAAGCGTGATACTTGTAATAAGAAAAGCGATAAAAGATGACAACAGCTTTATTGAAAGCAACCGCTCCCAAGCTAACTGAAGAAAAGAGAGCCCAATGGAAGCAAGGTTTACAAAATTCTAGGTCAAGACTTTTTTTTTGCTTGTGTGAGAAAAATTATTTACATGAAGTATGAACTTCACAACTATGTGAGAAATCATCATCTAGATGACTATAGAGAAGAAACGGTTGGCTTACTCGCTGCCTGGTTAGAATCGCAAAATATCTTTGATCTAGAAAAATAGTTTAACATAGTTAAAAATACAATGTAAGAATTTTTTTGAGATTTTGTATGTGTGTGTGTATGTGTGTATATATATATATATGTAAATCAAGGTATTTTAATAGTTTTACTGACATTTCGTACATCATCAGATCTTTCATTATTCCACCAGCTGTTTCCATAAACTGAATCAGATTTCAGAATGCTCCCCATGTTTGCTTTATTTAAAGCATGATGTGACTTTATTTTTTCTGAAAAGATGTTCTGAAGTTTTCCTCTATTTTTTGTTGTTTTGAAAGTTATTTTGTATATCAGCTATCTAATAATTAGTGTATGGCTTCTCAATATTCTCAAATACTCCTTCCATGAAATTAATATACGAACAAATGCTAGGAATCTGAAAAGCTACACTATTTTTAATACCTTGACACCTTTTCCCTGTACCTGTGGTACGTCATGTGACCTTTTTGACAGCTCTGAAGTGCTTTTCAACTCTTCTGTGATGTCTGGAGATACACTGCTAGTCTGAAATGTAAAAAATATATCCATATAACCACATCTAGAGAGTTTTTAATCCTATTAGATTTTATTTTTGTCGAAAAAGATTCTTCATTTTATTGGCAACAAAAATACAAAATTTTACTTCATGTCTGAAGGTTTTTTTTTGCAATAAGCACACAATACTATTTTGATGCATTTCCTACACTTTTTTTTCCTTTAAGTTTGAACTGTTTGTCATGTGTAGCAGGGCTGGAGAGCGTGTTGGCACTGAGTGGTCAGGCTGTAGTGCGTACAGACAGCAGGTCACGAGGTGGTGGTAGGACAGAGCCTTGGCGGTGTTGGCCATTCCCACTTGCAGACATTCAGGAAGCGTGTAACTCCTTTTTGAGATGTTAGGGCAGAAGAAAAATACTGTGCTGACGTCCCTGTGTGCGTTTTCTTCATGCTTCAAAAATAATGTTACTGTTAATGCTGGATATTGAATTTTCCTTTCTCCTTTGCCACTCCTAGATATACTCTGAGTCATGGTTTATAGAACAACCTTTGATTCTTATCTATTTAAGAGAACTAAAGAGTTTATAACTTGCAGAAGTCTAGGGGACTGTCAGTCAAAACATAGCATGATAATTTTTTAAGAACTTCTGCTGGCAGAAAGATTTCAATGCATGGTTTAAATTAGCTCGCTTTCTTAAGCTCGTGGAAGAAATTAAAATGAGAAAGGATACAAATTGGGGAACAATCTTACTAATTTGTACTAATATTTGACTGCTTGTCAGTGAATGGTTTTTGTGAACTTGGAAGAAAATTGAGAGGAACAATTGCAAAATACATAATTTGATTTACAAGAGTAAGCAATTAATGGGAAGCCAGGCCCAAAATATCTGCTGGGGTTGTGGTTGAGAGATTCTCCTGAGCAACGAAAGGCCTTCCAGGCTTGAATCTGGAAGAGAATAATTGGATCATTAATAAAACTGCCCATAATGAGTTAATCTTTTCTTTGGGGTTAAGAAGAAACAGAGAGGTCACCCACTGAAAATATCTGGCAAACATACACATGCTTACAGGATAATTGAAGTTACTTTTTCTCAATGTTTAATATTTCCCCTAAGGAATTTTAAC
>VZSC01018806.1:257928-273731 GCA_013398225.1 Steatornis caripensis
GGGGGGGGGTGTATGGAGTTCAACTGTATATATGAATTATTGTCATTAAATATAATTTTCATTGCAGTCACATCAGTGGGTTGATAGGTTGTTTTCCAAAATACATCTTTTCTTATATTTAATTTTTTTGTTTAGGTCCAAAAAGCGATCGCTATTTCATTTTAAGGAGTTGATCTGTAAATTAATACCTAGTAGCTGTTGGATTAAGCACTCCTGGCCTCCAGAAGGAGCAATGAAATGAGACCTCGGTGAAGAAGGGTTACATTAAGTTTTATTATCTTGCTTTTGTCATGGACTAGGAGGACATATGGGCAGTTGTTGGGGCTCAGTGAACATGTCGTTTACACAAATACAGTTTTTGATATGTGCTGAAGTTCTTGAATATTAAAATGAGATTGTGAAAAACCATTGTTATGCTCTTGTTTTAGTGGCACTAAGAAAAATAGAAACCAGTCATCATCTTTCAATAGATAAATCCCATCAGCACACGGAAATCTTTCAGAAGCCCTCACTGTCCATCGATATACCACAGAAACCACAGCCTGGAGACTTGCCCCCAAAGCCTCTGCCTCTGGAACTAACTCAGAAACCTCAAGTGGGAGATTTACCCCCAAAGCCTGGAGAACTACCCCCAAAGCCTCAGCTAGGAGACTTGCCACCAAAACCACAACTTGGAGACTTACCTCCAAAGCCGCAAATGAAGGACCTTCCTCCAAAACCTCATCTAGGAGAGCTGTTGGCTAAAACTCAAAGCGGAGAAGCATCAACGAAGCCTCAGCCCTCAGAGGCAAATCAAAAATCTCACTCCTTAGATCTTTCTTCAAACGTACAATCCAGAGACACCGTCCAAAAGCAAGCATCTGAAGAGTCTAATGACATAACACATACCCTGCCAGAAACCCCTGTGCCACTTCCCAGGAAAATAAATATGGTAGGTAGTATTCCAGGTGCTTTAAAGTATCCATGGAAGGCTTTGAAGTCACAGCAGGACTGTCTGTGCAAAAAGAACCCCACCCTTGACATATGAACACAAAGCAACATAACGTGTGCTAGAACGGGGAATGAGGTGCTCTTTTTGTGCTCCCAAGCAGCTTCAGCAAGTGCTGGGGGTTTACAAGGCCTCTTGCATGCTGAAACAAATACTAGTAACATAAAATGATAGCCTTGGGATCATGTCAGTGTATTTAGATGTATTAGGGAACTTGGGCGTTTTTATCTGTACCAGTTACCATTCTGAATTAATTGATTATTTTCTCTGCTGTCTTTGCTCACTGCTTTGTATGACTTAGATTACTAGAATATTTATATATTTGATTTTTGTAAGCTTTAAGAAGGGATGTTACCACCTATTGTCAGTGGACAAAAAATTTAACGTAAGATCGACTGTGACAACCTAGTAAATGTTCCTGTCGTGAGTATTTAATGTCAGTGTACTTAAGTGGTTAACAAAGGTTCAGATATATTGCTGAAGTGGCAAAATTGACATTGCTGGATGGTGTGTGGTAGCAGAGCTGGAACTATAACTCGATTCCAAGTCTCCTTTTTCAACCCCCAGTTCGTCTTGCTAACGAGTGCAATGTCCACCCAACAGAGGATTCTTCACGCATGTGTATATTGAAATAGTTTTATGAAACTCCAGAGCTCTCTTAAGATTGCACCCATTAAGAATACATCAAAAAGATGATGGTTTTGCTTGTTAAATTGGCTATGCAAAGTACTTATGTAAAAGGAAGTACGACTTCCGTTCTTGTAGTGAAAGCAGGGGGTGAGTTTGCTCCCTGTGCTTGTCTGAGGAAGCACACTCTTTCTCTGGAGCCATCACTCTGCTTGGCTTCTGTCATGGACTTGTCTGTAAGCTCCTGTCTAAACTGAGAATGACAGGGTTGTTGGTTGGGCTTCCTCAGTGTTCAGGAGATTAAATAAAATAGTACAGGGGTCAAATCAAAAGGTGTCTGCAACTACAATTTGTTTACTTACGTACTTTTAAATATAAGCAGGCAAATGATGCTGAACACTCTCAGATATTTGTCAGTTCATTAAAGAAGCATAAAAAGCAAATAGTGGATTAGTTGTTTGGTTTGGTTCTTTTAAACTCTCACCTTTATACAGAAAAATTCTGAGGAAAAATATCAGTGTTCTCCATATTCAGCCATTTTCACATGTGCAGTAAATTAAATACTTCCACTGTTTTGCAGTGATCAAAATTATGATGTATCTGTAATAATTACTTTCCAGTTTTTTACACATCATTGCGTGCATGCGTGTATCTCTTCTTGTTCACTGCAGTCTTTCTTGTTTAAGTAATAATGTGCAAGAATTCCTCATAAATTTATCTTGCCTCCATTTTCATCCCTTGGCTATATCCTCTCTGCACAAACTGCTACATCACAGGGCACAGTTGCAGCAGCCACTGGTACTTGTGGGTACTTCACTCCTGGGTTTCACTATTTAGCCACTAAATAAATAGGCACAATTTTTTTCTTGGAAGTTTTAGAAAATCGTTCAGAATTATTAAGTTTAATACCAATGCTGTTAATATATAAAGACTTGAAAGGATATTGTTAGAGAAAAGAAACTTGCTTTGAGTGCTTCTGAAAACACACTGAGCATTTGAGTGTTCTTTTGTGTGTGTGTGTATGTTTTCTATAAAGGAGATAAAAAATTTCTTTTTAAACAAAAAAAATGTTGAATGTAAATGAGAACATGGAGGGTTTATTAGTGACCACATCAGCTTATTATTATTCGGTCTTAAGCCTGTAAGTCTCTTCTTAGTAAGTACTAATATTGGATACAAAGAGTTGGGGGTGGATTGAGTGATCTTTGTTTTATAGTCACAAATCATGTGTACTGGAATCACTTCTATTTCTTTACACACCCGTGCCACAAACTGTGTTCTAGAAAATACGTATTCTCTTCAGAACCATACTTTTTTAAACCTTCCCAAGATTAAAAACACTTTGGGCTTGAATTCTCCTTTTTACCGCTCTCCTAAGTGGAAGGAATAGAATATTGAAATGTCATTTGTGGTACTAATCTGAAGGAACCAGGAGCAATTGCCATAATTTTTCATGTGTTCTTACAAGGTGAGTTGCATACAGTTCTCTAACTTTAGAGGAATTTAACTTTCTTTAGGCTCTTTATTGAATGAGACAATTTTTATCTGGCAGAAGTAGTTGCTTCCCTTCAGCACTGGCGGATTGATTGGAAGTGCACTTTGTAAACGTTCTTTCGAGTTGAAAGCTGGGACTGGCCCCAAATACGCATTAATATTGAATTCCAGTCCCTACTGATAGCTGAGATTTTGATTCAAATTATATGAAGTTGTCTAAAAAAGAGAGAAAGCATTCTTTGAGGGAGCTCCTTGCTGCAGCAAACCCTTGCTGTAAAAACCCTTTGATCTCATAGGAACTTCAGGTATTTCTGTTCCCTTGTCTTGAGTATGGGCTTTCTTTGTCTTATGTTGTTGTGTTAACTGCTTAGTCCCTCAGATCCCGCTGTAATTTGCTTTTCTGTACCTCGAGTTTAGCATGGGTATGCTTTACTGTGTGTCTGTTCTGCTGTTGATCTGCAGGGATTTTTTTTTTTTTTTTGCCAAAATATGGAGGTATTTCAAGTGGGTAGGTAATAGCAAAGGGAAGGCTCCCTAGGAAATTTCCTCTGTGAAGTTACTTTTGGCTCAAGTTCCTCTAAACCTGCTGACTTCTTCGTAGCCCTTCTGCTTCTCATCTCCCTTTGCTGCTCTTGTTTTTTTGCATTCTTATTATCTACTTCTGTTCAAAGAAGGAACTGTAGTTTTTAAAGAAATATGGGTATGAAAATACACAAGCATAAAGTAGCAGGAATGTTTTGCTGTGAATACTGCTTCTTTACTCTATTTGGAAATAATTTAAAGCATTTGCTCTGCCGTGAGAAACATATGTTTGGGGAGGAGTCCATGGCTCAGGCTTTTTCATATGAATTAGCAGTATGCAGCAAAGCATGACCTAGAAAATATTTGGACTCAGAATGGTAGAGCTGTGAGAATATCTATTGTGAATTATCATCACAAAATAGTACTGCCATCTGAAATTAAGGGGGTTTTTTTAGTAAGAAATTGCTAACATACTGGATGAAAAATAATTCAAAAAATAATTTCTATTCTTATAACCAGATCCAAAATCAAAGGCTACTGTATTTTTGCACTACATCCAAACCCAAAACTGTAAGGAATACTGGAATTTCAATGCAGCATTTTCCTTAGCCCTTGCCTCTCCTGTAACATTCAGAGGAGACTGGATTTCATTTTGTGTTCATGGTGGGTTTTTTAATGAAGTATATATTAAAGGCAAAAGAGGGTGTTTGTGGACTGGAACAATGAAAATACGTTATCTAAGCTTTCTTTACTGTAGGAAACGTAGGTTACTTAAGCTGCACGCTACACATTAAAGTCTCTTGGGAGTTCTGAATCTCAAGAAAAAGAAAACCTACACCTGTGTAGGTAATTTCTTGGTTGAAGCAGAGATTTTAGATTTTATGTCCCCAGTGGCAGGGAAAACAATTTGGTAGTCTTCACCTTCTTGGAAAATAAAACATAACTAAAAGGCAAAATTCATATCATATATATACTTTCGCTGTTCCTAATGTCCTTCATCTAAAACTTCATTCTCTTTTTAGGGGAAAAACAAAGTTAGGCGAGTGAAGACCATTTATGACTGTCAGGCAGATAATGATGATGAGCTCACGTTTGTTGAAGGAGAAGTAATTATTGTAACTGGTGAAGAGGACCAAGAGTGGTGGGTATGTATCTTTTCCTTTTATAGTTCCACATAACTTCTTTATGACTTTTAAAGGAAAGCCTCTTTTTCCAAATTTGGGGGATTTGTAATTATTTTGGTTTGTGGGTGGTGATTTTTTATGTTGTTGGCTTTTGGGGAGTTTTTTGCCTGAGCTGACATCCAGTCCTTAAACTCATATTAGAGAAGATCTCCTTTCTCTGGTAGAGTCTGTTTCTTCCTGGGAGCCTGCCAGAACCATCCTGACTAGGTTTGGCTTTATTGCTGGCTCATAACAACACGTATTTACATGTCACTCTTTGTAATGCATGCTAGCCTTTCATTGGAGGAGGAGAAAGAGGTGATGGTTTTTTTACTCCATTTAGCGTGCTTACACTCTTCATGAAAAATTAGATATGTCATTATCTTCAGACCCCCAGAAATGTTAAGTTACACCTACAGGGCTTGCTGGAAGTCTGAAAAACTATTTGTAATTAGTGCTGTAAGCTGATAGTTTTCCTCCTTAAATGAGAGGTAGTTAACATTTTCTTTCCGTTCTTCCCTCCCGTACCATTGGTTTGTGTCATACTCCCCCCTACTTTGGACCGTATATTGTCTTTGGTTCTTGAGTGCTAACATCAGGTTTTTCTCAACCCTGTTTGAAGGGTTCAGCCCTCCCTTGACACTCTACTTCCTGCCTCCAAAGCCCTGTTCCATCGTACTTCTCTACCTAAGAAGTGGCTTTTTAAGATCCCTGGGTTACACACCTGACAAGTTCTATTAAGTGCTCCAGTCTGAGTGTTTCTGAGAAGGGAAACGAGGGCTGTTGACTCATATGCTTTAAAAATTTGGCTCTACAAGAGGAAATGGCCAGCCCTGCATGTTTCCCCTTCCCATTTTGTTAGCTCGTGGAAGAGGAAGGAGGTACACTATTATTCTGAAAGAAGTGAGCAGCATTGTAGCAGTATGAGAAGAGGGTTATGTGGTCAGTCCAGGCTGCTATTCCAGTGCTGTCAGTTTGACAGTTGTTTATAATTATGCATTTTAAACATGTAAAGTCCATATAGGAGGTGCTGGTTTCGTTTTTTTTAGAAGTTGATTGGCATTCTTTATCAATTATTATTATGCAAAATACGTAAAAAGTTGTACGTGAAGGATACTTAATCAGATGATACTGTGATTTGTTACAAACACTAGTACGCACATAAATCATTAGCATTCGTATGACTTCAATGAGAAAATAGTTAGACCTTTATCATTTTATGTGTGTGTAGTGAGGAAGTGAAACATGCAGATTATCGTAAGTAACTTCACAACTGTAGCAGACATTTCCCTTCAGTGAGATGTTTAGGATTTATTCAGTTAACAAAGATGAATGGTTTTCAGAGATGTATATCTTGTTACTGAAAGTTAGTCTATCAGACAAAAGAAAATCTGGCTTCTGTTTTGGTGAGATTCTTGAAATTCAGTGGTGTATGCAGGTTTCCAGATGAAATTTTAGTCGGCTTAATTTGTCTTATTTCTAATACGCTTGTACTGTTTTATTTTGTTCCTTTACACAAATTCAAATAATAACTAAAGTCTGCTTTAAACTGTCCAAGAACTTGCAAAGGCTCTGCAGGATCCATGTAGTTCTGCTGCTTTTGAATGAAGTAAATGCAGCCTACGAACTCCATGTGTACGCACACATACATACACACATATATATATGTACGTTTTTTCTCCTGTGTTGCAGATTGGCCACATCGAAGGACAGCCAGAGAGGAAAGGGGTCTTTCCAGTGTCCTTTGTGCACATTCTGTCAGACTAGTAAAAACAAACAAACAAACAATCCTAAACTTGAGCATTGCACATTCTTCATGCAAGACGGGCTTTTTAGCAAAAGCGAACGCTGCTGCCTCCCTGTAATCCTGTGCACAATTGTATATATGGCTGCTGTTACAAATTAAGAATTCATTTAAGTTTCACCTCATGAGGTTGAATTATATGTATTGTAAATATACTGTGTTACTCTGCCTTTGCCAGTATTATGGTAGCCTTGGAACCTGGCACGCCTTATTGGGTTCGTTGAAGCCATCCTCGGCATCTAGCACTTACATCTCTGTCTACGCTGTTCAAAATACGTATGAACTGCCAGCTTTCCAAACATAGGTGGTCTCTGTCAACCATGTAACTGTACAGAAATGACTGTTCCTAATAACTCGGTATTCTCAATATACAATTAGCAGAAAGGTAGAATGAGTGAATGGTTTTGGACAATTTAAAAATCAGTCTGCAGTTTATAAGTGTATGCAGTTTACAGCTATGAAACCCACTTCGGTATTTATTTAATATAGTGCTCAGTTAAGTGTAATTATGAAGACAAATATTCACTGACTTTACAGATAACAGTAATGTTTTATGGTGTGCATACAGCATTTCATGTTTATATTATGTGGACCTATGCCAAACTGTGATTGCAGTTCCCCTGTGATATTACCTCACTATAAAAAGTTACAAATTTATTTCATTCGAAAACTTATTTTAATGAGAATTAGTCATATTGTTCTTCAGTAGATATATGTGAAATTTGCTGGTTTCTTTCACTGAATTCTTAGTAACAAAGAACTTCTAGAAAATGTTAACTGTTGACATTATGCATGCATTTAGATGCTTACTTGAAACCTGCCTTTGTACAAAAGTAGTACTGTAGTCATATAGCTACATTTGAAGAAAAGAACATTTTAACTTAATTGCTATTCAGATTAATGTGAGCTTGCAACAGTATTTGTTTATAGCTAAATTGGCTCTTTGAAAAATGATTTTGTGGGGTTTTTTTCTCTGTCTTCAACCTTGGTAAAAGTTAGTTACCTAAAATAAAATTTCTTAAGTGGTGATACAAGGATAAATTTAAATTATTTTAATTGCTCTAAAAAATTGAATTTAAGGTAACCTCTCATGCATTCGATCAGGCTGTTGATGATAGAACTCAGATCACAACTATCAGGTTGGTTTTAATAGAGGTCACTAAACTGTAACTGTACTAGTCTTAATTCAAACCACCAAGTAACAGACACACTGTTATAAAGCTAATTTCTAAGAAAATCTTTGGAAGGCTGCATTTGACCTGAGGTTTCTTGAAAGTTGGTATAAAGTTGCATTGCCAGAAAACACTTAAATGGAAGCTTTCATTTCCTGTGTCACTTTCAGCATCATTTTTTAACTCTTGAAACATACTGCAGTTGTGTTTTTCCCATAGCTTGTCTGCAGCAGGTTCCATGACTTTCATACGTAGTTTTGTATTACTTGCTTTAAATGGTAGTTTGGCTTCAGCACCTAGTGCTGCTATTTTGAAGCGGATTGTCTTGGCTGCACAGAAAGATTTTCATTTCATAAAAGCACATCTCAGACTTTCTGAGGGCTTTCATTTTTAATTCAGTTCTACAAGACTGTAGTCAGTGAATATTTAATTCTGTTTGTGATTAATATAGAAACAAATATCAGTCTAAACCCCACATGGAAAAAATGCAAAACGTGTATCACCTGTTAATGGTTTTATCATTTATAACAAAAGTTGATTTAAAAAAAAAAATTGCGCAATGAGTGAGCGAGCGAGCCTGCTGGCATTTAATCTTCAGTATTACCAGCTCCAGTATTTCAGACTTTATTCTGGTTTTTATGGAAAGGAAATCAGGATTAGCATTTACTTAGCATTCCATTTTACCCATTACTACAATGTTTTAAGTTGCATTAAAGAACAAAACCTATTCACTTTTGTGGTCAATTGTATTTTTAAGTGATCTTGAAATAAACTGATAAAAGCAAATCGTATGAAGAAAACCTAGGCATGTAAAATTATGTAGAGTCAAATGTCTATTCTTTTCTACGCTCTTTAAAATAGTATACATATGCATTTTATAAAATTAAATGAGTTCCATCGGGAACAATAGTTCTGTTTATTCTGGCTTATTATGGGTCATAAGAAATCTGAAAATGTATGATATTGATTGAGTTTAAGTACAGTATTATATTTGAACTCAATGAGCCACTGTCTGCAATTTTGTACATGACATAGTATTTGGAAAGTCTAAATCTTTATGGAAAATGAGCTGATAAGGGGTTGGGGGGAGGGGCAGGGGAAGGTGCCCCCAGAGGGGGAAGTATGCTTTGCAGATGATGTCTTATTTACTGTTGAACAACAGTTGCTATTTATTTTTTTATTACATAGTACATCAGCGTGTACAGAAAACAGATCTGGTCATGCCACTAGTTAAAATCTTGACTTCTCATTGAATGTTAAGGTAAAACATCAGTACACATGTCTATTCACATGTATTTAATGTGACAGTTTTTGAGTACTGTATGTGTTAATTTCTACTTTTTTAATATTTAAAATTGCTTTTAAATAAATGTTTTCAGTTGATCCCAGATATCCGAACAAGGCCCTTTTGTCAACTGGAATATCTTCTAGGGAGAAAGTCTGGATTCCAAACAGGTAGAACTAAAACACTTGAAATGTTTTCTCTTGAATATAAAGCACCCCTTATATAATGCAATTAAATGTGTATCTCTTTAACAGCTGTTAAATATGGATGCAATTGTCTTTATCTGGAAAACTTTACTTACTAAAGTTAGCATCAAAACACTTACTTTGTCCGTGAGTTTCGATTGCTTTCTCTCTGGCTTCAGCAGGCTGTATGGAAAGCCAGGCTGGTGCGTGTTCTACAGCTGGCCCTTCGGGTTGAAAAGAAGCACTCAGCATGGCCCTCTGTCCCGTATATGGCCTTCCCCTGTCCCTGGACAGGATTACCAAATGCAACAGCAGCCCTCAAACCACCTCAGCACTACTAACCTTTCCTGGATGGAGTGACTTTATTGCTTAGAATTTCAGTTCTGACCCAGCTTGCAGAAGTTCTTTTTCCTGTCCCTGACTCAGTTCTTGGAAGCTTCTCATTTAAGACCCGTTCCTGTCAAAACTTCTCCAAAAAGAACAAGTCACTTGAAATTGCTAGAAAGCGATGAGAACATCCTTTAGCCAGAAGAAAAGTTGGAGCGTGGAGTTATCAGATCTGGTTTGTACCAAAAATAGTAACTGCAACATCACAGGACTCAAGAGACCGCTGTGATAAGATGGCTTCTTGAATGCGAAATTGTAGTGCAGGCACAGCCTGGGTTCGTCGTAGAATATTCTGCTCTGTTAGTTTGGGGCTTTCAAATCTACATGAACTAAACTTATGGGGCAAGGGGTGGGTGAAACATGGACAACGGGAGCAGGGGAAGCAGTCTGGTTAAATATTCTGCACTTCCTCAGTTTCTACCTTGTCGCGATATTTCAGATAACAGCCTTCAGAGATCTGTTGATTCCAATAGCCTCAGTTCTCTGTCCTACTTGTGTTACTTGTTCTTCACTGACATGTATCGGTTTCCTTTTGCAAGTCAAAATTGAGGTGGAAATCTCATACACTGTTTGGAGCAGAAGAGACCAAGACAAATGCACGCCCAAAGAACTCCCTTGTTCTAAGTTTCAGTCTGCATACCCTTTTCCTGGCAAACCTCAAGCTTATATTTAAACAGAGACTGTTTGGTAATCAAAGCCAGTGAAAGTGGTGCAAATCTTAAATACCAATGCGTGAAACTCAGAAATAGCTCCCCTACATGCCCCGCCCAACATCCCCCCCGCCCCCCGACTCTGTAATTCAGGGTGACAGTTAACCTGAGCATCAAGAAAAAAACAGCTTTACTTTCCCCACACTCTAACTGTTATAAATTTATGGTTTCATACCATTCACACCCTAGACCAGGAAGCATCCTAGGCCGAAAAACCAGAATATGACAGAGGAGCAAATGTCTCAAATAAAGCTCAGCTTCAGACCTTTAATTCTTACAGACAACTTAGCAACTTAGACTTCACTTTAAGGCTGTTTAGTGCTTCTAAAACACAGCTGGAGGCTTTTCAGCTGGATACAGGATGCACATGGGACTGTAAGATGTTTTCACCTATATAGCTGCAAACCAAAAATTTTCTTAGCTAATACAAGGTAACTATTTAAAGTTGTCTTAATGATACTTTTAGTGCTATACATAACATGATTTATAGCTCAGTCATCTGTTGAGAGAGTGCTCAAGTTTCTACTTGAGATAAGCTAAGGGCTGTTTGTCAACTTGTACTTAAGCTTACACCCCCACCCGTGCTGCGGCGTGCACAAAACCTGCGAGTCTTGACTAGTTCTCCTCAGCTGCTGTTCGAGTAACACTAAAAACGATAGTGTATCATGGTACAGAGTTCGCCTTGTTCCTCTGTAAAGTACAGAACAGATCCTCCTGCATGCGGTGAGGCGAATGTCTGTTCTGGTGTCTTTATAATAGCGGGGGGTGGGGGGCAAACACTTTGTGACAGCTGTCACATCTGCTAGCTGTGTCAGAGCAGAGGAGAAGCTGATGGTGGTTTGCTGTACTACGTGAAGAATGTTTTGAATGAGCTTGAAGCTTAGCTGGAACTTTAAATCCAGTGTTAGTGCTACTCTGCGGTTCCTACAGGTTTGGTCTTGGTTCTTGTAGTGTCTGATCAGAAACATCCCCTCTCCTTGTGCTTGTTGCTTTTCACTGAAAGGCGGTGTGGGATTAGGTCCGTTCCCCCATAGGATTTTTTTCCCCAAGGCTTGAAGATTTTTCCTGTGCTTCAATTACCACCAGAAGTTTAGAAATCTGATTTTTCTCTCTCAGTCATATTGTATAGATGAATTGCCTTTGAACACTCAAACTGGACTGCTCCAGGATGGCTGCGTTAGAGCTTGTTTCATTTTACCTGCCTTTGTTCAGTTCAAAGTAATAGCATTAGTCTTGGGTTTTTTGGGGAACTAATGAATTTTCCCAGTCTCTTCCCCAGGAAATACTACAGGAAGAACTTACTACAGCTGCCTGTAAACTCACAAGAGCAAGGAGTAGTGTGCAATAGCTTAAATCTGAAGCTGCTCTCAAAAGCAGTTTAGTAATGTTTTTGATCTCTCCCTGCTCCTCCATCTCTGCTGTAGTTGTGTCATCATGCCTCTGAGCTGGTGTTTGTAATGTTTAAATAAAAATCAAAAACTTACATATTGAAAAGGATTGAAATGTGCTCCTGAACTTCAGACTGAAGACAGACAAGCCACCTTTTGAGCTGAACATGCACAGAAGAGGTCAGCAGCTGTTTGTCAGTTAAGCAGGGGTTTTGCGGTGGTTTTCTGTTGGAGCCTGCAGACTTCTGTAGTGACCTGGTGACACCAGTAGGCACATACCGCTTCAAAGACACCTCAAAGATGAAAGCAGACGTTTTTTCAAATTAGTAAAGATTATACTGCCTGTAATTACCTGTCCGTACTGCAAGCCATCCTGTCCACAGCTCTAGACCTACGTACTCATGGGTGCTAGCCTTCCCTGTATTCATTGTAGATTTTCAATTCACAGCTGTAGCTCTACTTCAGTAACTCTAGGCAGGAAAGCAAGAGCCCCAGGCAGCTGAGCAGTGAGTGAGCTGCAGCCAGCCACGTACTATTTCCGATGAAATTTTTGTTGTGTGGAAATCCATTCAGGAGCTGGAAAAAAAGCCTTGTGGAGCAGCTCCAGGACCATTGCAGTAGTTCTGACCTCTGTGGATAGAAGCGTAGGGATGCAGGTTAGTTTCGTGATGCAGGATCTTCCTCAGTCTGTATCCTCCCTATAGGAACTGGGCCAACCCCTGCAGAAAGAAATGGGAGAACAAATGCTAAACCTGCCTTATAGGGTGCACAGAGCTGCTGGCTTACTAACAAGGGAAGCTTAGGAGCTTGGACATCTAGAGAGCAAGGAGCATTGAGCTTCATGTGAAGTGAACTTGCACTGAGTGATGCTGAAAGATGGGGTCTTCTGAGTCTTCTGCAGATTATAAGAACAAATGTGAACTCTACATGTGCTACAAGGTGGAGGTGTGAGAAGAGCAGGGGATGGGGGCAACAAACCACAACTTAGACCCCTTTGAAAGACTATGAATGACTCTACCATTGATGTGAAGATCAGTCATCGGGTGTCAACAGCTCTCCTCTGAGAACTGCCTACACATGGGCCCTATACTCACCTCAGAGCTCAAGGTAATGCAGAGATTGAAGTGATATGAAGAAGTGTCTTTGTCCAGGTGAAGCAGCAAGATCTTAGCAAACGATAATGGGGGAGGGAGGGCAGTGGGGCAGTCGGACCATCTGGTCAGCACCATGCAAGTAGCTGCTGTAGTAGCTGGGCGCTGTGGAGCAGCAGAAGGCACCAGATGTGCAGGCAGGTTTCTTGCCCAAGATCCAGTGAGCAGGAGCGTTTGCCTGTAAGCAAGGAGGTGCTGCTGCCCTATCAGACCAGGCCCTGGCAGCAGCCCCACGCAGGGCCCATGTTCACCTGGGCATGGTTCTGGCACCCCCACTACTTCCTTGGAGCAGGTCTGGAAAGGTTGACTTGCTTAGGGATGGATTAAGTATTAAATATTATTGGCTATTAAATTGCAGGGTGGAAAACCCCTCTGTACTTCAAAACCCTTAGAGAACAGGATTTTGTTCCTCTCACTTGCCCATGGGCGTGTTCTGACTAAATGTTTTTTATGCAAAATGCAGCCCCTGGTAGTGTTGATTTAGACTGGGGGCTCCTGGGGGTCATCACCTCCCTCTCTGTATAGTGGGCACCTGGTCTGCCCATGATCCATAGCTTTAGCTGCTTGTCTCGTGGAATATTACAGAAGGTGCCAAGTGTAGTACCTCTGCGTAGGGGTCCTGTTACCTACAGGACTGCTCAGTGCCCTGGCCTCACTGCTGCCCCCGCCATCTGCTTTGGGCCAAAGACAGGACTTGCAGCCATTGTGGCCGCTGCAGCATTGGGGCTGTGGGGCTGCAGAGCGAGCTAATGGATTGCAGCCCCCCACCGCGACTTACAGTAAAGCTGGACAACAAAATGCCATTTAGAAAAATTATCTTAAGATGCATTACCCCCCTCTAATCCCTGTTGCTTCCTGAAAGGGATTGACTGTGCAGGAGAACAGCAGCATCTGTTGCTGGAGGGAGAGCTTCCCCGTGGGCAGATGGGGATCCTGTGACCTTGGCGGGGGGGGCTCTCGCTCCTCCTGTGACCACGATGCTGTCAATTACCAACACAAGATGGAGGAGAAACTGAGCGAGGTGCCTCAGGGATGTCACAACCGCTCCGGTGTCTCAGCACAGCTTCAGTGATGGAAGGAGCTGTTAGGGTTTGAAGGAAAAATTCAGCCTTGATGACATTTTTTTCCTTTAGTTTGGGAGGATCAGTCTTAAAGGCAATGTCTCACAGCAGTGGTTCAGCTGCCAGGCCCGATAACCAGGCCCTGACCATAGCAGGGACCAACGCCCACAGCTGGAGTTGCCACCAGCCCGTGCTCGGGACTGGGTGTCAGCTGGCAGCCCCAGCTCCTGCCCAGGCCGGGGCACTGCTCCAGCAGTGTTCGCAGCCACGAGGCTCTTGTAGAGGGTTGGGTTTGGGGCGCACGTGCATTTGAAGTTTGCGAGGTTCTCCTCCATGTCGCGAGTACCTTCCAATTTCTGCAAAACCTTACTCGTGCTCTGCTTCGTGTGTGCTTGCCCAGAGGAGCCTGTCTGAGGCTGCCCGGGTGCGTAAGGACGGGGCCATCGCCGGCCCCTTGTGGAGGATCCCTCCTCGCCGCCCGGGACCCCCTACCCCGGGTTGGGGGTGAGGCAGAGGGCTCTGACCTCTCATCCCACCCCTGCCAGACGGGCCTCCCTCCGCGCCTGCAGACAAACACGCCGAGGGCAGGGGTTCCCCCCCGCGCCCCGAGTGCCACCTGCCCCGCGGGGGCCGCCCCGCGTGAAGCCGCCGCTCCCCGCGGCGGTGACGGGCACACACCGGGGCTCGGGGCCGGGCGCGGCGAAGGTGCCAGGGCCGCCTCTCCCTCCCCCCGCGCCGCTTCCTTTTATAGCGATGCGGCACCGCGCCCGCCGCCGGCAGCCAACCTGTGGCCGTGACGACGCCGCCCGGCAACGCGGAAGGCCAGGCTGCGCCCCGCGGGCTGCCCCGCCGCCCAGGTAGGCTGCCCGCGCCCCCCGCCGCCGGCGGAGTGGAGCGGGGAGGGGAGGCGAGGCGAGGGGCGCGGCTCGGAGGGAGCGCGGCGGCTGCGGGCGGGCGCCCCCCTGTCCGGTGGCTGAGGGGAGCCGGGGTGTGGGCGCCTGAGCAGGGAGAGGAGGGGACCCGAGGTGGGACCCGACTAAGGGTCGCCCTCGCCCCTCTGCCCCCGCAGGGCTGGAAGGCGCAGCCCCGCGGGGCCGACCGAGCGTGTCCGCCGCCCGGGGCCGCCCTGCCCCTTCCCTGCCCGCATCGCAGAGCGCTCTTTGAGGCCGCGGGCAGAGCCGGCGAGGGCAGCCGCGGGGAGCCCAGAGGCTGGAGCCGCCTCCTCAGGTTCCCTCAGTGCGTGAAGGGTGCGAGGCCGCCCGAGGCAGCAGGTGTCGAGGGGGTTCGCTCGTGTTTTCGAGGGGCACGGGGTGACAGGCTGGGGACAGGAGATCCTCTGTGCCCTGGGACCAGAGGTGACGGATGCAGCGAGCGGTGCGACGGCCAGGTTGAAACCGAGCAGCAGCGAGCTGGGGTGGCCGGCTTCAGGAGGAAGGTGCGGTTTGGTGCTGCGTATGGCCGTCCTGGTCTGGGAGCAGTGGCGACAACGTTAGCTGGCTGCTTCTTGCACTGAGCTGAGTGCGTTGCATTTGACTGGGTCTGTTCAGCCTGGAGAAGAGAAGGCTGAGAGGGGATCTTATCAATGCTGATCAATTTCTAAAGGGCGGGTGTCAAGAGGATGGGACCAGGCTCTTTTCAGTGATGCCTAGTGACAGGATGAGGGGCAACGGGGACAAACTGGAACACGGGCAGTTCCACCTGAACATGAGGAAGAACTTCTTTACTGTGAGGGTGCCAGAGCACTGGCACAGGCTGCCCAGGGAGGTTGTGGAGTCTCCTTCTCTGGAAATATTCAAACCNATGCCTAGTGACAGGATGAGGGGCAACGGGGACAAACTGGAACACGGGCAGTTCCACCTGAACATG
>VZSC01018807.1:4820-64627 GCA_013398225.1 Steatornis caripensis
GAGAGAATCGCCTTCTGCCTCTCCGTTACACGAGCCGAGGAAGAAGCCGGGACCCTTCCTCCTCACCTGGTTATCGGTGCCTGGAAGCGCCAGAGCCTGGTCAGCGACAGCAAACCCGTACCGGCCGAGCCATGGACAAACTTCAGCGCCCGTTTCTTAAGCCTGGTGGACACCAGAGGGTTTGGATCCAAGGGAGATGATTCCCGGCCCATCTTTTCCCAGTTCCCTCCCGGGGGTCCTAGCTAAGGTGCTAAGGGTGTTTTTGCTGGGAGTCCTGGGAAACGCCCTCCGTGGTTGGGCGAGCGTTCTGGGAGCGTTGGGGGCTACCAGATCTCCGGTTCTAGGGTCAGGGAGGAATCCTCCCTCCACATCAGCTTGGCAGAGATTGCCGTGGATTTATGTTGCCTGTCTCTGCCTCTGTTGACCGGTGGGTATTTCATTTCCCAGCGAAAACAAAAAGCTGGGAACCAAAACCAAAACAATTTGGTCTGATTTGGGGGGTTTTATTAGATTTCTGGGAATCTCGTGTTTTCCAGCCCAAATCTTTCCATTTCGGCTTTTTTTTGCTTTCCAGTTAAAACTGGAGCTCTTCAAGAAGAGGGCTGGCATTTTACATGGAAACATTCATTTTGCCACAAGTCAAGCCTTCTGGGGAGGAAAAGGGGTTTCAAAGGCCGGGTTTTGAGCAGCGTAGCAGTCTGGCCATGTCGGCGACCAGCACTGGCCTCCTCACGCAGCTCTGGAGCCTTCTCTGCCATCCGTGCCAGGCTCACGCCAAGGTGCTGGCATCCTCCTTCTGCTCAGGGCAGGGACACGTACCCGCCTTCCTATCAGCCCAATATTGAGGAACACAAATCAAAGCAGCCCAGGCGAGAACAGCTCCGCGCTTTGAAGCGGATCTCAAAAATTTCCTCTGCAAACTTCGCCTGACACAGGAAAACGTGTCGCCTGAAAACCACGGGCGATCTCAGCCCACGCAGATCCCCAAACGCTCTCCAGACCACCCAAAAAACCAAAGCAGAGGTCCCAGCCTCTGGACGGAGCACACGCACCCATCCAGCCCCGAGACCCTGACTTCACCGCTGCCCTCTTGACCAAGAGGTGAACCCAGCGGCACTGAATTCGCCTCGGCCCTCGCGTCGGAGCAGATTGAGTTTTCTGGCCAAACTGATAAAAATGAAAAAAGATTTTCATATGCCTGGACTCCGTGTTTCCCCGTAAATAAGGCAGCGATGGAAATTGGGGGGAGGGGGTTGGCAGAGCGGTAGGTCACCCGTCAAAGCCACACCGAGAACACCGAGCTAGCCCTCTTCCGGGAAACCATGGCTATAAAGAAAGACCTCTAGTCTCCTTTGAAGCCACCGGGAACCCAGTGCCAGGCAGTTTAAAGGTATCTAAACGCCCAAAGGAACAGATAAGACCTAGATACCAGCTGGTAAAACCCAGACCCTCGGAAGATATTTAGGCACTCAAGGGCTATTAATGGGAATTCAGAGCTTACATACTTTTGCAGGTAGGGGCTTGAGGTGCACACGTGCCTTAAAGAACTCTAGCGGCTTCCGGCAAAGAAGAGATCGAGGCACACATGCAGCACGTCAGGGCTTGTAAAGCTTCGCGTTATCACAGAAAAGCACCTGCAAGGGACAACCCAGCCTCCAGCTCGGCTGCAGAGCAAGCCCAGCAGCATTATTTTATTAACGCAACTGGACGTCTCTGCTCTAGACATCCCCAAACCCAGGGGATGGCCGGATTCCGCCCCCACCACGGCAAAGCTTCACCGTTTCAGCCGTGGACCCGCGCTCATCACCTCCGGCCTCTCTCCTCTCCTTCCCCTCACCTTAACTCTGCCCGGCGCCGTTTGACCAGACGTGCCTAAAACCAGAGAGAAGCCGAACGGCCGCGCTCCACCTATAATGCCGACAAAACCACAAGCAGCACGGAGCTTCCTCGACCCTCCGAGCGTACATTTCCTATTCCTGCCTGCAGTTCTGCTACTGCCTTTCTCACATCAATGCCCTGACTACAGCCGCTTGAAAAATTTCCATCCAAACAGTTTTTAGCAGGTCATTTTTCAGGGAAAGGCAACTTTTTTTGGAAAAAAAAAAAAAAAAAAGCCAACAAAACCTTTTTGTGGAAATTTGCCTGACTTGTGTGAAAAGTCAAAAAACCTAGAAAAAAACATCCAGTTTTGGCCTTGAGTTGCAACAAAAAAAAAATCTTGGTTTTAACCAAAAAATGCAATTTTCAAGCTTTTTAGTGAAAATTAAAGAAAACTTTGAGAGAATAAATTCTCTTGCTTTCATTCAAAACCATTCACGGTGTGATGGCTACTCTCATCTTTTCAAAAATACCCAACCTCCCCCCCACCTCAGGAGACTGCTACGGAAATTAAATAGTCGCTGTGCGAAAGGGAAGGGACTGGTCCGGATTATAGCCTGGCGAAGGAGCGGAGCAAAGATAAATGCTTCATTTTCAGCCTGACGTTAGGTTAACAGCCGGGCATCCCACCGCTCTGCTCCGGGATTTAATCTGTCTATCAGCGATCCGGATGGAAACCGAGGTGGTAATGCCCGACACAAGGCCGTGAGGGCTCAGGATCCCATCACCCCAAACACAGGCCGTCCCGTCCGATGGCTGCGGGTGCCGTCGGCGGGGACTCAGCTCCAGCCCTGCCGCTGGCTCCTTGCAGCGCTTCGCGCATCGCTCAGCGGAGACGCCCAACGTCGTCTTCGCTTCGGTCCCGTGGGAGGGTTGGGCTGTGGCTTCACCACCCCATGGTGCTGGGAAACCTTCAGCATCACAAGGTTTTAGGCGGTGGAGAGACCTCACCCCTCTCCAGATGGGCACCAGGGGCACGGGGGTGGGGGTCCCACGACACAACCCCGCCATGCCAAATGCAATCACCCAGCGTTGAACGCGGCGGTGCCAGGGCCCGTTCGGGAGGTTCACTGCTATCCCCCGGCGTGCAATCAAGGGAGCCGCACGCCGTGGTGGCTCTGCTTGGAGCCGCCGGCACCCAGATGGGTTACAAGTGAACATGAACTCTCCCTCCCCATCTGGATCCCATGTACAGCAAGTGGCAAGATTTATATTGTGCTGAAGCATTCCACAGTTTTGAGCACAGAAATGATTGAACTCCAGATGTTAACAAGATGCAGGACCCTTTTTTTATTATTAAAAACGTGATTTCTTGTTTTGCTCATGACAAAACCCATCAGATTAACTTACTAGGAGCGGAACTGCCATCAGGCCGGTGGAAGCAAGGACGGCTCCGGCTGCCGGAGAGCTCGCTGGAGCGCACAGGGAGACCGGCGCTCCTTCAGAGCGGAGCCGTGTCCAGCCGCCCCTCTGCGCCGAACCGAGGGCAGGACACAGGTGACCTTGCTCCGTGCCCACTGGCAACGCAGGGATGTTGGCGAGTCCTCGTGCCTCAGTTTCCCCATCCCTTAGGCGGAAGGCAAGTCAGAGCTGGAAGGGAAAGCCCTAAGCGAACACATGCTCTGCAGCCTCATCCAAATCGAATACCCTCGCAGAGCCTTTGCTGACAAGCACCATAGCCCAGGCCAGAGATGGAAACCTGCCCACTCTCCTCAGGGTCCTCCGTCTACCCCCTGGAAGGAGGATGGGGACTCGGGACCCATGGCTGCTGTGCCGGGGCAACTCAGCGAGCGGCTCTCATGCCCCGCTTCCCTTTCGGGAGAGCCCTAAAGCATCACAAATTTCACATCCCATCGGAAAAGAAGCAGATTTCCAAATACCTCTGCAAATCCTAAACGCTCTTCTCGGCGCAGCTCCGCCGGGAACATCCCCCAGCGGTGCACGGAGTGGCACGGCCAACATCTGTAACCCAGAGCGCGGGCTGGGGGGGGGTGGTGGGGGCCTGGCTGGAGCTGTCACATCTTCACTGCTTTATCACAGGAACTTTATCACAAGCTCATAACACACACGTCTTTGCACCACGAGATCAAACAGGTACGGGATGGCATTGCAGCCTGCTGTCACACACAGGCCCCCAGCAGCTAGCGCCGCTCCACGCTGTGAGGAGAAAACGTGTTGAAGCCGCGTGACAGCGAGGACCCACGTACGCTCCTCCTGACGTTGACCAGCCAGACCACTCACAAACCACCAGCGCAAAGCCAGGCTGTCGCGCTAACCCCCGAGAGGCACAGCATCCTTCGGGACCGACGCATTTCCACGCACCCATAGCCCACGTCAGCTCTGGGGACAGTCACCTCTGTCTGCTCAGAGGGAGAGAAACATTTCCGGGGAGTGCGAGTGGCCTGCTCGACCCCGTTGAGCTGAGGACAAGCCAAAGCGATGCAGCTTCTCCTCCCCAGCAGAGCGAGAGGGGCTGGAGGGCAGAAGAGCAGAAGCTGCAAAGCATCGGCTCTGCTTCTGCCTTGAAACTTTTTGCATTTACCCTGCAACTCCAGGGGACGGATCTGCTGGATATGGTTTGCAGCTCCAAGCTCCCCTTGCCCCAGCAAGCCCATGTGCCAGCCAGCAGGAGCAAGGGTCCCTCTGGTTTTGGCATGGGTTTGCTGTGTGCCAGGCAGAGCCGTTACAGCCCACCCAGACCTTCAGCATCCCTTGCATCCCACCGTCCTGGGGATGAGTGCGTGCCTGCTCCACCACACGGCCAAGAAAAGGCATCGCCTCGTTCCTCTCCCACCCTGGGACCCCATTTCCTTCCTGGCCCCATGCAGGGTCTCTACCAGCCCTGGCCAGGACAGCGGGCACCAAGCACACGCATGAGAGCAGGAGGATGGTGCGTTCACCATCTTCACCACCTGCTTCGAGGTCAAGGCCACCCAGGGCTGGAGTTCCTCACCGGCATCTCCAGAGCAAACCCACCGGCCCGGCACCAAGAGCCACCCTCCTTCACAGCCAAGGCTTGGAAAAAGCTTCTGCGGATCGAAGCGATGTTTATCCACCCCAAGGGACCCCATGAAGAGAGCCCAGAGCCTTGTCACTCTGCCTGACCTTGCTTTATTCCTTCCTTGCGTGTTTTGGAGGAAGCTTCTTCCAACCCAAGCGTCTCCCCGCAACCGGGCAGCTGGCGTCGTGCACTGGCACATGACGGTGCTCCCCTGGCTCTGAGCTCAGGCCCTTGGGGCTGGGTGTTCCCCAGCTCTCCAGAGCCACCCCAGGGGGAGCCAGGCCCTCCCCCCGTTGAGGAGCCCATTCTGAGTGGTGCTGGGTGCTCGCGACCTGCCTCCGTCGCCATTTCCTGCACCTCTTCCTCACAGCCTCTGGTTTAACGCCGCAGCCCCAGGGGGGGCCCCGCTCCCTCCTGAATTTTAATTTCCCCTCAATTGACGGAATATGAAACTTTATTCCCAGAACAAGAGCATCAGGTGGAAGAAAAAGCCATGCTCTTACGCTTTCTGGAGAAAGATCCCACAAACTTTTAAACCTCTGCCCTTCCCCTCCTCCAAAAAGAGATATTTATCATTGTGGGGAAAAAAATAACGTAAGCGCAAATGCTCTGCCAGTGGGCGCGGGCGACTAGCAGCACACTCGGGGAGTAGCATCGCTGAAGAGCCCCACGTTCACCGCGTCAGCAGGGCACAGCCCGTGGGTTTGCCTGCAGAGGACACATCCTGCCGGTCCCTCGTCCCCTCCGCCTCTCCCTGGCAAGGGCGAGCGGCCCAGCGTGCTCAGGCTCCACAGCACCCGGGACGCGCGAGCTCCCGGCTCCGCTGCCACGGGTAGTTTCTCCCCCCTGTTCTTGGCACGGTGTGTTCTGCTCAAGCGTACTTCCAACAGGCGGCTCTGCGGCAAGAATATTTAAAAAAAATATAATATTTCCATCTGTTATTCCAATGGTATATGCTGCGGGACTCCCCTCGCGGACTGTTTGCCTTTCTTTGCTCCTATTAGATGTAAAAAAAAATATTTGATTAGCAAGGCCTGAGGGCTGGCAGGCGATGCCCTAACCCTGCAGCGTCCCGCAGCCGGGCCAGCAAGGTCTCTTCTCCTGCAGGTCTGCTCCGTACGCCTCAGTGCTTCTCCGGAGAGGAAGGTGCAGGCAGGGAAGCAGTTTTTTTTGTTCAAGGCGGTAAAGTCCCCTTGATTCACTAATTTTATTTTCACCTTGAGAGCAAACGGCGCCTGTCTGTGCTTATGGATGCCTCGGGCTGTGTTTTGCTCAAGACAGAGCAGCCCGGTATCGCTTCCCAGCCCCAACAGCCGGCAGCACCCAGGGTTTGAATCCAGTGAGTGTGAACTCCCAGGCTTTGGTGTTTGACGGCTGCGAAGCCCTCGCGCCAGCCTGTCCTTGCTGGGGACATCCCCAGTGTCACTCTGCTCACAAAGCTCGTAGGAACTTTGAACCTCTGCCTCACCGACAGGTGGGTCAACTGGAAGAAAGTTATGGGGTGGAAGAGGGAAAGACAGGCAGAAAGCTGTTTGCAAAAGACTAATTTTCTTGGGAAAGCAGCATAGAGCGGCAGGATAGGTGCAGTGAGCTACGAGTTTACAGCGCTAGCGTGCACACGACAAGCTGTGGTGTTAACGCATCTTGGGTCGGGCAAACCTCAGAGGCAGCAGAAGCTGGATGCTCCTTCCCTGGGCCAGGATGGAGACACCCTAAGGCCGCTGCTGTGCTGGACCTTTTCCTCTTGGTCATCCTTTGGGCCCAAGAGGACTTCCCATGGTGGCACAGCGTTCAGGAGGCTCTTCCTCAAAACCCACCTGCCCCCAAGACAACCAGCAAGGGAGAAAGTTTTTCAAAACAGAGATCCAGCCCCGGCGCACAAGACCTGAGCCCCCCTCCTTTCCCATCCTGCGGCCCAAGGTTTCATACTGCTAAGACAGCAAAGGCTTCCCAGCCCCTTCAGAGCCAGAGAAATGATAACTTCCATTCGCGAGCCACGGCCAGAACAAAATGAGTCTTTATTGTTATATGGCCCATTATAAGTCATTATTTAGTGCTCCCAGGTGCCCTCTATCTTCAAAGGCACATTGCTTAATAAGCAGCCATCGGAGGCTGCAGTGCTGCCATCCTGCACGCGGATGGAGCGGGAGGGATGCTGAGACCAGCTCCAGGCCCCAGAGCTCATCTCCCTCTAAGCCCTCAGGAGCGGGTCATGCCCCATCTCCGCACAGACATCCCGGCACACACATCCAAACGAGAGGCACAGGATTANTCGCGGACTGTTTGCCTTTCTTTGCTCCTATTAGATGTAAAAAAAAATATTTGATTAGCAAGGCCTGAGGGCTGGCAGGCGATGCCCTAACCCTGCAGCGTCCCGCAGCCGGGCCAGCAAGGTCTCTTCTCCTGCAGGTCTGCTCCGTACGCCTCAGTGCTTCTCCGGAGAGGAAGGTGCAGGCAGGGAAGCAGTTTTTTTTGTTCAAGGCGGCAAAGTCCCCTTGATTCACTAACTTTATTTTCACCTTGAGAGCAAACGGTGCCTGTCTGTGCTTATGGATGCCTCGGGCTGTGTTTTGCTCAAGACAGAGCAGCCCGGTATCGCTTCCCAGCCCCAACAGCCGGCAGCACCCAGGGTTTGAATCCAGTGAGTGTGAACTCCCAGGCTTTGGTGTTTGACGGCTGCGAAGCCCTCGCGCCAGCCTGTCCTTGCTGGGGACATCCCCAGTGTCGCTCTGCTCACGAAGCTCGTAGGAACTTTGAACCTCTGCCTCACCGACAGGTGGGTCAACTGGAAGAAAGTTATGGGGTGGAAGAGGGAAAGACAGGCAGAAAGCTGTTTGCAAAAGACTAATTTTCTTGGGAAAGCAGCATAGAGCGGCAGGATAGGTGCAGTGAGCTATGAGTTTACAGCGCTAGCATGCACACGACAAGCTGTGGTGTTAACGCATCTTGGGTCGGGCAAACCTCAGAGGCAGCAGAAGCTGGATGCTCCTTCCCTGGGCCAGGATGGAGACACCCTAAGGCCGCTGCTGTGCTGGACCTTTTCCTCTTGGTCATCCTTTGGGCCCAAGAGGACTTCCCATGGTGGCACAGCGTTCAGGAGGCTCTTCCTCAAAACCCACCTGCCCCCAAGACAACCAGCAAGGGAGAAAGTTTTTCAAAACAGAGATCCAGCCCCGGCGCACAAGACCTGAGCCCCCCTCCTTTCCCATCCTGCGGCCCAAGGTTTCATACTGCTAAGACAGCAAAGGCTTCCCAGCCCCTTCAGAGCCAGAGAAATGATAACTTCCATTCGCGAGCCACGGCCAGAACAAAATGAGTCTTTATTGTTATATGGCCCATTATAAGTCATTATTTAGTGCTCCCAGGTGCCCTCTATCTTCAAAGGCACATTGCTTAATAAGCAGCCATCGGAGGCGGCAGTGCTGCCATCCTGCACGCGGATGGAGCGGGGAGGGATGCTGAGACCAGCTCCAGCCCCCAGAGCTCATCTCCCTCTAAGCCCTCAGGAGCGGGTCATGCCCCATCTCCGCACAGACATCCCGGCACACACATCCAAACGAGAGGCACAGGATTATTCCCCCCCCCACCCCAGCTCTGCAACCCAAAGTGTAACCCAATCTACTCAGCTGGAAACTGAGCTTTTATTGCATCCTGAGTCATTTAGAGTTCCTTTTTATAAAACCAATACTCTCCCCCCCCCGCCTTCCCTGATTTAACAAGCTCCCAAACGTCTGCTCTCCTGACATACCAAACCTTTCCAGCTTCCCTGACCTCGCTCCACATCAGACCCGATGGAAAGCAGCATCCCATCGGGGCTGCTGCAAGGGTACTGCCACAGACAAGCGCCGCGCCACGGCAATCCCCGCTTTCACACATCTCACCCCAAGGAAGATCCCAACCCTAGAGCGGTCCCATAGCGATGGCACGGCGAGGCCAGCGCGCTCCGTGGCAGTATCCCCTGTCCGTGGCACATCTCTCCGTGCCCTTGCCGTGCAGCGGAAAGCTGCCTTGAGAGCCGAAAGCCCTTGAGGCAGCGCCTGCAGACTTGGGCAAAACAAAAAAAAAAACCAACCCCAAACCACACAATATTGGTTGAGTTCAGGCACTGTGAAAGCCGTGCTGGCTATCGGGGGTTTCCCGATACTCAAAGTAGGGAGGAAAGAGGGTACTGAACAGAGCTGGCAGCCTGGAGAGCCCAGCTATTATTTTTAAATGAGACCTCAGATTTGGCACCGTATGAAATCCATCATTCCTTTAGCCACATAAATAGACCAAAGAGTCTGGATACTCAGAGTCCCTTTGCTCAGTTCAGTAATAGAGAGAAGTATTGCACAGTGGCGTATATAGGGAGTCTGCAGTTTAAAATGGCCCTCGTTCAATAATTATGTCAGCATTTGTTGCAATAGTAATCAGTCACAGTTAGTATAACTAACAGTAAATACCAGATTGCCATTTAATAGTGTTAATACGCAACCTATAAAATGTATGTTTGTGTAATTATACTGATAAGTTTCCAATCAGCAACAAAGAAAGATAAAAATCCGTCCACGAGTCCTTGCACAGAATTGAAAGGATCCCAGCAGTCGAAAGCAAAATGTGCAGAGGGTCTTTGGGAGCGGAGCTCAGCGCGACTCGGAAGGGAAGACTGCCACCGGCTGCGGAACAGGAGCGATAAGGACTCGATCTCCATCCTGATGGACCGTCCAGTGCCAGCCCTTACCCCGCTTGCCATGCCTTGCGCTGATGTCTTGAATGCCACGCTCACCCGTGTGAGCAAACGCAGGCGCGACGCTCGGATGGGGAGAGCATCCCGACACCCCACGGGAGCTATTCCCGGCCCGTGAGCGCAAAGCACCTTTGTTCTGAGAACGCTTGCTTTGCTGGTACATACAGGCGTCCAGATGGATTTCCCGTAGGGCTGGGAAACTCCCCAGCATAAGGATGGAGAAAGCTGCCTTACCCCGAGATGTTTTCCCCAACGTCGTATTTCAATAGGATCACTAAAGTACCGAACACGCCCCACCAGCACTGCTTTCAAGCCTAGACTGAGTTTGCTTGCATACTTGGGCCCCAAAACCAAACAAAACATTTTCCTCGAGGAATTTTTTTTAATTTTTATTGCTATATTTTACAAGGTAAGTGTTGCTCAGAAGGGCCAGCTCTCTCCCTGGCAAGAGCTGAGGTTGCCTCATTTCCTCCCAACCTCACTGACCCCACACCAGCTGCGCTCAGACAGCGGCAGATCCTGGACGGTCCCGTCCCAGGGCAAAGAGGGTGGTTAAGGAAGAGCAAACACTGAAAGCATCCTGCAGGACCACTGCGGCTCGGGAAGGCTGACGCATCCCAGCATCTTCTCCCCTTTCCAAACAAGCTCTTTGAGTTTCTTCCCGACCGTGGCAGGCTCGCCTGGAGTAGCCAGTAAACAAGTGGGGCAGGAACCAGCTAGCACTTACGATCCAATACCCAGCTGCACACTGACACAATTGGAGCCATCTGTGAGTAATTAGAAAATATAAACACTCACAACAGAACTTGGGTTCCTATACTCAGCAAGACCTTAATGGGCTTTTCTTCAGCCAGAAAATCCTCATTGCAGTGATAAATTATTAGCCTTTTTCTTCCTAAACCAGCAGGAAACCGTTACAATGGAAAAATGACAAAAGGAGAAACATGCCCAGTTTTGGCAGCGCCGGCAGGGAGGAGGACGGGGACCGGGGAGCAAGAGCCAGCTCAGCCCCGGGGAGCCTGCTCCAGCCCAGCTCCTCCCCGGAGCACCCTCACCCCCGGGTCCTCAGCCCCAGGCAGCCCACATCACCCACGGGCACAGCAGCCCGCACGTGCCGGTGGTGCGTGTCCGAGCCCATAGCCGGCCGTGCCGCAGCTCAAGCGGAGCCCACCGCAGCTGTGTGGCTTCTCCACTGGCTAATATAGCTGAGCTGGGCTCAGGGGCCCCCTCACCCTGCGCAAAGCCAGCCTCCCGCCACCCCAGAGACTCACTGGCTCCCACACCTCTGCAAACTGCAGCCCTCTGCTGTGCTCATCTGAAATAAGGGCCAAAAAAACCAGATAGCAATCACGCAGTCCTTAGCAAGCCAGGTGAACAAAACTGAAGGCTGTTCTCGGATAAAAATGGCCCCGCTTTGCCACGGCACAGAGCAGGAGAGGCTGCAGGTGGGTCTCAGCTGTCACGGCCTGCACAGATGCAACCAGGAGGTGCTGGAAGCCGTTGATGCCTCCATGAACATCCCTGCCTGGGCAGACCCATGCCCACCCTGGCATCGCTCCACACGTTCGTGTAAGAGCACACATGCATGAGATCGACGGAAAATAGGAAGGAGCCGCTGTGGTTTGGCTCCCAGAGGCATCCAAAGAAGCCCTCACCCCAAAACAAGTCAGGGAAATTCATGAGAAGAGCCTTTCTTGTGGCTTGTTCTGGCAGTGGTGGGGCTGGACAGGACCGGGAGTAAGATGACACAGGGCCATAAAACATGTCAGAGCAGCAGCCACACGATGCGAGTCTGTGCTGGGTGCTCAGTCCTGACCACAGCCTGAGTCAGCCCATCGCTGCCGACCTGCCTCCAGCACACACCAAGTTTTGGCCCAGGCAACCCAGCACCATTAACCATCTCCAGCCTGGAGGAAGGCTCAGCACCATCCAAACCAAGCGCTTGCCCTTGGGCTGTTTTGGGGGGGCACCGCCCTGGTTTCAGGTGCGGGCATCAACCCTCCCATAGAGTCACCCCAGGGCCAGCAGCCAGCCCCAGCGCCCACCCCAGCACCCAAAGCAGCAGAGATACAAGAAATCCCAGGCAGCCCAGCCAAACACCAGCCACCCCCAAAAAAGCACTCGGCAAGCCAAACCGAACCCCTGCCCCGTTCCTTTCGGCCTCAGCCCATCCTACAAACCGCTCTCCCGGAGCGGCGAGCCTCACCCGGGGTCCGCAATTATCACTGGTCCCATGTGTTAAGTGACAGAGCATTTAATGCCTCGTCTTTAGGGCTCCACGCAAACGAAGAGAACAAATGACTGCCGGGGGAGATATGGTTTGCATCATTTAATCACCATTTCCAATAAAACGGTACAGCGGCTCTGCGGAGGGTAAGACAGCCGAGTTCAGCAGATTTTATCAATAACGCTGCAGGATCCCTACTGCGCGGCTAAGAGAGTTGCCATGGTTATTGTGACAGATTTACTATCATTGTAACTTAATGCACCATAATAAGTATCTGCATAGTTATTATTGTTTTACAATGATAACTATAATTCAACCGCAGCTTTATGACTAAATTTGTAAGATTACTACGATGTTCTGGGAAGAATTGGAAGCAGGATAACTCACACGCTTTCTCAGAATATAGAAAGAAAAAGATCCTGGTCGGTGCCTTTTTCTTTCCTTTTTGATTGCTTCTTTGCGGACAATTTCTGTGGTTTAGTTACTGGTGGTTTGGGAGAGGGTGCTCTGTCAGAGTCAATGCACAGGGGTAGCTGAAAAAATGGGATTTTTCCACTGCAAAATTGATCCTGGGGAAAAAAAATCCCCAAAGTCTTTCAACATAAAGCTGCTAAAAAATTCCCAAGTGCTGCCAATTGGGAAACAGATACAAAGAGCTGGCAAGACGAACAAAAACAGTCAGGTTTTGTTCAAAAAAAATGACCGGATCATCAAAAAAAGTGCCTGAAAGTGACCCTGGTAATCAGTGGAAACAAAATGCTGCTGGAAAAAAAAAAGTGTCTGGCAGCCCCAGGACAGAGCCAGGCTCGTCTCAACTGCACACCCCCCGTTCCAGCAGCGTGGAGAAGGCTCTCCACCACCGTGAAGCTGCCGCGGGCCGGTGCTGCAGAGCAAAGCCAAGCACCTTCTCCCAGCTCCTTGAACGCAGCCCCATGACCTGCCCCATGGCGAGACAGTCCCCGTGCAACAATCAGCGAGCACAACGTACTGCCGAAACGACTTTAAACTGCATTTACTGCTGGATCAGCCTGCCCGACGCGGAGCGATTTGCGGAATCAAAGCTTTGGACAATGAATTTTTTTGCCAGTTCCTAGGTCAGAGGACCCACATGAGGGGTCCGCACTCCTGCNGACTGCTGGATCAGCCTGCCCGGACGCGGAGCGATTTGCGGAATCAAAACTTTGGACAATGAATTTTTTTGCCAGTTCCTAGGTCAGAGGACCCACATCAGGGGTCCGCNCAGAGGACCCACATGAGGGGTCCGCACTCCTGCATCCCCACCTGCTCCTCCCCAGGCTGGGGAACCAGTCCCACCCGGGCTGGAGCCGCACGAGCAGCTGGTCCTCAGGAGAAAGCAGAGGAGAACCTGAGCCCGAAATACAGCCGGAGTTCCCAACAGGCTCCCATGCACCCTCCTCCCAGAGCTCTCCCCCGTGCGAGGGCTTAACTCCTTCCTGGGTTTCACAGCCCGTGCAATGCTGCCAGTTACCCCGCCAGTTCATGGGGAGGTCTGGGTGTTTACATCCCTCTTCCATTCTGCCTGCGCGACCCATTTCCCCCAGGGGCTCTGGGGATGGTTAACGCTCCCTGTGCGCAAGAGGCACCTACCTGGGCTGGTTAAATCAAAGCCCAAAAGGGGCATTTTTCCAGCCCTTTCTCGTTATCCCCATTATTCTGCCCAGTGGAGCTTTAACCTTAACACATTGAACGCGCTTTCTGGATGGCCACCTCGCTCCCTCCACCCTGCTTGCAACAACGGCGACAGCACGCTGAGGGCTGTCCCCAGCCGCCCTGAGCTGCGCCTGCCTGCTCAGCCCCCTTTCCTTCAGCTCAGTAACGCCACCGCCCCTCCTCAGGGAGGTCCTATGGACCCTTGTTCACCTCAGCACCATGATGGCCGGTGACAAGCAGAGCCTCAGCCCCCTTCAAGCCCCCAGGGGAGGATTCTGAGTTTTTCCGAGGAAGGTAGACCAGCCTGTGCCACCCATCTGGTGCCTGCGGTAGGTCTCCAGCTCCCACCTTCTGCAGGCGCCCCAGACCAAGCTCATGGTCCCAGCTTCCTACCATACATCCGCCTTCTTAAAGCGGCACTAACGCAGGGCACACAAGTCACGCCACTTCTGTTGGCCAGAAGCTGGCCCTGCTCAGAGGAGCCTTAGCTCAGCGATCACTGCTCCTGGACTGGGAGCCTTTTGGGTTCCCAACTCCATTGCTTTCTTGAGTGATTTATGGTCTTTTCCCATGTCTCGTCCTGATTTGACCAGGGATGGATGTTTCCTTGGTCCCCCACCCTGCAGGATGGGACAACAGAGCGGACAAACCTCGCCCCACAGCATTAAGTGCCCCTTCCCAGGGCTCCTCAGACCACGAGCTGCTCTTCCTCCACAGGGACTTCAGAAGCGCCCCCTTCTGCATGGGGAGCCCCAAAGTTTCCCTGCATCAGGAGAAGAAGCTGGGAAGCCCGGCGGAGGCAGGACTGATGCTCCCATCAAGGCCAGGCACTCATGCCCTCCCTCTCAGCAGCGATGTGTGTCAGACCGAGCTTACGTCATGCTCCCCCGCCGCCGCCACCACCTCCTGCTCCCGTGGCTGATACATGAGAGTTGATATAGGAAAATCTACTCATAAAATTAATGGAGGCTGCATGAACTCACAGATCATAAACTCAGAGGGGCTTGCAGCTTGCCTTTTGGGGAAGGGAAGGGGGAGGGCTCAGAGGCAATTTAGCAGAGGGGACTAATTCGCAGCAGCTGTCCCACCAGATCCCGCACCCCCTCCCCACACTCAGGAGGATTTAGGGGAACACGGCACCAAAGTCTCTCAAACACAGCGCTGGAACTGGCATCCGCCAGCTTGAGATCAGACTCGGCGTGGCTGAGACGCTCGGTCTGCTCCCAAGCAAGGGATCGCGGCCAAGCTGTGCTCTCAGTGACAGGCCTCCTGCCCGGAGCATAAATCACAGATGCTGAAGGCCAAAGCATGAGCAGATCCATCCCGTGCTCTGTGGGCTGCGGATGACATGGCTCTTGGGTGGGGGGTTGCAGGGCAGTAGGCAGAGAAGTTTTCCCCAGGCTGATGAAGAGGACTGTGCCACGGTGCAGTAAGATGCACCCAAGTTCCTCCACACACCAAGCAGTGAGTACCACACCGGGGACAAAGCTGATGATGCTCCTCACCAGCCTGGCTTGGAAACCTCTCCACCTGAGACCCTGATTAGTCTCAGACATTTGGGACCAACCCTCCACAAGGAGCTTCCCAACACATCCTTAAAGCCCATTCAGGGACTCCAGGTCTGAGCTCTCCCGGAGCAAACACGAGCCCCGTGGGTTGGTTTCTAGCTTCATCCTGTCCACAACCCAACCCCAGCACTGAAGACATTTGCCCACTGCTTGGTCCCCAGCCACCTCCGCACAGCCCTCCACAGCACCAGCCCTAGCACCAGCGAGGCCAGTCCCTGCTTTCGGGCACCATTGCTCTCTGCTGGGTTATTCAGTGCACAACGCGTCTCGAGGAGTTACTTGGGCTCCCTACAGCGCAGCCAAGGCCTTCAGGCGAAGGGGAGGAAATAACCACTACTGCTGGAAAAATCTTTCCCTGCATCCCATTTCTCTCCCAAAATGCTGGGTTAACCTGCCCAGGGAAGGGACAGCCTCATGGACAGGGAAGGGCGCCCTGCATCCCCATGTCCAAGGCAGCAGCATTACAGGGAGGAGGAGGAGGAGGAGGAGGAGAAAGCCCTTTACGACATCAATACAGCCCAGGACTGTCCAGGCACCGAGTCCTCCCTCGGTCACCAGCCTTCAGGGGGAACACAACCATCCCCTCCCACCCCCTAAGCAGCCTCTTGGCCTGGCGCTGCTCAGGTTTTCTCTCACTGCCAAGTGCATTTTTTTTCCCCCCTTTTCTGTCAAAAAGCATCTTGGCACCCAGCTGCTGCCCCGGCGGCTCCAGCAGCCACGACTCACGGGCTCTGCCCTAACCTCAAGGCTCCCGCTCGCCTCCTCTGCCTACTCAGAGGCAGCAACGAGCGACAGCCCCGGCACCTTTCAAGGGGTTGGGAGATCCAGCCAAGGCACCGAAGCGGAGTCAGGCACCACGCTCTCCGGGGCGCCCAGCCTCACCCTGTGGTCTCACCAGGCTCAGCGCCGGGGCACTGTCCAGCCGTGCCACCGCTGCTGGCACGGGGGGCAATCACCAAGAAGCAACGGGGTTCAGATCTAGGCACATCACCCCGTACGCTTTCTGCCTCTGCTGCGGCCAGTTGTCCCCCTCAGCGCACCCCCACTTCACGTACCTGCATCCCCGAGGCACCATCGGACCACCCCTGCCACGGGGTGCTCCTTCTGCGTCCTCCCTAGCTGGGGCTTTCCAGGGAGCGCATCCCTAAACACCGTAGCCGCTTTCAGAAGGGCAAAGTCCACGAGGCGACACTGGAAATACCCTGAGCGTGGTGCTCCCCTCCCGGGAGGCCGGCTGCAGCCCTCCTGCCCCATCCTTCCCCAGCTCCCGCTGCTGCTGCACCTCATGGAGGGCCAGTCCCCCCTCCCTCCCCTTTTATATAGCCCCTCAGGTGGCTCCGTCGCAGGTTGGACCATCCTGCTGCCAACCCCACCTGCTCCGTGGGGAGCTGATTTACTCCCCAGGTGGACTTGATTCTCCAGTGAAGGCCCTGAGGCAAGGGCCTGCCGTGCTGCTGCTGGGTTGCGGTCCCAAAAACCCACACGTGAAAAGCAGCAGGAAGGCAGGGCTAGCTCTGAACCGAAGCTGGTGCTTGAACAGGCAGACAGACAGACTCGTCCCCTCCCCAAATAGGATCCACAAAGCTCTGAGATGCGGTCCCCAAACCCCCCCCACCTCTGCTCGCAGGCGCCCATGGGAAGGGGAGCCACACTGCCTCCCGGCTCCGGACAGCAGCGGAGTCAGCGGAGAGACATCTGTTCCCCATCCAGCGAGCAGTGTCTTCCTGATCTGCCTCTTAAAAATTACAAGGCAATTTGGAGTTTCTATTTTGTACTTTTGATTTGCCCAAACACCTGAAACATGAGCTCTGAATCCAGGATCAAAGGCTCTCTCTGGAGCAACACAGACGACTATATCCACCTCCATATTTATGCATGATTAGGAACGCCTGCATTGGAGAGGGGATTTGGCACGGGTGCCTGTGCTGCAAAGCCTGAAACTCCATCTCCTCCGGAGAGAGAGAAGGGATGGAGCCGGGGAACGATGTCCTGGCAGGTCAGGGTTAGTGCCAACCCCTTTGGCGCGAGGCAATGATGTCACCGTGTCACTGTGCCCCGTCGTCGCTCCTGCCCAGGGCCCGTGCCTGCCTGTAGGACCGAGACCTCTCTGCCAGGTGGGATCTCTCATCCCTTGCTTTGCCCCATCTCTAGGGGCGGCTGGGTGGGCGGACATAAAGGATGGAATCCTGGGTGCAAAGGGACGTTGCAATATGGATGCAGTCCCGGGCACCGGGGATGATGCCAGGCCAAGCAAAGGGTTAATGGTAATTAACAAAAGTCTTTAATGAGCTGGAGGGGAGGCGTCTTCTCGAGCTCTTTCAGTCCAACTTGTCATACTTCGAAAAATCCCAGGCCCTGGACCTCCATGGGCTGGGACGTTGCATCACCCAAACTGGAAGGGGCTCAGGCTTGTGAACTGTTGTGGCCAAGCCCCTGCTCCCGTAAATGAGCACGGCTGCGTCGCTGCCGATAACCTCTTTTAACGGCAGATGATCTGCCCCCTCACCCCGTGCCACTGAGGCGGGGAACAGACCTGGTCCCTGGAGGGACTCCGGCTCCAGATCTGTGGCTCAGATGGGTTTCTGCTTCTTGCCACCATAAACTGCTTCAGAAGAGCAGGACGGCATTCCCAGGGTAAGGGAATAGTAGGCAGGGCACATTTATGGGAAAGCCAGCAGTAACCTCAGGAGGACATAAAGAAGCCTGCCCTCACACAGGTAGCGAGCCAGGAAACACCCACACGTGTCAGACAGAGGAGTGCCTTCCCCTTCTTCTCTGTTCCTTTCAAATCAATTCAATACATAGGGAAATGCAATAAAAGGCCAGATGCCTCTGCCTTGTGGACGTAATAATTTTTAGAGAACGTGTAATGAATCCGCTTAAGTCAAAGTTACCTTAGCCTAAGGCTAAGACGCTCTTAACTCTGACCTTTCAGGTGAAAGCCTCCTTCAGGGCTCCTCGCTGTTCGTCATGAGCGTACGGTCAACTTGCGTTGCGCCGAGGTGTAAATCGGCGCGACCGAAGGGTTCACGGCATGGGTAATGTGTGACAGCGCCGTCCTAGAGCCGTCTCCCTGTAAATCAGCCACCTCGCGGGGATCCTGCCACAGGAGAGAGCAGCAAGTCACCCCATCGCCCTTAAACGTGAACCCCACGATGGGCAGGGGCACCTGAGGCAGCCGTGCCTCTATGAAGTCTTTAACTTTTAAGCAAGCCAAGCTGATGGAGAGGAGTCGCACNAGAGCCGTCTCCCTGCAAATCAGCCACCTCGCGGGGATCCTGCCACAGGAGAGAGCAGCAAGTCACCCCATCGCCCTTAAACGTGAACCCCACGATGGGCAGGGGCACCTGAGGCAGCCGTGCCTCTATGAAGTCTTTAACTTTTAAGCAAGCCAAGCTGATGGAGAGGAGTCGCACCTTCCCATTATACCGCATCTCCATTTATAACCAGTAAACTTCCATTAAAACAGTCTGAAAGTACACGCGACGCAACCGCGGCGCTCCTTTCACGGGGAATGCATTGGTTTGTTGGGTTTTTTGCCACAGTTCCTCCACACGTTGAGCGACCTTCAGAGAAGTGCTGGGAAAAGGCACCCAAGAGCAACGCAAAGCACGGCGTGCTCGCGCCCTGCCAGTTCACGGGCATTTTGCACTGGGAACGAGCTGGGAAGAAATTTCGCCACAAATACTTTTCAGCAAATTATAAAGTCTTGGAAAAAGCGGATTTCAGTTCTACTGAGAAGTCGCTGTTTTGACAGATGTTTTAAATATTTTTTTAAGAATTTTATTTTTTTTATTGAAACTGAAGGAGGTCCTGAAACCAAGGACTGGGCCAAGGAAAAAAACCCTCAGAAACATTCTGCTTTGAAAACGCCTAAGCAAAACGTTTCTCTTTCCCCCCTCTTCCTCAGTTCAACGATTTGAGGAATTTGGGGGATGGAGACGAATTCAGAGAATTTCGCCTTCTCTGAATCCATCCTTTTCGCCTGGAAAATGTTTTGACCGAGAAATGCCTTTCGTGCCCCATTGAGTTTGAATCTTTTCAAGGCCCGAGAGCGAACGGTTCCTCCACCTCCAGCATCCCAGTGTGGTTTCCATGTAAATCGTCTGAAACCAGAGATTTCCAGAAGGTCAGAGATTCTATAAAACCCGCGGGCTACCAGCTTATCGCTTGCAGAGCAGCCGGGGCAATGGGTGCACCCGTGACCACCATCCCTAGGGCAAGGAGCTGATGACACAACCGCCGCCACGGCCCATGTCAGCCCCCCGGGCTGCTCACCAGCCGTATCCTGCACGCCCAGCTTGTCACCGCAGTTTCTCATGCATGGCTTTGGGGGTTTTGGCACCCAGTAAAAGATCGGAGGTGTCAGGGCGCCGCCTGCTCCTGAGCATCCCGTGGTGCTGTGGCACGTCCTGCGCTTGCCGCCCGCTCGGCAGCACGGAACACGTGCTCGCGAAAGGAAGCCTTTACAACCTGCCACTGGAAACTGCGCGGTGCTATTCAGTGGGTAGCTGCTTTCCTTCAACGGGCCATAAAAATCCCATTTGGAAATGCAATTGCCTTGCTTCCCTCCTGCATCACACCGCTATTTAAAGAGGGCGCGTCCGACACATTAAAACACACGCGCACGTGCAAGAAGGACCAGGATCTACTGAACCTTAAAACAATTATTATTCTTTGCAACCCACATGCCTTCCAACACTAACATTATTCTAAGATGCAGGTAGCGTGTGACACGTTTTCTCTTTCTCTCCAAAGTACAACACCCTTCCCTTCTTCTATCCCTCCTTCCCAAATATCAATCATCAGCAAAGACAAGGCAAATGAACTTTTAATCAATAACAGCTACTGTTTCTTGTACCGGGACTGTTTATGATTTAAAACGGGAGAAAAAAAAAAATTAAATCAATCCTGATGTGAACATTTTCCCACTTGGAAAAACAGCCCAATCCTGTATCAAAAGGTTGGTGGTTTTATATGTTTTTAAAAGGTTTAAAAGCTAAATTAATTTTAAATTGTTTTTACATATCTTGCCTATAGACAGAACCACATCATATGACGAGGAAGGGTGGTCCATGGTTTATTAATGTTCCCAGTAAGTACTTTAGCACCAGTCTGTCTGCTGTATACACATTTAATACTGTTGCCATCTAAAAATCAAGACTCCTCTAACCGCAGCGTGTCCGTCCAGGCGCTGTAGCTGGCAGTCTGTCCCCTTTCCGTCCAGCCCAGGTACAACAGACGCTTCTGGTATGTCGGCAGTCAAACTCCACTGTCTTCATACCAGCGGGCAGCACCCAGGGAGCGCCTGACACTAAGTGATGTTTTTCTCAAGAAAGCACTGAGAAAGGGTGCAGTCCTCCTGGCTGGGTGTTCCCCAGCTGGGATGATGCGGAATAAACGTCCTAAACAAACAAAAATATAAGCAGGAGCTTGTCCCGGGATCAAGGGAGTCTACGAAGGCTCCCACAGGAGATGGATTTCTAACATACCTTTGTGGAGCTGGACCTTGGTACCTAAAAAAAAGGCAAGCCTGCAAGTAAAGCTCTCAATTACTCTCCCCCCTCCGCCTCCCCGCCACAAAAGCTTCCTATTCCCAGGGCCTGAACAGCCAGAAGACCGATAGTTCGTTTTCACCTTCCTATGCCACAGCATTTGGAATAGCTCAAGTGGCAACATGCTGGCTCCAGTCCACCTTTATACGAACGCGAGACAACACAAACTCAAATAGCGTATGAAATGGCACCCGCTGAGTTTTATGCGAAGCCCAGCGGGGTGCATTTTGGCCCCTTGCAGCAATACATTGTCCTGCCAGCCAGTTCCTCCGACCTATTTGTGCATCCATCAACAGAAGCGATGCCCTCTCTGCTGCCCCACCTTCCCCGGTACAGGCAGTTTTGGGGGTCCCACTGCTTCTTAAGTGCTGAGATAGCCCACGGCCATGTGCGGCTTGCTGTTTCTCCCTAGTCTCCTCCCGTGAGTGCCACACCACCGTGGCCGACCCCCACAGGCCCATGTTTGGGGCAGCGAGAGCAGAAGCCTCATTTCACCAGGGTGATGGAGCAGCCCAGCCACGACGGGGTGGGTGCAGGACAAGCCAGGAGCTCCGGACACAGCCATGGGGATGGCAAGCAGAGGGATGCCACGTGTGGATGTGCCTGAAGCAGAGCTGCTGAGGTCCACCGATGGCGGAGGAAGGGGCAGGCTTTGGCCTCGCAAGGATGACTCGCGGGGAGAGGAAGCTCCCCAGATGGCTGAGGGGAAGCGTCTCAGACGCGCATTCCTGAGGGCCTCTGAGTCACCGGCTGGGGATGTCCCAGATGGAGAAAGCAGGACGTGGCCGGGCTGGCCTGGGGCACGTGGGCAGTCCTGCCGGTGCCAGCACCGCACAACTCACAGCCCTGCCTGCTCACCGTGAGCACACAACGACGCCTGGACAGAGATCCCAGCAGGGAAAATTATTTGGTCCCTCCATCTCCCTACAGATACAAACCACACCTCCCCTGCCTTTACTAAGCACACCCCCTCTGCCACCACCCTTACACGGTATTTTGCCCTCACCGTCCCTTCTTGATGTGCCAGGGGACAGGGTGCGTAGTTCGCGTGGGGACACAGAGGCACGTGGGTTTGCGGCCATGTTTGAAGCCCCCTCTCGCCCTACCTGCCCAGCGGCTCTGCAAACCAGCCCCGGGAAGCGAGGAAGGTCCTTTGCTTAGTTCAGGCCTGAAGGACGGTCAGGAAGGAGGACAGAAAGGTGAATTCTGACATTTCCCTTGGTACCATGGGATCAGTGGCTGAACCAGAGCCGGGACTTTGCGCTTCTTCATTTCCAGCTTCTTCCACGAGGCCCCTGACCCGCAGCGAACATCTCACACTCTTCTGTCCTCCAGGGCTCTTGTATCATCATCCCCATGATGAATGCAAACCCTTTCCAGTTGCGCACCGAGGTGAGTACTCACCGTGTACCTACTCTGTCCCCCCAGCGGAGAGGAGATATCTGGCAGCTTTTTAGGGTCGGAAGAGAAGAGAAGAGAAGAGAAGAGAAGAGAAGAGAAGAGAAGAGAAGAGAAGAGAAGAGAAGAGTTTCTCTGCTTACAATTTTGCCAGACTTTAGCTGGGCTCCAATTTTCCATGCTGGGTTTCTGCCTTCGGCTGTGTTTTGTTTTGTATTTTTAAAAAAATTCCATTACTCCATTTCCACCAGCCCTTTGAACAAGGTTTAGGGAGGTCTTTTCTTTCTTTATTTTTTCTTTTGCCCATGTTAAAACATTATTACAGCCATTTTACTGAGAAGCAGCATTGCCTCCAGGCTTGGCAAGGAGTGTCCCTTGAGTGAGAAGACGGGCCTTTCTCCATCCTCGTGACAGCGCCCGAGTTCGGTCAGATCACGAGCCTCCGAAATAGCAGAGGCTGGTTGGAGTTTGGCAGATGGATGAAGCGAAAAGCCCATCTGCGCTGAGCACTCTCCATCTTCTAACGGGCCTCAATCAACGGTTTCACAACAACTCATTGGCCAACTGCGTAAACACAGGGTACGGCTTAAATATAGTCCTTGCCTCGATGAACAATCAGCGCGGAAAGCGAAGGGCGTCTTATGCAAATAAACAAAGGTCCCGCAGAGCTCAAGTATTTGGACCAAGGTCAAAGGAGGGAATTTGTGATAGGGGAAATTATTGAACCTAAAAGCACACACGAGTTTTCAGATATGGATTTTGTCTGCTGGGAAGTACTAATTCAAGCGGACCGGACCCCTCTGTGGCTTTGGGTTGAATCCAGCAGCTCCTAAGTCCAAGCAGTCGCAATGGGAGAACAGAGGAGGAGACGGGGAAGTGAGGAAGGCCAAACCAAAACGCTTCGTTTGGGGCAGATCGATTAACCTGAAACCCATTTTTGTTCACTTCACCAGGAAGATGGATGTGTTCTGCAGACTTGGCAACACCTTTTCTTCTTCAGAGCTTTGGCTCTGCTGGTAAAACAAAAAAAACAACCCTGTGGTTATTCAGAAGGCTGCAGCTGAAGCGCAGTCCAGGTAGTCTTCTCGCCCGCAGTAAACGCGGGGCCTCACAGGACCATGAGCTGGGTCTCATGCCTGCGGGTCCTTAAGCATCGTACAGACCACCAGCAAGAGCCTCCCGGGGCCACGGGGGTCAGCCCCCCCCGGCACGACTCTGAGCGGATCGAGCACCCAGTTTTGGCTGCAGGAGCCAGGGTGTAAAATTAGAATTGCCCTATGATGTGAAAGAAAGAGGGAGAAAAAGGCAAAAGCAGAAACGGCAGGCAAACCAACCCAAAAAAAACCCCAGCTTGGGGCTCTAGGAAAATCAAATGGGAAGAAATGTGCCTGCCTTGAGGAAGGCTGAGCAAGGGTGGGAGTCGAGGCTTTGGAAAAGTCCGGTTCAGCCAGACCTCTTCCGAGGGGCTCAGCAGCAGACAGAGGGGCTTTGGCATACCTCCGCGATGCCGGCAGCAAAGCCCTGGCACCTGGAGAGTGGCTCCTGCTCAGCAAAGAGCAGCGACGTCCTGGGAAGGGACGCCATCCTCTGGCAACAGCCCCCTCCTCAGGGCTGGGTTTCAGCCCAGACCTCTGCAGTCGTTCACACAAGAAATCCCACTGATGTCCACGTTTGACAGTCGGTGTGCAGACAGGAATACTTCCCGGCTCCGCCGGAGAGGTTGCGAGGTGGCCGGAGAGTAGGAAAAGCCAATGGGTAAAACAGCTGCAGCCTTACAGTGTGCAGGAACGGGGTCACATCTTGCCTTTAGAGCAGATTAAATTTAAGACCTGTCAACCTCAACAGCGTCTAGGTCAGTTTTCTTCCTCTGCATTGACGGGGAACAAATTTGAAGCCCTGAGGTGTCATTTCTGCGTGTCATGCTTTGAGTTGTTCCTTTCCTTTAGCATGATAGACCTGTTCCCTTCCTGAGGACGATCGTTTTTCAGCCAAACATGTGGTTGTTCGCATTCCTGAGTTACGGAGCATGCAGCTCACCAAGGGAAAGGGAATTTGGTTTCGTGTCCTGCTGACCCCACAAATGCACCACAGAGCCGGATGGTCGTGGCTATCCCACTGGCCCCCACAAATGACACCGCTCCGGGCCAGGCCATTCCCTGGGGAAAGCGGGTCACCCCCGGGGAGACGCTGTGCTGGGTTAGTTACCTTCTGCCGACCCAACTTTCCGCTTGCATGGGCTCCTCAGTGTGGGCAGATGTGCCCCAGCCACACATGGAGTGATGCTTCTACAACGTCAAACCACTGAAAGCTCCCAGGCCAAAAGGCACCACGGAAAACCCGAGCTATTTCCTAGCCTGACCTCCTCCATGCCCTGCAGGGTCTGCAATGCCATTTTTTAAACTGGGGGCTTGTGCCCCACCACAGAGTCAAGAGACTGCAAGCTGTTCCTACAATGAACGAGGAATGAGCGTTCGTATATGCTCGGCTATTATACACAGAGCAGAAATTTCTAAAGCAGGTCTTTAACGCTCAAGGAAAAGGTTTAGGACTCCAAAAAACATAGTAGGTTGAAAACAACATAGCTGGAGTAATTGGGCTCCCAGCTTCCATAAGCGTTCGTCCCGGCGTTTCAGACTATACTTCTGAGCGCAAGCATTTGGTTGTAAATACCGCTGTCGTGGAAACTTGGCTGAAGGGAATAGACAGACTGTCACACACACTGAAACGGAGACGATCATTATCACGAGCTGAACGAATAAACGGGTATGACTGGGAACAGCTGGTTTTGAACTGTGGGGCAGCTCTGGGAAGGAAGCACAGCGCTTGCTATCACGTGCACCTTTGCTCTGGCTGATAGATCCCGTCGCTCACGAACGCGAGAGGTTGCAGAGAGCTACGTTGCTCTAAGGATCTGAACTGACTTGCTGCGGTGCCAGGCGGTCAAACCTTCAGGCTGCAGAAGACCCCCTGCGTGCAGCTGGGTTAAGACACATACTGTTGAGAGGAGTCCTCCCGGCCCACGGACCCAAGCCGTGCCTAGATGAGGTTATCCCAGTATGCTTCCCAAAGCTTAGGTCTGGAGGCATGCTTTGGCTGCGTCCCAGCTCCAGCTTGGGTACGTACCAGCAACCCCAGAGCCTCAGTTTGCAGACAGAGGAAGCCCAGATGGGAACGCTGGTGCATTGCAATAGCTCCCTACCCTGCAAGGGCTGCAGACCAAGACACAAAGACTGGCCAGTATAGATGGACCTCAAGTGACCTGTCTGGCCACGAAGAGATTTATCCCTCTCCTGTCTGTCTGCCTGCCCATTTCTCCAGCAATGATCAATCCCTCTTATTAATCAGGCCCCTGCAAGGTCCCATAAGGAACAACCCCACCAGCCAACATCTCCAAATCTCCAACTGACTTGGTTATAGAGCCATAAGCCCAATCCCAACTGCCCTGGTTTTGTACCGGGACGGGGTTTTTTTTTTCTTTTTTTATTGGGATGTAAGCCAAGCACCACGCAAAAACCCAAGCGGGTGATGCCCCTTTGTCAACTAAGGTCGTTATCCCATCACAAACAGTAAAAAGGCTCTGTGTTCTGCAAGCCGCAGCTGATTGATGTTAATTATGTGACGCACTGTGAGGCCGTACGGGCCGTGTTCCATAAAGGTTTTTCTTACGATGAGTCTTTCTGGGTCCACGTCCTGCCAAACACCACTTGTTTTCATAGGCCATCTTATTTACCGCCTTATTAGTCTGGTGTTCGATTTTTTTCCCCAGTCCTCTGGAACTTCCCCAGAGTTCCCAGATTTGTTTAAAAATCGACGCTAATGGTTCAGAGAGCTCTCAGGCCAATTTGTTTATCCTTTGATGCAAGTTATCTGATCCTGCAGAATGTCTAAATTTAATCAGTGCTGTTTAACATTCAGCTTTGTCACTGGTAGAATACAAAGCGTTTCATTATCTCTGTAAAGTATGAATGTGTCATCCTACCTCTTTCCAAAGAGAAAAATAAATGTCGAACAAATAACTTTGTCTCCTCCACACACAGGCTGAATATTTTCCCATTATTGTCTGGGATCCCATTATAGGATTTGGCTTTTCTTGCTATATTTAAACAATTTCTTATTAGCATTAACCCTACTTGCCAGAGATTTTTCACTCCTGCCTTTAGCTTCTCTTCCCAGGTGTCTGCATGTTCTCACCGGTTTCTACTCACCGCTATCAGATTCCTCCTTTTTTATTCACCGTTAACATCAGCTATTAACATGCATACGTGTCGGTGCCACATGTTTATGCCTATAACGCTATTTATCTAAGGACAGATATATGCTAAACCTATAAAAGTGCCGCTTTCTATACTTTTAATACTCACGCAAGACAGCGTTGAGGCATCGAGAGCAGCGGTCATCTTACAGCATCTCACCAAACAGCCCTGCTTATCACCCATTCAGTTTTGTTTAAATAATCCTTTCCACTCCTTAATTTTACTCCCAACTATTTTCAGCCCAGGGAAGCTGCTCTTTTTCCAGAATCAGGGTCAGGAGCTGGGCACCTCTGTGCTTTTAAAAATCCGGCCCCTCATCACGTATAAATAGCACTGGTCAGAGGTTTTCGGTGTTTGCACACAGTGTCGTGCTGGCTGGCAGGGAGACAGCCTGCGAATCGGTGGTGGAGTCCCTGCCCACCATGAGACCGGAGATTTGCGTACCTAAAAGGCAGAGGAAGCTGGTTTGGGGTTATTTGGTGGGGGGACGTATCCCTCCGCTCCCAGGCTCAAGAAGAGGGGAAAAAGCCACTGGGGACCAAAGACAGCTTTCATCAATGGAGATGTTTTATTTTGTGTTGCCTTTTTTTCTTAAACATGCTTTGTTTTCTAACAATAAATCATATCCTGAGGCAAAAAGCCTTTAAGAGGACGGGGCATGGAGTCTGCTTCCCTTCCCCGGCTGCCGAGGCAGGCCACCAGCTGACAGCAGTCATCAATCCGCAACTCAGCGATCTATCCATCTTTATCTGTCAGCGCGGGGACGCGCGCGGGAGGACCCCGGCTGTGCCAGCCTGCCATCCCCCGCCGGCTCCAGCAGCGCCCGGGGGGGTTCACCAGCGCCAGACCCTATCTCCCTCACTGCCCGCTCCCCCGGAGCAGGCTCCCGCCATCTCGGGCGCTGTCCCATCGTGCCCTCCGGCACGTTCTGCAGTTGGCAGGCTGAACATACAGCGGCCGAGCCGAGTCGCCCTCAGAGTCCCTTCCAGCGATCCACCCATCAGAGAGCGCGCACCCCACCTCCTGCCCTTCCGAAAAGCCAGCACACTAAAGAAGGCAATAGCATCTTTTCCAAAGAGCGGGTACGGCCAACAGCCTACTCACGGGTAAACCCTCCCCTGAGGTTTCAGAAATCCCGAGCCTTTCTTTTTTTGCCTTCAGTGGCTCTTTCTACCTCCTGTTGTTTACTGCCCAGGCTTCTACGTTTGCTTTTTCACATTTGCGCTGCCAAGAGTCAGCAGTTTATGGCGGCGCCCACGTCTTCTGTTTACTCTCTTAATATTGCTCCCCAAAGATGTTCCGTTAAAGCCCGCTTAACTGCTCTACCTCGTTTGTTATCCAGAATATTGGTTGCTCTCCCAGGGAGATGGAGGTGGTCCAGCTCATACGCTCCCTCCGAAAGCGAACCCAAGGCTCCACGAACTAAACCAGCTCTGTTTTGCCTCCCCTTTATACTCTCTGTCCCTCGGTGGTCTCCCTCTCCTGTCTGCTTTTGCTTCCAAGATGCGATGAGGGACCTTGCCGCCGATCGTCTGAACTTTCCTCTCCTTCAATTCCCTCCTGAGATCCCTCAAGTTCTTGCTGATCTGAGAACTATTTTATGAGGCAATTTCGTTCATGCCAAATGTGTCATAACCAATGGATCCCTGCCTACAGTCATCAAGAGCCCCGCTCAGCCTCTCGGTGATGTGTGTTGCGCTGGAGCCAAGGAGACCGCACGCAGGCCCGTTGTCTTTGTGTCCCCTCTTCCGCATCTGGCTGGGCAGAAGATTTGTGTCTGCCTGCATACGTTTGCTCTGTCGGCCATCGCTCGCTGTCGTACTCCCCTTGAGTCTGTGGGGATCGTGCTCAAAGGGGGCCGTCAAAGACTGTGTCTTTCTGATGCTGGTTCGGGGTCAAGAGCTGCTGGTCAAGAGCCACACTTGAGTACCTCATGCCTTCTCCACCAGCACCAGCAGCGTCTTGCCCTCTGCCCGCAGGTTTCCATGCAGCAAAGCGAACGTGGTCCTTTCTCCCTGGATCGGGCTCCCTGATCGGCCCCATTCCTGGGGAAACGGCCTCGAAGCTTTGGGGCATGTTCCCCTGCTCCTTCGCACTGCTGGCTGACAACACGTACCCAGCCACAGCGGCCAGCCCCATCAGTCGAGATGGGTCATCCCCCACCTTGCTGCAGTGAGACTGCAAACATGGTGTTTGCACCTTGAGGCCCTTTGGGGGTAGGCTGGAGAGACTTAACTTGCCCAATGCGGATGGCCAACCTGGCCATCACTGCTTCGTGGCGTTGCTCTCTGCCCCTCTCCTTCCTTGGCCAGGAGAAGGCACAGCCTGCGGGCAGCATCTGTTGTTTTGGGAACCAAACACTGTAGCTGCTGCCCTTTCCCTGGGTTTTGTGACTCTGCAAGTCCCTCACGCAACCGTGAGGCTGGTGTTCTCCTCTGGGTGTCACAAGACGGGGCCATGCCCCGCGGGATGCGCACGAACCTTCGTTCCCACGGCTGGAGGCTGCCCGCCTGCCCCACCGCAGAGCAGTGACCTGGCAGGCATCACCCAACAAGCAGGTATGACACGAAACCCCACCGTGAGCGTCCCCAACCAGGACTGCACGTCCTGACACGTCACAGGCGACCAAGCGCAGATGCTGCCCCCAGGCAGGCTTACAGCACAGGGCTCCCAGTGACTCCCTGATGTTACTGGTGATCAAGAACTGCCGTTGCAATCCTCTCCTCGAGGGTTTTCCTCTTCATCGGAGCAGGACCGTGACCCAGGAGAGGCCTGTCCTGCTCGGAGCAGATGGAGCGAAGAGGTCCGCCCCATCCCACAGCCCAGGGAGAGGGACGGGGCCGTGGCGAGGTTTCCTCCAGCGCTTGCTCTGTGCCAGGCTTGGGGAGAATTTCAGTGTCATAAAAGCACCTGGTCAGGGTGGGCATTTCAGGGCTGAGGGCGGTGGAGCAGAGGCAGCACAGGGATGGGAGGAGGTGGGGGTTCCTCAAGGAAAGGCAGAAACCTCCAGCCTGGAAACCCTTTTGTTCCTCCCGGCGCAGTTTGGGGCGGGCAGCGGGGCGGGGGGGAGGCACGGTGGGGTCTTGACACAGAGCCGCCTGGAGCTGATGTCCCAGCCTCTCTTAAAATGTCCTCGAGCACTTGGATTTGCCTCAGATTAAGTCCAGTTGCCCGGGCTGGCGCGTACCCATACACGGGCTAAATGAGAACCACCCGTAACACCTCCTGTCCTCCCTCCTCGTCTCCCGCGCAGGTTCATTAAGGCCTTCCCCAGCGAAAACAGGCTGCGTTTCGGGGGGAACGCCGAAGTGTTTGATATTTTCCACTCTGCGTGTCAAGGGCATTTACAGTCGGCGTCAGGCTGTTCCGTCAGTCTGAGGGAAGCACTTTGAAGTGTTTGTGGTAGAGGCCACATGTGCACTCAAGATGTGCCGCTGCAGCGCTGGGCTCCCCAGCCTCTCGCTCCCTTTGCATTCCCAGCACCATGTGACAATTAACAACACGGCTTAACCCTTTCTCACCGCCTGCTCTTCCAGCTCGGAGATGGGGGATGGGGTCCTCGGCCCCTCGTGTGTCTTGGTGACCGTGCCCAGGAAGCCTGCGGTCACCCTGCTTCGTTTCGGAGAAGCGGCGGCGTGGCTCTGGTGAACGCAGCCAGTGAAGGTGATGGGATGGAGCCGGGAGGCCTCGAAGCTTCTGGTGCAAGCGGAGGATCTGATGCTAATCCCCACACATGCTACCATTTCGATGATGAAAGTAGCAACACTCGCCACGAGCAGCTGTGGAGCCCACTTCCACCCTTGCCTGTCCTGCAGCAGGACCCGAGAAGCCACAGGAAGGAGACCCAGCGGCTGCGACACACCAGGGATGTCCACGATGACGTTACCGCCCGTCCCTCAGGCGTGACAGATGGCACACAATGAAACGGGCAGCAGCTGGGCTGCGCGGCCGCTGCCCAGGGACCTTCGGGCACGGGGTGAACAACTGCAGCCGCCTCGCCTCGGAGGCACTGGTGCGAACCCGGCAATGTTTCGAGGAGCTCTCCACAGCGGCAGCGGTCAGGGACGAATCCTATTTCTTTGTGTAGGGCTTGCACAGTAGTCACGCAGCACTTTGGCATAGCTACAGGCTTCAGGTTATTATCACGTGCCCAGAGAGCGCCCTGGAGGGGAGCTCGCTTTGAAGCGAACCGTGGGGATCAGCAAGCACAGCTGCTCTTTGAGGGAAGGAAAGTAGCAGCCTCCCAGCCGTACGCCTCTCCTCGGCTCCCTCAAAAGAGTGCCAGGACAGAGCGGAGAAGTTCAAGACACGCGGTGTCACCAAGCGATGCTTCCCTGGTGCCCGAGAGGCACCTTCTCCCCCGGCTCTCCGCAGCCCCCAGGCAGGACGAGAGTGGGCTTCTCCAGAGAGCGCCCTGCCAGGCTTCAGTCCTTGCGGGTGGATCTTCCATCTTCTGTTGGGAGCCCCCGGCCAGTTACTGGGAGGCGGGCTTGGCTCGCACCTTTGGAAGTCCCGTAAGACAGAAACTCGAACTTCACCACCCCGCAAAGCCTGTCTCTGCCGGCGGCTGAGCTGCAGCCTCCACGGGGTGGTTTTAATTCCGAGCAGATTCCCAGTCTGATCCACGCAGCCTGGACCCACTGCAGGGATAAAAAGGACATGGAAGGCAACAAGGGAGGAAAGAGCGGAGTGGAAAAGGCAGAGGCCTTTCTGTGCAAGCTCAGAGCTCAACGGCTATGAGCTAAGGGGACAGGGATGCGAGCTGTGGAGAGGCGGCTCCTGCCCTTTGCTGCCGCCTCCAGCACTGAACTGGTTCCCAGGGGCCAGCACGCTGCTGCCCCGTTCACTCGACCCTGCATCCCCGGGGCAAGGAGCAGCGCCGAGGCTGCAGGCACGTCCCCCGTGATGCTGCCGGTCTGCTGTGACAGCACGGATCCAGCACGGGAATGCCGCTCCAGCAGCTGCAGCGTTAATGCGTGGCACAGAAAAAAATAATCTTCCTTTTCAATTATTGCATTACAGAGGGTGGAGGCCTGGGGGAAGGGTGTCATTGTACTGGCTCTTGCTTGGCAGGGAAAAGAAGTCTTCTGGGCCACAGCTTCCTAGAGGAGTTGAAGCCAAGGCATTATCCAGTGTAAATGACCTCTCCTCCTTCCATGAAAGCCCCCTCCCTGCAATTAATTTGAGTCCTGGAAACCCCTGCCTTCCACCCTGATTTCCCAGCCCCCAGCAAAGCGTCTGACTCAACCCGCATCCCTCTCTTCTCCCTCACCGAGATGATCGGCTCTGTCACCCAGGGAGGACTGCGCTTTGCTGTCATCAAGAGGGTCCATCAGACAGCCCCATCCTTGCCTCGTGTGTGTGTGTGTTTTCATGCGCTTGTGTGCTGAGTTGGCACCGGGAGGAGAGGTGGCCTGAAGTTACAGGCTGCTCTCATTCATCAGACCGCTTTGAAATCCCAAATCCTCTAAATCTGAAAGGTCAGGATTAGACACGTGCCCCTGGAGCACCACCTGTACAACCCGATCAAAGCAGGACCCAGCCACAAAACTGCAGCCATCCAAACACCACCCGCTTAGCCCAAGTTCGTCATCGGCTTGGCGGTGAGAACGGGGTGCAGGATGGCTGCACCAGGTGGGAACGGCAGCCCAAAACAGCCTTGCAAACGCTAGACGGCTGGAGCATCTGCTGAGCTGGCTGGAGCTAGCAGCCCCTGGCAGCTTGCGCTGGGTGTACACAGTGGAGCTGGTCTCTGCTGCTCCTGGCAGCTGCTGCTCACCGGCGGGCTTCAATGCCGAACCGAAACAAAGCAGACACGGGGCCAGTTTCCTAAGGAAACACCACTGATGCACTAACCCTCTACCTGGGTGTCCTTATCAGTTTTGAACTGGCTGGTAAGTTTTGAAACCTGTTTGGTCAAAGGGGTAGACATCTCAGAAGCAGTAAATTAATGACAAGAAAATACCCTTACGGGAGAGAGATCCAAACTGGGGGCCCACTTGTTTTCATAGCTCTGCTTCAGTGCAAAGGGGAGGCTGAGTTTCAAATCTTAACCAAATTAGTCGGTGACAATTAGGCTCGTCCTATCATTCTTATTCCAACCCTAAGCTCCTCAGGGCAGGACTCAGAGCTTCCTATGGGTCTGCCAAGAGTTACCTGAGTCACATTCATAGAGATGGATTCCTTTTTGTGCTCCCCTCCTGACAGCAAGCCCAGAGTTGTCCAGGAGCAGACGCACAAGCCCAAGGAGCAACTCTCCGCTCGGTGCTGGGAGCCAGCAGTCCCCTGACCTTAGTCCTGCCCAGGGGTCTACGCTGCTTTCCAAGTTGATGTCGTCGACTCAGTGCAAGCCTGATGAACTAAACCCAATAAAAGGCAGAGACACCACGTGAGCAGGAGCTGGTCACACCTGCAGCCCATTAGGTTTTCCAGTTTCAGGGATCTTTCTGATCAGGCTTGTTTTCTACTTCTGCTGGAATTGATACCGGGGGTAGAAATTAGTTTCTTTAGAGTTCTGTTTCCTCCCCCATTCCCCAAAGGCCCCTCCGCTCTGCCATCAAACCCAGGGCACCAAGGGCAGGCGGATTTCCTTCCACCTTGCAAACCCTAGCGAGTCTGATTTCGTAAGACCCGAACGTGCCACGGACCCCAGCTGTCTGTCTGAGGTTCGCCCCGGTCGGCACGCCAAGCCAAGCTTCCGATGCCAAGGGTATGTGAGATAATTTTGGTTCGGGTCATGGTTGGGGAATGAAGACAGCTTCCCCTTTCTGTGCTCATGACACATCCTACCTGCTTACAGCCCAAAAGGCGCATACAGCTGCGGTCTGACCTGGTCGCCAGCACAAGGTCTGTTAAGGGCAACCTTTCACCCTTGTATAAACCCTTTTCTCGGAGGATCACAAAGCGCTTTGCAAATGCTTGCTTATTAACTCTCACCACCGGCCTGTGAAGAAATAACAGACACGGGCGAATCACCTGATTTGCTGTGGAAAGGGCTGGGCAAAACTTCCAAAAGCGACAGCGTCACCGGGGTCGTTGGGCATGACCCACCGCTGCCCGTCAGGCCTTGGGCGGGTGCCTGAGGGCAGCACCTCCACTGATTCACCGTCTGGGAAGTTCTTGCGCCTTGTGACTGCAGGGACATGCGGCCCATAATCCATGACACCATTGTCACCTGCTGTTTGTCTCACACACCTAGCCCTTGCACCCAGGGGCTTTTTGCCATTCCCGCTGCTGAATTTGTGGTGTTCTAGGCAGACGAGACAAAGGCACGCCTGGTCTTCACCTGCAGCTTTATTTTCTCATGTAAGCTCTGCACCTTGGACGGCCTACCTCTCTTCAATCCTTCCATTCCTTTAGAAAGGTCCTCAGCTCACCCACATCCTCCAGCAAGCTGCGCTTCCAGCTAATTTGCACAAAATTGGAGGCAGGCACAGCTACGTAATCCTCACTGCTGATGAATCTCAAGGTGGTTTACAAATAACCCAGAAACGCTACTCTTCAAAGTGGGATTATCTGAAAAGCAACTCCACACAGTTGCAAAACGTACACTGCCCAGTCCCCAAACCAGAAACATCACAGATGACGACACTGGCAAGGAAGAAAAGGTCAGTTAGAGTTAGTTTTCGCTCCAAGNCAGACGACGACACTGGCAAGGAAGAAAAGGTCAGTTAGAGTTAGTTTTCGCTCCAAGATTTCACGAGACACGAGTTTGCCAATCCTTCCATTCTAACAGCTCATTTCAGAGTAGATTGTACAAGACCGACAGATACCAACAGGGACTGGGCACACTGTGTAAATGCATTATCGTCTCGCAAATGCTTCCAAATCAGCCCTAGGTGATGGCAGGAGGTGGAGGATGAGATTGTATAACTTGAATAAAGCAAGAGCTCACAGTCGATAGCTCTAGAAATTATCAGTGCCGGCTCTGCCAGCTTTGTGCCTCTATCCAGGCCACATTCTACTCTGAGGTGGTTTTTGTATCCTCATTGCAATGAAGTATTTTATCCCACTAGGGTTTATTATTCTTTTATAGACTGAAGAGCTTCAGCCTAATCTTTCAACAAACAAAAGGAATCTTTCAGCATTTCAATGCTGTTGTAATTGGCTCCAAAAATAGCACCCTCAGAGCCACATTTCTTAAACGTCTCAAGTCCAAGGATTAACCTTTTTTAAAAAAAAAAAAATCCAAAGACCAAGTTGTATATTTTTCATGCATCAAATCAAATAAACAGAGGACTAAAAGTTGAAAGTTAATCTATAGTAGCTTTTATTTTCTCCCGTTTTGCTTGCGCGCTTCCTTCTGTGGCTGTTGGGGAGGAGGAGAGAGGGTTTACTATTGTTTCATGAGCCACCACTGGATGTTTTATAGACCACCAAAGGCCCATGGATCAGTCTGAGAAACACTGCTTTAGAGATAAATAAGCTCGTTGCAGGAGGCCCTTGGTCTCTGCTCTGTTTTAGGGCTCACGCTGCAGCAGTTTGCCACGTTTTGCCCCTAACTCCTGTACGTTGCCCACCAAAGGGCACTGGTTGTGTCTCCTGGGTTCCAGGTGCTCTGTGCTGCTCCGTTCGTGCCGTCCTGTCCTTGCAATTACTGTGCGTTCAGTTTACAGCCCTGCACCCGTGCCGTGCTCCATGTATTCCAGCCGGGTCAGCTCCATGGCGAATTACCATTGCCCAAGGGATGCAGAATACTTGTTCCGTGTCTTAAAAAAGACAGTACATGTCCTCTTGGAGAGGATGAGTTGTCTCCATGGCTCCTCCGTTATCCTAAGTGGTTTTTCCTGCCAGGAAAACTGGCCTCGCTGCAGCGCTCTCTACGACCCCCACAGCTCTCTCCAAATTTTGCAAGCAGACACCTTGGCACCTCCAGTTGCCTTCGGCCTCTGTTAGTGTTGGCTGGCTGGGACTGATAGCTTCCCTCTTCTTTCTCCTTGTTTCATTAACTGTCACGCTAGGGGTTTTGATCTTCCCTGGAACCGAGCCCTGCCAAAAGATTTACTCTACTGCAGGGCTCCATTTCACGTATTTGCCAGAGAAAGCTGTGCAGCTGGTAACGACCAAGGTAAGGAAACACACTAGATGCACTCAGGATATAGCGTTCACATATTGTACTTTCATAAAGGTACAGCAATGGAAACATTCCCTATTTTGATTGTCCCAAAGCCACAGGAAAAAGGGAATTAAGGGAATTGATATGTCTGGGATAGATGCCAGCTCTGATTTACTCACATTTTTACCCTGATCTGAAATACCTTGGTCAGAGATGGAAAACTTTTATAGAAGACATGAACCAAATCAGACCCTGCAAGTGCTGGTATCCAGCTAAGAGCTATCTATCTCAGCTGGCACAGTCCGAGAAACATAAAAACAAAGGAACTGGGAATCAAATGGTCCACAGCAGCTCTGTAAGAAATTTATTCTCTTCCTACAGAGGGTTTGGACATTCCAGCATCGCCACAGCCAATACCCGCATTTGCAGTCTGCCTCCTGACCACAAAGTGCCTAAGGTACCAGAACACCAGTGAGTTAGGATGTAGGGGTTGGCTTGGCTCCTGGAAAGAGGATGTGCTTTATCATCAAATCCCAGCATGATTTGGTATGGAGAGACATAGGGCGGTCAAGCCAGAGTGGTGAGCCCAAAACAGGGTTGCCTTTGGAAGCAGTATAAAAAGAAAATATCCTTGCTGACATAACCTCGCCGTCTAGTTTAACCTCCATGTTCCCTCAGAGAGCGCAAACATGCCTGCACAAACTTAAGGCACAGCAACTCACTGAGGAAGACTCAGATGCAGCGTAAGTCCAATTAAAGCAAAACCGAATGAAAGTCCCAAATCATTTCAATGTGTCAGAGTGAGGAGTTTGCAAATCCTTTGCTTATTGCAAAGTTGTTCTGGGAAAAATAATTTCTGCATAGATTCCATCCTGGCTTGCTGAACTCCATGGGAGTTTTGACATCAACTTCAATGGGAAGTATACACATACGAGCAAGCTTTAGCCACGCATTAATTAATTGTGCTTCAGGCCAAATGCAATTGCTCTTATGCCCCGATCCTGCAATGAATTTTCTACAGGAAGATCTCCATCCCTGCAGTAGTGTCCACTGAACCTGCACCAGCAAGGTCCTAAACTGCGAGATCCCGTTTGATTGTCCAGAAACCCTTAAGAACACATATCTGCATTAATCTAGCCGACATGAGTAAGAGTTCAATCAAGAGCAGAGTTTGATGAAAATATCCCATTACATATCAAGCTGGAGAGTAGACCAGAGGGGTTTTTTCAGCTCACTAATGAAACAAACCAGAGACATAGCACTGCAGAGGAAGTAGCTTGCTTGTTTGCGATGGCTCTGTTCTTTGGGAAGGGGAGTACAGGAGCCACAAAATTATTAGCGCTAAAATAACCAAAACAAAGCACAAAATTAGGCAAATCCTTAATGAAGGATATCATCCACAACTCCTTCTCTCGTTAAAATTCCCAAACACCAGACAGGGGGGAAGAACTGTTCTGTCCACATCACTCACCTCCAGCTTCTGTTCAGAACAAGGGAAAACAGTGAAGGTCATTTCTTGATTTATGAAGCAAGGGGGGTGGGTGGGGATTGGCATGTATGTGAATATTAACACGACCCCAAAATTCTGGTAGCATAAATTAGGTTTATACCAGCTCACTGTGCCACCCACCCCAAACATCTGCCCATGGTTCCTCCAAGATCATGCTCTGCAGTTCAGCCCTCTGCTCTCTAAGGCAGACACAGAGTTAGCAAAGGGCAGATACTAGCATGTTTTTTTAAACTTGCTAGAAGGCCATTTTCTCCCTTAAATGCAATTTATGTCATTCAGCTAGAAAGTTTGTTTTCAGTACAAAATACTTTTTAATCACCTCTGTTAAGTCTTTCTACTTCATCTCATCTGGTTCCTATGGAAATCTAAGTCTTCCAGAACTGCAAATTCTGTTTCCCAGCCAATGTTAGGAAAACCAATTTTTTCCACTACCTTCTGAGATAGTATTTGCATATAAATACTGTTCAGATCTCAGAAAATGTATTTGAAATTATTCTTATTATTGATTATACTGGAGACCTTCCACGTTTCCACCCTTTCCACGTAAGGAAAAAAAGACCTCCCGTTTGCTTCTTCATTAATCCTCAGCTCCTTTTTACATGGAGTTCTTCTTCATCAGAGTTCTTGTTATATTTAAGAAATCAAAGAGAACATAAGAAAAATTGGCATCTTTTTGGCCAAAACAGCACTTCCCACCCTTGACCCACGGATGGCTGGCGAGGTTATAAAAGTTTGTAGCTGGTCTGGAGAACCAACTGTTCTTAAAAACTCCCTATTCAAAGTTGAATAATAAAAGTGTAAGGGCTCCAAGAGACATAAAGAAGGTTGAGAGGGATCTTTGCCATGGTTTGAGAACCTCTGCGTTAAGCAAAGAGAGAAAGAGCACGGAGTTGCATGTCTTTACTACGTACGACAAGCTACAGTGAGCTGAACAAAAAGCGAACATCTCATGTTAATGACAGGTAAGAGACCAACTGTTTGAGTGAGCCAGAACCAGTAAGGCTGCTCTCCGCTACGTATCACACATTTCACAAGCACACACTGACGGTACTGCTTATGCATTCACTGAACTTGCTGGGCTTGTTGCTGGTGCTTTTTTCTGTCTCTCCTTTCTCTCTGCTATCTGCCCCTCTCTTCTGATGCGGGGCTCCACCTCACTGCTGCTTACACACTTAGGATAGCACTTTCAGGTGTAAGACGAGGCTGAAACACAGGAAGGGACAACACTATCCACTAGACAGTGTAACAGCAGGGCACGACTACAGAGGGATAACAGAAGTGTCAACGCACACGATGTACAAGCCTCCGCTTCCAAGCCATGTGAAGAACCATCCTTCACCTGTACTTAGGAGGAGGACCCAGAAGGGGAGGTGCAGTTGGAGCAATCTGTTTAGGCTGGGCAGGGGGGAAAACAAGAATATTCTTGCTCTCCCCTATATGGATCACTTTTGAAAATCCCACTTGTTCTGAACACTGTCCCAGGCAAGGAGCAGGCAGAACACAGCACCAGATGAGAGCCACGTGCTGAGATCAAGCGGTGGAAATCTTTTCTGTGTCTCTGCATTTCTCCTGCAGAGCACCTGAATACCAGAGATTCATGAGCATTTGCAAAGGATTTACTTTCTCAGCATGATCATTCTTGAGATTAGCATAGATACTTAACAATAACATAAATTTCAGCTGTCCCATCGTTACCTCCTCACGAACCTTGGGATTATTCAGGATCTTCTCAGTTGTTGACAATGAAGGTCTTCTCTAAAAGAGCAGAAAAATAGGGTTTGTTAATTTCTTCACCAGGTTGTGAGATATAAAGGAATCTTGACAAGATCATCACCTCTACCCCTGTAAAGCAACTATAGCACTAGACAAGAGCCTGTGTCTTTTCACCTGCTTCATTAGCTACATTTTGGACATTTCCAGGGCTCGTGCAGCTGGGAGATGGCTAAAACAGTGCTGAGAAGGGCCACGGGTCTCTGGGTTTTGCAGCTGCAGCACCCAAGGAAAGAAGACCTGACCCAGATGCTGGCAGTCATGGGTGAACCTTCTTTCAGAGGAAATGGAGACGCACTGGGAACCTCCCAAGAGAGCAAAAGAATGCTTCCAGACAGTCAGGTGGAGCAGCCTGCTGGCTCCGTCAACCTGATGGACTTGGCAGCCTCTCCTGCTCCAGCTGGCCAGGATCCTGGAGTCTGCAAAGCTGAAGGCAGAATTACTGAATTATTGGGAGAAAAGAGATAGCTGCATAAGCTTATACACAGCGATACACAAACACACACATATATATATACCTACGCACATACATTTACACACATCACGGTTACTTGCAGGATGTATGAACTCCTAGCAGGACTTAAGCCCCTATACCTTATCCTATAACGACTAAGCTGTTCTCCGTGTTGGGCATGTTAACTCTGCAGGAGAGCTTTGACATCTTCCTGGAAGAGACTTAAAAATGTATTTTTATTAGCTTTTGCAGAAGAAACACTGACTAAATGCTCCTATCTGAAGCTTGCCCAACAGCCTCGCATTCCCTGGGTTCCTCCAAGTCTGAGTCCTCAAAGTCTTTCTGTAGCAGGGGCCAAATCCCACTTCCAGCTCCAGTCTGGGCGCCAGGCTTGCTTGCTAGGCTCTCGACTTCTTCAGCCCAGAGCAGAGTTCCTGCTTACGTCAGCAGCAGTTGGCCAAGAGAAAAAGAGAACAATACAGCCTTTATAGATTAACAATATTTCAATTTACCATAATTTATGCAGTATATAACATGGCTCAGAGGAGTNGCTTGCTTGCTAGACTCTCGACTTCTTCAGCCCAGAGCAGAGTTCCTGCTTACGTCAGCAGCAGTTGGCCAAGAGAAAAAGAGAACAATACAGCCTTTATAGATTAACAATATTTCAATTTACCATAATTTATGCAGTATATAACATGGCTCAGAGGAGTAATTTTTCATTCTTTGTGATTCTTTTTTCGGTCCTTTCTTTCTCTTCTTTCTCCATCTTCCCCTTTTCACTTCTCCACCCTTCCACTTCTATTTTTTCACCTCCTTTTCTCTCTTCTTTCTGCATTTTCTCCCTTCCAACAGAGCCCGCTATTGCTCTCATGGTTCCACTCCTACCTCTATGTTATCTGCTAAAATCACCACCAACAAAAATTCTAAGTGGAGATGCATTCCAGTGTCCTGGAAAGGGATGAATACAGCAAAGCGAGCAGGACTTGGCGGGGCAGGAGGGCAGGGATGTGCAAGAAGAGTTACGGGCAGGAAAGGTCTGGGGTACATTCATTGGTATTGGCAAAGGAGAGAGCTCACCCCCAGCAGTGGCTGAAAGAATTCTCTACAGCATTTCTGCCTGGAACTGTCAGTCCAAGAAAAATTATATTTCAGAGTCAGAAGGAGAAAAATAAATAGAAAAGTGTTTAATCTTTGGAGTGTTGGACATTTGATCTTATCTGGAACGAGTGTGTGTGTACATGTGTGCATACGTCACTGTTGTTATTTTATTACAGAGTGCTGTTATGAAACTTCCCTTCCCATTTTGCATAAATCTGCCTTTTCAGACATGTGGTCACCGGTTTAGGGAATATTTACTGTTAAATGCCTCAGTTTCTGCAGACCCAACTCAGTTTCATTCTCAGGACTAGTCGGCATAACCAGAACCTTTGCCACAGATGTCCCAGACACCGCTCTTAAAAAAATTATCCTGACCAAAATTGATGCTTTGGCCTGTGTGAACTGCTAAACATCATCACAAAGCAGCAATTAGGCTGTAAGTTACTTACAATCTTTGCCTCTTCAAACTTTAATACTTAGGTCACATGGAAGAGTATAGTTATGGACAAAAACAGCACTCACGGGTTGTCACATTTGCTCAAACTCATCTTTGGCTCTCTTCCAAAAGCCAAGCTCCCAGCTGACATTTGATGTGCAGCTCGCCTTACCCGGATGCCTGTTCAAGGAAGGAGAAATCCCTTCTTCACAGCAAGTACAGGCCTTACTCAAGTTACTCCAGAACTTGAGCTTCCAACACTCAGGAGTCAAATAACTCCAGCTCTGAAAAGTTCCCTGTGGACCGGCCATCTGCAACACCAAGGAGCTGCCTCTCCCAAGTCAGGACCCAGAAGATGCCGTGCAACCTAACAAAACTCGACCGACTCAGCTACATTCCTGTGTAGCTACCACCAGGTAGCTCTTCTCTTGTTAAGTTCTTGTCCTGTCAAGGTCACCTGACAAACAAAAACACTTTCAGAAAAGAGAACTCCCTTGAGCTCATCTCTTCTGTTCTTGTGATCAATGGCAGCCCACGCTCCCCTTTGCTCTTTCCCAGTCACCCAGGACAATATTTCTACACCCCTCAATATGCATAAGGACATGCTTCCAGGTCCCAGAGGAAAGCACAAACACACACATGGACTTCCTAGTGTTAAAGGTATTCCGCAAAGCATCGAAAACCTTCAGGACAGTCAGAAAAGATACCAACAGACAAGATGAAACCCACGGTCTGCATTCCCAGGGCCCTAAGTGCGCCGAAAAGCTTTGCAGCTTTTCCCCTTTCCTTGGGGTCCGGCTGCCTGCGCCACAGGCCAGCTCTGACACAGCGCGACCGCAAGCAGGGATCAGACCACTATGAAAACCAATGTGGAATAACTGCAGGAAGTCTCTACAGGCCCCTTCCCACTTCATGTGGGAGCTGCCTTTTAAGTCGGGCCCTTGCCCTCAGTCTTTGCCTCAGCTACCTTGTAGGTCTGCTTGCGCTCGTGCACCTTGTTCATCCTGATGCTACACGTCAGGGGAGAGGTGTTCCTTATCACCCCTGGAAGCAATCAGATCCAGGAGCTGGTGCCCAGGTCCCCCTTGCTGCGGTGCACTTACCCTGCTTGCTGAACACCAGGATGGGCAATTTAAGCGGCCACATCGGTTCCCGTCACAAGGGGGTGATGATCTCATCCATCAGGCCATCTTCTCAGATTGGAATTGACCCCAGGCAGAACTGTTCACAACACAAGCCACCTTCTGTCTTCTCCAGGACAGGAACAAGCTGAAGATCAGACCGCTGCCTTTTAGGAGACAAAACCAGGGAACTGAGTCTAAATAAAATCATAGGGAACTTAATTTCACCCTCATTCCTCCTGAAATCACTGGGCTCTTTGTGCCAACATTATATTTTGACACCATGTTTCCTTTCTTTACAATTTTCTGTTCAGCATAAAGTGATATGAGAGCAGAGAAACCCACTATGAGGATCAGAGATAGTGAAAGCCCTTCTGGATCATCTGTTTCAGAGCAGGTCTCTATCTATCCCCCAGTTTTCGCTTGCTGGAAAGTTACCCAGCCATATGTTTGCAGTTAAAGCCTCAGTTCCTCACAGGCTCATGGCAAATAGTTTGCTTCACCTGGGTCCCATCTCTAAAGGGAATTCCCGCAGACTGGATTTACAGGACGTAGTCGGTGGCAGCTCTGACATAGGTATTAGCCATAATGGAATCCATGTCAATTATGAGTTCATCCATTCATTTTTCTATCCAGGCCTTCCACTCAAATTTCAGAGATCTCCTTCTAAAATGCAATTTGACCCATTTTGGAATGGAGAGAGTTCCTTAGTCACTCCATTTGAGACCAATTAGGCTGTTTGATTTGGGATCCTTTATCCCTCAGCGCTCTTAGCCTGTCTGTTCCAATAAATGTTGCAAAAAAAATCCCAGCGTCTGAAATCCCTGCATGCTTCACGGACACTATTTCCTACCCGGTAACTGCACTCCCTTTGCTCCTCTTTCACTGACCTGAGTAAATCACAGACTCTGGGGTTCCTACATACGTACCAGCTCCATCTCCTTGAACTGCCCTTCAACTCTGTGCCCGCAGAGGCCATGAGGATGAGGAGGCATGATTGACTTGTAATGCTTTCTCCTGGCTCAAGAGCTCGAAGCAATCTCTTTTGCAGCTAACCCGCAATGCAAACATGCTCTCACTTTCAACTGACCTCACTGATTTGCTTGAAATATTGATCAAATCATAACTGCTTTCTTTCCAACCATCCGACGGACAGTTCAGTCAGCCCAGCAGAGTTTGGGGAGAATTCCAGCTTCCAACCCAAGGAGCAATCACAGATTCGCAGTGATTATTGGAGCTCAAGGCTTTTATTTTACATGCCATTTTCAGATGTTTCCAGCCCTTCATGTCCCTGTAGAACAAGTCAGCGGTGTGGATTCAAGGCTGATAATGGCAACAAGGTCGCAAGCTGTGAGAAGACATGTACCTGCTTTAATTCAACACTCTTTAGAAGTTCTCCATGTGTTCCAAACCAGAACAGCCTGCAAGGTTTGTGAGATCAGGGTGCAGGGTGCACCCATAACACAGAAATAATTTAAACCAATACTATGTAAACTTTTGATTGAGGAATAAGCCTGAGCACGTATTTAACTGTCATCACAAAGAAGATGGCTTTCCTCATTAGACACCCAGATGAATTGTTACAGTAAGTCCAACACTTCTTAGAGGAGAAGGGCTGGAATTGGCTCTTTCCCCTGAGCCTTCGGCAACAACCCAGAACTTTCGGTGAGGGAGGCTTGTTTCAGAACCCAAACCTGAACCTGACTCTGAAGTTGGCCGCTCGCCTCCGCTTCCACACAGCAGACCTAGTCCAGCTGAAGGCCTCCATGGCCTCGTGCTACACAGGGAATTGAAAGCCCAGATCTGGATTTTGCAGCCTGGGATCATCTCCGACTTCTCCGGCTCCAGAACCGCAATTCCATTTGCTTTACGTCACTTGCCTGTTTGCTTTCAGCAAAGAAAAAATATTAAAAAAACCCCCAAGCAGTAACAATCCAAATGGCAGCAATGCTGTCCCAGCAACATTCCTCCTTGCAGAGCAAGGAAGAAGACAATTAAGCCCAGCAGTACCCACATCCTTAGCCCCTTGGGCCTCACAGCATTTTCTCCGTCTTTCCTCTGTCTTTGTTTTGGGGGTTTTATTTCAATTTTTATCACTTTGGCTCATGCTGCCTGAGAGGCAGGGGACCTTGATGGTGTCCTTGAAGTGTTTACTCAAGATTGGAGCACACCCAAGAGGTGGTTTTCAAGGCCCCTACAAGTCTCTGAAACGCCACACTGCGCTCATATTTTGCAGACGGGGATGGCTGCAGCTGGCTCTGCAGAGTTTGCCCTCGGGGACAGGTTTGCCTGCCAGCCACGGAGAGGTGCTGGGAGTAAAGTACGTCATCTTCATCCTCCTTCTTTGTCATTCCCGCTCTGGTATTTGGCCATGGAGAAGTCGTCATGCCGCTAGCTAGGCTCTGCCCCCATTCTGGATGATCTCCAGGCTCCCAGCAGAGCACAGCAACAGTGCTCCTTAGGTTTCCTGAGCCTACAGCACTGCCTCCTTTGGGGCCCTCCTTGCACGTCGTGAACCCAGGAGCTCTTGACACCACCCCATGGAAACCAGACGTCCAGGCCCCCGGTGTCTTGCTCCTGCTACTAATCAAAGCACACACATCCCCACCCCTGCAGCCTTGCAGGAGCTCTAAGTTAGGGATTATCTCTTCAGTGACACATGACAGTCAAAGCCCATGATATGCAGGCTTTGGAAAATTTTTTAGCACTGTTACTTTTTATGGTAGGTTGCGTAAAACTTACAGACAGATCCAAACAAAGGAATACAGTGTTCAGCACATCCCCATCCTCCTTGCGATCACCATTCTGGCTCAACTTCTTGACTTGGGTCAAGGCCTGTGCACTATCCAGAGTCATCCTCCCACGCAGGACATTCCCACAAAGGGAATCTATCCTGCAAGCAGCTTCATCCTGCTTTTCTCCATTTTTAACCTTGGTGGTTCTTCATTGAATGCCCTTTGTTTCCTTCCTAAAGTCTTCTCCTCCGTTTCTCTTCATTGCTTCCTGCCTTCCTCTTCTTTCTGGTCCTCCATCTCACGAGCTTCTTCCATGATTTTGAATTCCTTTGCTCTTCCGGGGTGGGTAAAAACAGTTTATATTGGTGATTTTGAAAATAAACTTCTTAAACTATATTGATAGATATATGAACAAGCGTGTTCCACTTTGATGCTGATTTTTTGAAACATTCAAAAACTATAACCAAATACATTTCATATTGGAAAATACGACATTTCAGAACACTCAAAGCCTGTGGAAACAGAACTTTCTCACGCTATTAAAATGTTTCATTTTGGGAAAGACCGGGTTTTCTTTGCTTTTCTCCAAAAAACCTCCCCCAAAACAGGTACTTTTTAATGTTTACAAAAAAAATACCATGTCTTGTTTAAAAATCTTCTAATGAAAAATATCCAGTGGGTCCCAGAGCTGGGTTCATTCCATGGTCATAATCCCTGTTGATGGTGGTAAGGTTAGTTACGCTTGGTGAGAGATACGATGAAGAACTAACATCCTTGCTGTTCTGCGCTTGTCCCAGCTTTCCTCTGCCGCAGGCACCCCGCCGCGCTCTGATCTCCCGGTAGGAGGGAACGCAGTATTTGTTATTGGTTTCGCACCGACTGCGGAGCCTCATTTCTTACGCAGCCTCCCAGGACAATCCTGGCTTCTTATGTGCAAATGAAATATGGCTCTGTTGGTGCATGCTGACGGGCCCTCTCCATGGGCAGCTTGCAAGGAAACTCACCCGTGGCATTCTGGCACCATTCTGAGCCCATTACCTCTGCTCCTGCTGCTTCTGCTTCCTCTGGCATTTTCAATGTTACCGTGGAATGAGGAGTGAGCCCCAGAAGAGGCACATACCTAGAAACACGACGCTTGTCCCGCTGCTGCTAATGACTACTGACACTTGGTTTTCCACACCTCCATGTAGGTGAATTAAGCTTTCTTTGTTGCACAGAAGAGCTCAAGCCCAACCATCAGGGAGAATGGAAACCAAATTCTGGTGATATTTGGATCCGAGGCTGGAGCTGCACCTTTGATAACACAGCTTAAACCCGTCTCCACAATTAGTCTTGGCTCTCTTCCCACCGCAGTTTTCTATGCTGCCAAACCTCAGTATTGAATCGGGAGACAGGCACGAGGAGGAAGAGAACAAAGAAAAAGAGAGAAAGGAACAAGAAATGTGACATGTTTTTACTGATTTTCTAGGTTTTGTGAGGCTTTCAGGGACATTTGTCTCACTGTGCTAGGAATTTCTCTGTTATCAGAAGGGCTAGGAATATAATCTTGAAAAACAGAAAACCTTTAAGGTTTGAATAACCATACACTACCAATGACTCGTGCCTCCTGAATAGCCCCAAACCTGGTAATACATCTCTAGTAAGCAACATCAGGATCCGTAACATTTCCACATCGCATCAGTGAAAAATGTTTCCTGTTTGCAGAGCAAACTCGCATCCCTGAGGTAAGAAGCACGTAGTAACGCAAGGGTTGTGAAACATTTGTCAGCAACCCCTCCCTTAAATAGAAATCAGCATGTTGCAGTGAAGGCCACAACCATCTTGCTGAAAAATAAAGTGATTACTGACACTAGTATGTAATAATTAAAAAATACTCATTGAAGGGAATCGTGAGCCGTTCCTGACTTGGGCAGGGCATTGCCCAGTGGGATCGAAAACCTCTGGGATGTTCTTCAGGGATGCAGCAAGGTACAGGGGGTGCTGGCCTTTGAATGAGGCTCTGTGACTGTATTGTAACAACGAGCACCGCAGAAGTAATCACATCTCAGCAAGAGCTCCAGTCTTCTGGCCAGAAACACTAAAAATCCTGAGCACCGAGCGTCGAATTTCCACAGTCACCTTGCATCAGCCTGACTCTGCTCCCACTGCAAAATCAGTCACCGGCGGTAGGAAGAACAGCCTGTGCTTCTGAAAATCCCCACTCTCGGATTATTTCAGACTGCTATAAAACGCTTCTTCAACTCGTACATCAGCCTGAACATCCATTCTTCAGAAACGACTTTGTTCTCTGTTCAAACTTTGCTTCCCAGCCATCGGAGACACAGGAGCAAAGTGGTCTCTGGTGATCCCAGCCAAGAGTTTGGCTCAGAGACGATCCCGTACTCCACCACGAGGCCCAAGCAATGTTCGCTAACGCACCCTGCCCGAGTTCCTGATCTCACTTGCTGGTGCCAGTCACTGGGAGTCCACTGGCCAGGATTTCACACATTGTATTTAAGCTACCACTGAGTTCAAAGGCCATTCCTCTCAATGTCGGGACTAAAGCCCTCCTAAAGAAGCCATGAGCAGCACTAAGGAAACCCAGAAATCCCAGCCTTTGCAAAATTAGCGCAGGAATTTTCCCTTAGTAACAAACCCCTTTGCATCTTTTGTTTTGGAAAGTATGAAAACGTTTCCATATAAATTTTTCCAAAATGCAGTCCTCAAGATTCTCACATTGCCCCAATGCTGAGAAATCCCTCTGCTCACCGCGGAAAAAGAAAAAAAAAAAGGACGGCCCGCAGAGTGCCTGAAAGATGGCAGCCTGCTCAAGCATCCTTAGCCTTGGGGTAGAAAGCTAAGCCTTGTTATCCCTGTTTTGATCCCAGGTTCCCAGGGCTTCTTGCCAGCTTGTTGGGGGTCTGGCATCTCTGGGGGGGCGGGTGTCTGTCTGGATTCTGGGGCAACACTCCGGGTGTCTGTGGGCTTCCCATCCCACAGCAGGATTGAATGCAGCACAGGGGCCCCAAGCCCTGGAAAACAACCCAGGCGGCTGGCAAGAGCAGGCTGCGCTCCTGCAGATTCGTGGCTGGGCTCACCGAAACAGAACCACTCTTGAGAAGGATTTCAGCAATGACGAAGGATGATTTCCTGAAACAAGGAAAGCTTTGCATTAGAAACGTCCCAGACAGTCACAACCCAGCAGCAGCATGGCGCTCTGGCGAGGTGAAGTCCCCTGCGCAGCCCGGCAGCTGCACCATGAAAGCACGAGGCTCAGGAGCCCTCATGGGGGCTGCCACTGGGCAGACTGGGACCCTTTCCAACCGGCTTACTGCCTACCAAAGCCCTGGGGTTAGCTATCGAGTTACTCCGGCTCCCTCCACACCTCTCTACAGAGATGCTCCATCCTAGGAAATGAGTCACACCTTACAGAGAGGCTGAGAAACCCTCCGGAGGTGCCTGTCTGTGTGTTGACTCAGAAGGAAGGAGATAGATTGCACATGTCTGCCAACACTAAATGTCTTAATCAGGGGCTGTGCCGGGGCAGCGGGCTCACGCTGGGCCGACCCCTGGCAAGCACAGGGTGCCCGGCCCATCCAGCCCGCAGTGTAGCAGCTTTTTCCCCCCTCCAGCTTTTTCACACCTCCCCGTTTGCCTGCCCCTCAGCATGTGCTCGCACATAAACAGCATGGACGGCGGGTGGGTCCCCCGATTACGAACAGGGCCGGACTCGCAGGTTGAGCTCATCCCAGATGGCCTCCACGCTCTCCGAACAACGAGAGCACGTGGGCGGCAGCCACCACGTAGGGAAGGGAGATTGCTTCACAAAACCCACAGCTATCCAATAACAAAAAATGACAGGCCAAGAACCCCTCCAGGCATCTCGGGTGGGTTTTTAATGCATCATTCGGGCAGAATCTTTGTTCCAGGTTTTGCGTTGAGTTGATTTCTTAAAAACACGCACATCCAAGCCCGGGCCTCCAGCCCCTCGGCTTGTGCAAGAGCTCTTTTATATGTAAAAAGTTCCCATGTCCATGTCGCAGAGCTCTTCTGCGCTGTACGGTGGGCTCTGCACAACGCCTGGCAGAAAAAATGGTACAAATCTGTTGATAGATCATCTGTGGAAGGCCTGAACTCCAGCCAAGACAGATAAAAATAAAAGAAATTAAAATAGTTGTGTGTGTGTGTGTGTGTGTTTTATGAAGGGAACATTTATATTTTTAAACTAGGAGTAATTGTATTCTGTATCTGAAATGGCATCTGAAAGTGATTTAGTGGAACAATGTGGTTTCTGATTGGTGCTTGAACTAGTTCCAGAACATTTTTTATAATAAGCATCATAAAGATCCCAATTATCTGATCCTTTTTCCTAACATGGTCAGAGAGGATGTTTCCAAAGAAACGGCTTTTGGGTTGTTTTTTTTTTTTTTCCTTTGGGGCACTGATCCTGCAAACATTTACATACACGCTTAATCTTGTGAGTAGCCCCAGAGAAGCGAACCAAGGCAGCCCTCAGCAGCAAAGCTAATCGGTGAGTAAACTACTAATGTTCAGATNCAAAGAAACGGCTTTTGGGTTGGTTTTTTTTTTTTTCCTTTGGGGCACTGATCCTGCAAACATTTACATACACGCTTAATCTTGTGAGTAGCCCCAGAGAAGCGAACCAAGGCAGCCCTCAGCAGCAAAGCTAATCGGTGAGTAAACTACTAATGTTCAGATTTTCTAATCAGGGCAATCCGTAGACTTTCAGGGAAAGGTCTGCTTGTTATTCCGAGGGCTGTTCAGGATGCATTTACGATTCAATAAAGGAGGCCCCAGCATTACCAAAATAATTACTTACTCAAACAAGCCTGTAAAACTCACGGACTGCCCCAAATAAAAGGAGGCTTCCCCTCCTCCAGTTTAATAACATAAATCTAGTGAAATGCATCTTGCTGCCATAAAATCAGGTCTACATGCCTTAGAAACCATTGATTTACTAAGTGGGCAGGGAGGTCAGATCTTGCTAGAGACTCAGAGGGCGGAACATACGGAGAGAAGTTTTAAACCTGAAAGTTTTGTCCACCCACAGAAATGGAAAGCAGTTCGTATCTTACCCTGTTACTTCACTCTCCAATACGAGACACACAAAAGCAACAGGCAACGCTACACACTAAAATGGAGCCATTTTGATGATCACTCGGTAAAAGGGATAAATAACGACCCTAAAATCCACAGCCTGTCCCAAGGGGGATTGTCCCTGCCTGCAAAACTGGCTTTACGTTGGCAGCATCTCCCTTGCGCTGGGACCCTGCAGGAGTGCTGGCTGTCACATCCCAGGCACTGCCTTTCCCAGGCAGCCCTCACCAGGCTGCAGGCGCAACTCCAGCACCGCAGCAGCACATGAGACCTCCTGCCATGAGCACTGCAGGGCAAGGCCAGGCATGGATCACGATGGCAGCAGTTACCTAAGGCAGCAGGCTGGTAGGAGCAGCAACAGGGCCTGCTACAGGGCAGATGATTTCTTCCTTAGGGAGAGGAGTGTCTGCCTGCTTAGAAACATCTCTTCCGCTTTTCACCCCGCAAAAAAGCCCTTCTTTCCTGAACTAACTGGCTTTGGCTAGGCCCTTTCTACCACACATCACAACAGGGGAACCACAGGTCACCACGTACCTGTTCTCCTTTCAAGCACCACCTCAATTTCCCTCTGACTAACATGGGGTTTAGTGTGCCGCAGGGGACAGTTGGTGGCCACCCCAACACCCACACTAAGAACCTGCAGAAGTTCTTGGGTTAAAAGGGCTGTGTGTGACATCACCCTCAGGGTCCTCTTTCTCCACCTTGTTCTTGTCCGGGAGAAGGAAACTCTCCTCTGTATAGCAACAAAGAAATAACCAAGAAGAGAGCAAGGGAAACTGCGGGGCAGTTGTCCTCATTCAGACTAGCTATAGCCATGGCAAGGTGTGAGGGATTAAGCTTAGCCTCACGCAGCAGGGCAGCCAGAACTCCAGCAGTGGGTTTGCATCCGTAGTCAACCGGAATAGGAAAACAGCTTTTAAAAAAATGCCAGCTGACTGCTTGTGTGTATGAGCTGATAGAGATCATAAACCATGCCTTGCAACACTGTTCCACGCTCTCTGCAGACTCACACTGAAGCCTACTGTGGTTTTGCAGTACTTCACCCCTATCCCGCACCCACCTCACCTATAAAGTGTTGTCAGACTGAACCTGGAAGGTGCTCAACCCATGTAGCCCCCAGCACTATGCAAGGGTAATTAGCCTGAGTGTTTGGGTGGACCTGGAAGTGTCACCTAACTGCAGCAGCCACCTCGCTATCAGGCTGCCCCTGGTCGCTTGGATCATGTTCTGATGATGTGTGAACACCGAGGTGGCCAAAAATAAATAACAGAAGACGCCTTACTCCCCTGAGCACTGAGCCTTTCATGCCAAGAAATATTCCCTCTTCTTGCTGCCTCTTTTTGTGGTGGTTTTCCTGAGACTGAAAACGTTCCTCCACTGCAGAAGATGCAAAAAAATTCCTGCTGACCTCAGCATTGAGTTTCATCTTTTTGAAGCTTTGTTGCGCCTGTAAGATAATTTATGAGGTGTCAGGATTTTCCGACCACAAATGTCTTGGACGAAAACCGTTTTTACACTACAGATGCCATGAAAGAGAAGCAATTTCAGTCTGTTTTTTCTACAGCACTGTCTGTGTCCACAATGAAGCACGGGTTCAGAGCTCCTGGAGATTATTTGTGTAAGAGTTGTCCGGGCCAGCGCTCCACTGAGACTCAGGCTGGGTCTGATTCCCCACCTTTGCCTCATTGCCCTGATCTTCTCTGTTGGGAGGGGAACTCCCATTTCCTGGTGCTGTGCCACGAAAACACGAGCTTGCCAAGTTATTCTCTGTATGTGTGTATGTGTGCGTATGTGTTGAACAAGCCAGAAGTACCATTAACAAACCACATTTTGCAACATCCACAGGATCCCCAGATTTCTCGTCTGTGGATTTCTCTTCCCCATGCTTTAGATTTTCGAGGGGAAAAAGGAAACCATCAAAAAACCCCAAGAACCCAGCTTAGCCGCCTCTAATCCAGTATGCACCTCAGTCTCCATGAAAGTGTTCTTGGGACGACAGCAGTATTTCCCTTGGCTGGGATGCCCAGCCTCCTGGCTCCTCCGGAGCTGCAGAGCTGTAGACATTCCGCTGAGTAGTTTGCAACCCTGCCTGCCAGGAAAACCCAATGTCTCCATGGAGAAATCTCAGCGGAGGAGTTTGATACTCAATCAGGGATGGAAAAGAAGGGAGTTTATGCCTCCCTGAGACCAATCCCTTCCTTAAAAAAAAAAAAAGAACAGCAAAAAAAGGAAAAGGGATCATATTCTTACAGACATGGGCCCAGACACCCCAGCAGTACTGGTGTATGGTGTACTGCTTTCTGTCAGGACAGGCCCAAGTCACGGAGGCTCGGGCCAAATGTCTGTTTAGGTCACTGGAAGTCTATCGACTTTGGATCAGGCCTAATGTTTGGATCTGGAGCCGAACTTCCAACAGTCTGGGCATGCTTGCATCTTCTGGTGAGGGGGGCTTGGTTTGGCCCAGCTTTGAGATAGGAACCAGCTGCAAATGTAGGCCTCCAAACGTGTTCTAGGAAAGAGGTTATAAAAGAGCCCCTTCTTGCTCAACGCATTTATTCCCCGTGGGCCAGATTCCGACATCTTCATTAACACTGAGCAGAACCTCGCTCCAAGAGCAGTTACATTGATTTGAATGGGGCTATTCAGGGAGTCAGCAAGTACCTAATGTCAGCAAGGGTAGCACCATCTAAGGGTCACATCTGTTTGCTTCATTGACTTAAATGAGTTTTTTCTCCTTCCTGCTGGTAGCACACACTGCTACAGAAAAAGCACATTGGGTTCCCTTCTTCCTGGCACCTCTTCAGCAAAATGCTGGTTGCAGATTCGTCCTTACTGGTAATGTGGTAAGAAGCAAAAAGAGCAGGAGCTCAGCTTATAGCTCTGACAGCTAGAAAATTCTTCCTGTGATAAAAGGAAGCTGTGATGAGAAGGTCGGAGTTCCTTCCTGGGCATTGCTCTAACCACCTTTTGTCTGCTTTCCCTTCCAGACTGAAAAACAGTGCCTGCATGTGAAGGCGGAGGGACGCTGCTGCCTACCTACACATTTTTGTAGCCAGCCCTTCCTAGAGATCATTTTCCTGTAAGCCACAGTCGTATTAGTCACTCTAAGTACTAAGTCTGCTGGTTTGGATCACTTTGACAGAACCAGGTAAGGGACCACTCCCACGATTGCTCATAGAGGCAACTAGCCTTCTAGCACAGTGCCTGTGATGGGCAGGACGTACAAGCCTCATGAATTGCCTGTCTCGCTACCCTGAGTTCTGAGAGATCTCAGAAATCTAGCTTTAAACTGGGAACTTAGACTATTAGCTGAATGAATCCCAGATTTAGACAAATTAGGTGAACCTGATTCACATGACTTGGAAGTTGTGCTCCGAACTCACATTCACACTTTTGAAAACCTCACTCACAACACCCAACACCTGCACATTTGATTTTCTTCCTTCTAGGACAGTGACCAGCTCCTGGCCCTACCTGTTTCAGAGGTGACTAACTGCAGAAGAGGACAGCAAAGCAAAATCCATTCCCTCTGGATTCTTCCACCATTTTCTCCACGACCACATCAGGTCACCTCCCAGTCACGTAACTAAGGTTTGTCACAGATTGGTTTTCCTTTCCTTCTCCTTTCTCCAGGGAGGTAAGGGTATTTGCACTGTGATGTTAATATGAATCATCAAAACTACTTGCATTATACTTCCTAAGAAACAAGGCTGCTTCAACAGGACAGGCCAGCCGGTGTTACAGTCTCTTTCCAGTTATGAAGAATGCTAACCGTGCAGCTTCTGCAGGCCAGCATTTGCAGAATCCGTGCACATGATTTTGCTAGTGTCAACATGATGTCGTACCTGATAGCTGTGTGTAGTGCTGCAGTGAGCCCAAGCAATCCATGATCCCCTTACCGAAGAGGGAAAAAGTCTCCGCACTTGTGACAGTCAGCTTTCCTCACCACTTCCAGCAATTAGCATGACTTTTTAACTCGTTTCGTACAAAACTTCTTTCCTTCCACTTTTTCTTGGACTTGTTCTACACAGTGTTCTCCGATATTACAAACAGGTATCCAGGAGTCTGCTGCTTTTCCAGCAGGCACTTCAGGTTTTTATGTGGGCTGCAAATTCTCCATTTCCCTGGTCTCCCTCAGATAACCAACTCGACAGTGTAACCAGAGTGANTGTTTCCCTGGTCTCCCTCAGATAACTAACTCGACAGTGTAACGAGAGTGAGTGATATGACTGTTGTTTGTCAAGAAAGACCTTCTGGGAGAGGTTAAGAAGAGGATAACCTCTGCTCTTTTAGGTTCTACTCTGAATGGATAGATGAGCAGAAAACAGTTGCCAGGCCATGGCAGTACAAGGTCTGAAAGGGAACAGCTGAGTTCTNCTACACAGTGTTCTCCGATATTACAAACAGGTATCCAGGAGTCTGCTGCTTTTCCAGCAGGCACTTCAGGTTTTTATGTGGGCTGCAAATTCTCCATTTCCCTGGTCTCCCTCAGATAACCAACTCGACAGTGTAACCAGAGTGAGTGATAAGACTGTTGTTTGTCAAGAAAGACCTTCTGGGAGAGGTTAAGAAGAGGATAACCTCTGCTCTTTTAGGTTCTACTCTGAATGGATAGATGAGCAGAAAACAGTTGCCAGGCCATGGCAGTACAAGGTCTGAAAGGGAACAGCTGAGTTCTGGAAAACTGCTGGCAGCAAAACTGGGATTATTGGTCACTTACAGGTTGGGAGGGAACACAGTGGCAGGACGTGGGAGTTGGTGAAATAGTTTGTTTGCGTACATTTCACATGCAGGAATCATTTTTTACATGAGCAACATATCCTCAGGAGATGGTTCCTGCTTAAGACTTGAGATCTGTCCCCACTTTAGAGGATGTGGAGGGATGGGATTCCGGTGTTAAGTCCTGGCCTGATGCTCCTAGAGCCCAAAGGCTTTGTAACACAAGTTCCAAGTGAGCTGGAGACTAAGACATGTAAACACAGGGAGTATTGAAGCACTTTTTGGAGACAGAGAGCAGGTTAAGCTGTTTTGTAAGATACAGCTAATGAAAGACCATTGTTGCCCTCAGGAGAAAGGAAGGGAATTGTATTATTTCTGCATTACAAATGCAGCCACTAAGGCATAAACAAAGCAACTTGCACAAAACCAGACAAAGGAGGTTGCCGCAGAGTCAGCAGTTTCAACTCAGGTTTCCTGTGTCCCAAACTAGCACTTTAATCATCTTCCTTCTCTGCGAGAGAGAAACGAGTATCAGAGAACGGAGTGAGTCTCCACATTTTTCTAGCCCAAGACAGAACTGTGTCCATTGTTGGGACTAGCCCCCTAGGAGGAATTATTTCTATTCAATTTGTGTGTGTCACAGCCAGATAATGCACTGGGTGGTATTTCCCTCTCTTCCCCCAATCTTTCTCTTTTATGACCACATGACTTCACCCCCTCGTGTGAGTGACAGTACCCATTAGACTGGAGTCTGATGCAAAACAGCTGTGTGGAGAGAAGGGGAGGAAGGGAGCGGGGAACAGCAATTTAGAAAACAATTAAGAACATCAATTCCAATTCATTTGCTTGGCCAGGATAAGTAATTTCTAAGAGGTAACTTGATCTGTAGCGGACCGAGATTAAAGGCGAACTCCATTATCTTTAGTTTACAGTCTGGAGGAATTTGTTTTAACTGGTTACCAAGGAGGCTGCATGAAAAAAAAGAACCTTTGCCTAAAAATGTCTAAAAAATCCTCCTGATTTCTTCTTTTAAAGGGCATGCATGGATTTATTAACTCTCTGAGAGTACGGCTGCATTGCGTTGCAGGAAGAACAGTTCAGCTTTTGAAAACAGAATGCCTGCCTGCAAGAGCTTAGAGACGCATTTTATCAAAACCAATTACGCCAGTTTTAAACTGCTGTTAAGATTTTGGTGTGAAGATAGACTAGAAACACAAGACATGGAGTTCAGAAGCAGATTCAGCATTCCGCAGAGGAAGCAGCAGGGTCTGGAGGAGAACACAGCGAGCTAAGCACCAGGCCGCCCCAAGTTTTCTCCTTCTGGCTTGGCACTGCCGCACTCTCTGGCGATTCCCTGCACTGCTTTAACACTGCTGTGAGAGGAACAGTGGTAAAGTATTCACGACACCTCTCAGAGGTGCTGTGAGACTCCATGAGTAGATACCCCAACGTCCCTTTGAATACTGGGAGTCTGAACCGAGGCACGCCATAGCAAGGGGTTGTGATCCAGCAGGCACCAAGTTTTCTCCTGTATTCACACTAGCACGTGGGACGACACTAAAAAGCGAGTATGTGAATGGAAGAGCCACTGATTCTCTGCCGTGGAAAGCCCACACTCTAGGGTTCTCCCACCTTCATCAACTCTCAGCAGTTTGCCACAACCCTGTGTCTCAATCTTTGCCCCAGCTTCTGCAGGCCTTGATCCCTTGGCCTTGTTTTGCAAAATACAGTGCCGTCAAGAAGCCAAGATGTGCTGCAACTCCAGACCATCAAATGCTTCTCAGACCATTGGAGTTATCACTTGGAAAGCCCTGGTACTTGTCCTGGGCATTTCCCCCCGAGAACCCACAAACAGCAGCCATTGTGCTTACAGGAACATAGAGGCCACATGTGTCTGTGCATCTGATGTGAGAAGCTGAAGGGGGGGGTAAAAGCAGACACGGAAAAAAACATCCGTGAGCTGGCTCGAAGTTCAGAGTTGGCCTTGGATCTGCATTTCCCTGGCTGGACCCAGAGTTCTACCTCTCCTGTGCAACTCTGTTTGTCTTAGGGACAAACCGCATTGCTGCCATCACGAAATGGCCAGCCTGCACTTTATACAGCTGCATCCCTGTTAGCTAGCTAAGACTCTGGGGTGATGTAATTGCCTCAGTGGAAATAGGAGCTGAAGAATGTGACGTGACAAATTTTCCCGGACCACCAAATAAATTAAAGAGTAGGCTCCCAGCCCAGAAAGGTTACCCTCCCAAATAAACACGTCCCAGCCTCCCTTCCTCACACACACTTACCTTCTTCCACATCAGGAAGCTGAGCTCCTCACAGACTCCATTACAGACCCAGAACGAACAGGTTCTTCCAGCCATTCGGCATCTCCCATACAGTAATTGCTTTGGTATGGGCATCTGAGAACAAGACAGAACTGTATATACTAGAAATATTCTCTTTGCATAAACTTCTCAGTAGACTTACTTTTGTCTTGTTGCCAGGAAATGTATTTGGGGCCTCTTGCTAACTTCACATTTCTTTGATTAGAGGGGTATGGGCAGTTTGTTCCAATAGTTACAGGGAAAACAGCAACGAGAGGAACTGAGAAACTGGAAAGCCCCCTCAAAGCACGTCAGCTCTGCAACAGCACAAGAGACCACCCTATTCCACCACCCTTCGTGTGACAGCCACACTTCCAAGGGTTGGAAAGGAATGGGGGGGAACCCATCTTGCAAATGTGCTTCTCCAGAACAGGGAATGTCGTGGTAGATAACCTTACAACCTGAGATCATTTAAGCAACACAATACAGTGAGCTCCAGAGTGAAAGATGGGCCATTCTCCCACCAACAGCAACACTGGGGATTGGGGAGATAAGCAAACAGTCAAAACTGGTTGGTTGAGAGAGGCAGGGATTTAAGAAAGCAAGAATATAGTCAGCCACACTGGAGTGCGGCCAGGAAACATGAGTTAACACCTTTCCTCTGCCAAAGAACACCACTAGGTCTGTAGTGACAGTGAATGGCCAGGGCCTTGGCCTCACAATCTGCTCAAAAACCTGCAAGGTGGGACACGCACATTCTGTGCCCGGTTCAGGTCACGATTACTTTGCGGCATGAGACAAGGCACTTAGTTTCTCTCAGCCCCAACTCTGTGTGCGCAGCTCCCTGGGTTAGTACTTGCTGCCCTCCCAAGGCTCAGTAATGGTTTGTTAAATGCCTGGTTCTCTTAAGATGCAAGGTGATCCGGACAGAGCAAAGTACTTTATTTTTTGTTCTGGAGAAACCAGCCTCCTTCAGAGTCTCACTCATTAAGGCAGCAGCCGTTGTAATCCAAGCTCCTTTGATGGAAGGGGTAAGTAGCGAGATTGCCAAAGGGAGGATTAGCTGATGGACGTCTTGAGCTGCAAGGGTGTCTCATATGGATTTGTGAGGATTTTCACCTCAGCTGTCCTGGCTGGAACTGCAGTCCTACCGTACCAAGACGCTCTCCTTGCACGCCCCGTTCTGCCTCTAGCAGCAGTGCGGCCCTGGCTGAGGGCTGGTTGCTGTTACCCTCAGCCCCCTTGTGAAGGAAAGGTATGCAAAGAAAACCTAGCCCCAGCCTGTGAAAAACTTACCTGTTGTACTCATACAGAAGTGGCAGCTTTGTCCAGAGACAGGATTGATTTAGGTGGGATTCCCAACTTGGCTACTCAGTGACACAATGCTCCAGGCCGTTGTTTTCCCTTCTACGATGGGGATTACCATATGCTTCTCTCTGCACTGCACCCTTTTAGACCTGTGAAAGGAAGCGCTGTTAGCTGCTTTGTGCTTTTAGGCCTAACTTTAAGTAAAGACATTTAGATGGCACAGTTCCAACACATATTCCTGGACTATGTGATGGGCAGCAAGTCTCTTGTTATTCTCCAGTCAAAAGAAGTAGCACAATCCCTGGTTTTCTCCTGTCTATGACTCTGCCTCCTCCTCACTCATCACCTTTGTCTTGATCTTTGATTTCTGCCACTGTGCTTCTATGGATTGTGTGCGCTCATTGTTATGGGACAATCTGCAAAGACTGGTTAGACCGACTTCTACATTCTCTAGTTATGTGAGAACTTTGATTTTGAAAGAACAATCTTCTAACCCTCATGGTGCAGTTAAGCCTTAAGGTGTTAACTACAAACACAAAGATTATTATTTCCTAAAATGTCATTATTTGAAAGCCATTCTCACAATGGGGTGTTTGAGGATGAAACTCCTCCAGCCTGTCAAGTCTCCTGCTTTCTATGTGAAACATCCCTCTCCTTTCCCACCATCACCTTTGCAACTCACACATGCCCAGCACGAGACCACAGCTTCTTTCTGGCACCTGGCCCCAGATGCTAGATGCTGCTCCGTTCGCTCTTGTCTGACAAGTAGGGCACAAAGCTGGAGGGGAGCGAGGCACTCTATGCCACTCTCTGTGTGCCGCCAGCTGAGCTAGTGCTTCTTTCTCACACAGGATTACAAACCCATCCATGGGTGAGTGTCCACTCTTCTGTCACAGGACCCAGTGGAGCAGGGTACAAGCATGCTTGTAATGTTATTGTTAAGAGGTTCCCTTGGGTTGTTTTTAGCAGAAATTTGAGTTGCTTGTTTTCCAGCAGAGGATCAGTTACAAAAACAACACCAAGCAGAAAGGTTTTTTTAAGAGGGAGGGCTCTGTTTACCATGTTAATTTCAGGGAAAGCTATTTGGGAGGAGGGAAGAAGTAGGTAAATCCTTGTTTACCATGCTGGAAACCCAAATCCCTTCAGTTTACACAAATAAGTAGTATAAGCACACGGCTGTGACTAAGGAGAGCTGGGTTTGTTCCCTGCTCTAACGCGTACAACTCTCTAAGACCCCTCTTCCCTCAAGGTGAGATTCAACTCATTTAACACAAGGTATATGGTCCCAGCTGAAGTCCAACTCAGTAATCAGCAGAGAAAGACAGGATACTCCTAGTGCCAGATTTGTCCAATAGCATTGGATGGACTGAAAAGTCTTGCAGAGGTGCTGGTGTTGCTTCCCTGATTATCAGGCAGTTGTAATAACCAGTTGGACTAAACAGCTGAAGTAAGAGGAGATGAATGTACTCTACTTTCTGGGGTTCCCATACACGTAATGCAGCTAACTAGTCCTTCTCCACCTGACAGTGGGGTGGAAAGGACCAACGTCCTAATTATTACAACATGCTCTGATGCCGAGATGCTGGAGGCCATAAAAGCCTGACTGTAAGTAGATCTGTTTGCCTGAGAAGGTAGTGACAGAAAGTAGTCCACTGTTTCCTAAATCCTTTGCATTCTGTATGTGCTCCTGTCCTGGCTGTTGCGTGGCTGGTTTGGATCACTGCGANTGCTCTGATGCCGAGATGCTGGAGGCCATAAAAGCCTGACTGTAAGTAGATCTGTTTGCCTGAGAAGGTAGTGACAGAAAGTAGTCCACTGTTTCCTAAATCCTTTGCATTCTGTATGTGCTCCTGTCCTGGCTGTTGCGTGGCTGGTTTGGATCACTGCGATGATGTGCTCAGCCATCTTTTGTGAGATGGTG
>VZSC01018808.1:2790-39436 GCA_013398225.1 Steatornis caripensis
CACCCGCCACTTGTGGAGGTCAGTCCTACAGTTATTTTGACTGCATGATCACACTGACACGTGAGATTTTACAAAAAGTCTTTACGCACTGTGTATCTCCTTCCATGTTTGCTGCCAAGAGAAACATGTAGTCTTTCTCCAGGAAAAAAAGTGCTTGAAACAAACGCAGGCTTCTCCTATTCAACATAATACATACTCAGGACATCATTATTTATATGAGATCTTTCTTTTCTATTACTTTAAATGTCATTGTGCAGCTAGAAGGCATAATCTGCATAACAAAAATCCAGAAGGAAAAATGTGAATGTACTCTGTGGTTAAATTTCACTTGCCAAACACATAAGATGGCTTCAGAGGCATTTCACATCTCCTTGGACGTTTTTTATACGCTTTCACAAAGAGGTCACTGCTCTTTAACCCACTGGCTGCCACTGCATCCCTGAGAGAACTCTGCTTCCCTAAGAACTTACTACATCCCAAAGCACAAGTGATATGAACACTGAGAAGAGAAGATACAGAGGACAGAAGTTTGTGGTGCATCAGACTGATTTGCTGGCGATTTGTGTGAGCTGTTTGGTCCCAACATACTAACTTTACTCCATCTGCTGCAACAGCTAGAAACACATTCAATTTGGTATTTCCCTCTAGGACTGCAATGTTTACTACATGGTAATGTCAATATAAATGGGAAAGAAGGAGTTCTGTCTAACAGAGGAAGGGGAACAGTACACTCTCTGTTAAGATTTCCTTTGTAATACACTGATACTATTCTCTAACTAAGGTATAACATCAGTCTCTCACCTCATCCTTTAAATACGTCTCAGGTGTGTTAAAGATAGCTGAAAGCCAAACTGGATGTAAATGCCATCTGTCCCGAGCTTATTACAAAACCGTATCTCAGGGATCCTCTCCCTTGAGTAGCAACACAGCCTTTTTGCAGAAAATAGCCAAAACACTAATTAATGCCAGCGGGCTGACAACTGACAGCAGAAAGGAAGTGCTTCCTGACAAACAGGATGGCATGCAGAGTCACTCTTCTCCCATGCCAGCCTCCCTGATGGCTGAGGAACTCTCTCTCCATTGTCCACTTTTACTTTAACTCCTGATTTGCGCTTCACCAAACTTTCTCTGGCAGTCAGGCAGATCCATTGTGTCACCTGCCTCGAGCAGGAAGACACGGGAGCTGACAGGAAACCCTCTTGGCTAAACAGACCCCAGCGAATGCCAGCTTGACGTTTTTCACATCCGTCATCATCTCTCGGGTATGTGCTAATGACTGGACAAGATCAAATTGCTGGCAATGGTCCCAGAGCTGGCTTCTGAACTAGTCCTTGGAGACATGGGCTAAATCATCAGCACCTGACAAACTCCAGACCACTCTGTGAGATGTACCAAGACGCACCAATGCAAGGTGCTAACAAGGTACAGTCTGTGTTTTGTTCCATCAACAGTGAATACTGCCATTCACTACAGGAGTCCCACAGCATTAATGAGTTCTCTGGCTTTCCGTTCCCTAGTAATACAGCACTTTGTATAAAATCAGAAGCAGGCAGTGGGTCTGCTCTCGGTGCAGCAACAGCTCCTCCTTTAGTGCCAAGGGCAGGGGAAGAAAAGATGCTCACTAAATTCACTGAGTTAGTAACTTCTGCTGTGCTGTGACTTGCATGGCTGACTCTACTCCCATTCAGACAGAAGTACCTAGCTTGAATTTAGCGATGCCTTAAACCCAAACTGAGAAGAGACAAGCAGGATAAAGCTTGAGAGCTATTGACTTTCAATCCCCTAATTACAAACAAAATGTTGGACATTGAATTACTACCCATCAACTGCAAGTTCAGTTTTTCTGCCAATGGAGTTACTCCATAAGGTAGATGGTCACAGCACAGTGCAGTTTCTGCTCTTGGGAGTGGGTACTAACTTGAACTGACTAGTTTAATGCAAGTAAGTATTGTATTCTCTGCCAACTGCCTTTCTTGTACTCATCTGTCTTAGCTCTAGCTGCCTGCTCCCCTCCTTTGAGACCTCAGACCTTGCCTTTTTGACCTGTAATTTCCCCTGTGATCACTAATGTCATATTTACAATCAAAGTAACCAAATCAAACTAACCAAAACAATTGCTTTAGTAAGCCTTTTGTGTCAGTCTATATATCTGACATCCACTCTACCACTCCTAATAAATCTGAGTGTTTAGACATGCATATTTATCTCACAGTTCTCTACTGCTGTGATGATGAATGAATACACCCTTAAGTGGACAATTCACATCTAAAAGGAGAGACTTTGTTATGATTTTTGCCAGACTAACTTCGGAGTAATGGGCAAGTATTGTCCCACACAAACCTCACTGGCCTCCCCTCTTCTGCTAGAGAAAAGGAATTGGCTGTGTACTGTATGTGGGTATAATAGCACGCCAGCAGATGAGGGCTCACACCATGTTTTTATTTCTCCGTGAGCCTTTCTGTCCATTTGCTTGTGAATAGCATGGAATACGAAATCATGGCTCTCCCCTTCTGTGCATGAGGTCAGACAGCTCAGCTACAGCTGTGTAAAAGATGAGGGTTTTTTACAGGAGACCAAGGCTCAGTGTAACTAACGTAACCTGGCTAAGTCAAATACAACGAACAATTCAAGCACCACAGCTTGCAATCATCAGAAACATTGCCGAAATTAAAAGTACAAACCTGATACAAACAAAAATCTGGCAGTGAGGAAATCACCTTCTTTCCAAAGACTGTTTTGACATCTGACTACAAACTATTCAGATCCTGAAAGCGAACCCCAGTACTCTGTCCACTTGAGAGCCTGGGATGTGGGGGCGGAAGGGTGGTAAAGCGAAGAGACTGGAAAATTACACACACACGGGGAGTGACCTTCCAGAGATAATCAATGGCTTCGTAATGAGCAGCCAACTCTACTGAATATTGATTAGCTAGCACTGGCAAGGCTGTGCTCCAGGGAGGTCAGCACTCCTGCCAGCTGCCTTGTGTGAACACAAAGGAGGCCTCAGCAGAAGGCAAATTGTAAATGGCAAGTTTTATATGAGAGGCACCATTCAGGCCCTCAGTAGAGGGGAAAAAAAAAAAAAGTACAGCCACAGCACTAGGAAGCACAAAGCATCAGCAGTCCAGCTAACTTTTTTTATTATACTGTGCTATGAAATGCAATCCCAGGTTTGCACTAATAAATTTGTTTTAAAGATCATCACTTGCAAACACGCATGATACCACGAGTTGCTGCAGGTTCCTCTTTCCCAAAGATCTCACAGACACATGAAATGGAGTGCTTTCACAGACATCCGCCCTCAGAAACTTTGTCCAACACTGTACCTCAGCACATGCAGGGTATGTTTACACATTTCAAGGTGATACCGTACGCTGATAGCTAGGCCAGCCCTAAGCATACATCATGCACTTGAAGCAGCACAGCTGTGTGTCAGTACTCCATCCCTTTCACAGTACTCTGTTTTTACCATCCCATTCAATAAATATGATTTTAGGATATTTCTTTTGTCTGTAAATACTTAAATACTCATTTTATGATTACAGGCATTGGTAGATACACACAGAACTTAAACTGCTGAGGAAATTGGCTATTAGTGACTAAAAGGTTATCCTACCTTTTTAGAAGCAGACAGTCTTTTCTCATAGGCTTTCTGTGAAAAGAGAAATTGTGACAGTCAGGGGAAAGAGATCTGGAAACTGTGTTCTTTACAAAAAAAAAAAAAAAAAAAGAAAGAAGGAGGAGAAGAAGAAGAAAAGAAAAAACTTCCAGTCCCTGCCTGGTGTAACTCATCTGACTTCAGTGGGTCTGTCCCAGGGTAGATTCGCCCCTCTGTCTTTGCCAAAAAGTGAACAGGAGCCAGCCAAAGGCATCTGCTTTTGCATTTCCTCAGTGAATCCGTTCATTATACTCTCATGATAGAAAAGCTGTAAACAAAGGCACTTCACGATGTTGCATTGTGCTATCCATAATTATATCGTATGCGCTTCATCAGTATACATGCTTCAGGGCACATTGCAAAAGGTTTTTACGTATTCAGGACTCTGAGAGGGTGGGTTAAGTGAAGAGAGGAAAAAGCTAAGAGCTAAAACAGAAAAGGAAAATCTAACAGTTACTTAGAGAGGAGTTTAGCATAGGAGGGAGGAGAGGAGGCTTTATATACACACACTGCAAAAATAAGATGCTAGTAAAATTCCTGCCTAGCAGTGTATCAGTTAGTTTGTAAGCTTTAATCCTTTCACTTATCCTTTCTCTTTAAGATTACAAGCCCTCTAAAACTAATAATGTTTATACAGCGCTACCACAAGAAAACCTCAGTGTGGACAGGGACTCAGAAGAATTTTTGTAAAACAGAAAGTTCCATTTGGAAGCTCTCTGAGGCTAACTTCTATACAAATGGCTCAACCATGCTCTGACTTCAGAGCGCTATAAGTCAGGTACAAGCCCCTTACTTGGGAGCATTAGAAAATTCTAGTGTCAGATGATAAGTAAGTCCTAAATTCTTTATTGCTTAGCAGATTAGCTTAGAGTGATTGCCAGTGTATGTTGCGAGTCATTTTGCCTCTGAGAAGAAATTCTGTTTATTTTCCAAGCATTTACTGCTCCCACTAACACATCCTCTTGGATGTAATAAAGTCCAGGAATATTACTTATGCTGAGAGTTTTGCTTTCAGAGGTCCAGAATCTGCCACCAGAACGTGTATAATCCACACCCTCTTTAGAAGTATTTGTATTTGAGAAGAACTTGAAACAAAAACCACCTGATATAACCAAGACCCAGATGGGCAGGGGAGACAGGCATTAGAGGGCTGGGAGCTGAGGCTGGTCTGGGAAGAGGAGCACAGGCAGAGGTAGCAAGAGTGAATACAGGGGTTGGTGTAGAGACAAAGTTCTGTGGCAAATTCTACCTCGTATTACCTGTAGGCACACATAACTTTTTCTGCTGCAAAATCACAAGCTCAGGTTTGTTTTGTTTTTAATATAAGTAATTCTTCCAAAGTGAAAAGAGATAATGGAATGTGACCAATATCAAAATACACTAAAAACAGCACTCAACCATGTCAAATGGCTTTAAATGCTAGATTTCACTGTGGACTACGAAACAAAACAGTTTGCAGGTGCATACATCAAGGCAGCATTTGGACAGTTTAACAGCAAGCTGAAAGATTTCTAAACTGTGTAATCCCACTTTTTAAAAAAATTACTCCCCAGCCCAAGTTTTCCCCTATTATTGTCAGTTGCTCCTCTGCTAGAGACCATAAAAGGAAAAGTTCAGAGAGTTCTTTTCTGAACGCTTGCTACATGAATGTAAAAACTGTTGGGCTTGTGTGACTTGAAAAGTGTTTACAGATGAGTAATTACAGCTAAACAGTAGCTCCTTCCTCTACAAAGGATTGGACATACATATGTTGTCTTAGTCACTGCTCGAGTGACAATGGACAGGAGATATTGGGGAGCAGCCAGTGACAACTGTGTCAAAGTGACAGGGAAAGTAACCTACTCATTTCTCGCTAGAAAACCAGAGCCAAAGACTCTGCCTCACCTGGGTCCCAGGGTTTAGCATCTCACAAACAGAGCATGCCCCAGGAATTCTCTAAGAGGAGCTGACTTTGAAGGAAGGGATTACATGGCAACCCTTTAAAACCTTGCCATATGAGCTGTGGATTTACTCCTAATGTTATTATATAAAAGGTTCTTGCATTTATTTCCCAGTCATCTCATTCATGAGCTTTCCCTTCACAGAGAGGAAAGCAAGCCAGCAAAGGACAATGAACAGACATTACCACGTCAGAAAACTCCCAGCTAAGGCACGGTCATTCCATTGAAATTCAGAAAGGTTGGAGACTTGCTCAGCTGGAGTTTCAATGTTGCGCAATTCAGTTTGACAAAGAGGAAAGGATACCCAATGTAGTAAAATAATAATACACTGACTGCTTTGCAGTAAAATACAGTCACTCCATAAGAGCTTTTGTAAAAGTCCTCCCAGCATTTATAACAATACATTATTATATTAATAATTTTTAATAACATCTTACCTAGCTATTCAACTCCACAGATGTCAAAGTCTTTTACAAAGAAAGGACCATCATTTGCTCATTGTGCATTATCTAAGGTTTGACCCTGCCATCACGGCAGGTAGCCATATTGTGACTACTGGCACAAAGAAATCCATGAGAGCTGCACGAACCAACATGTGGCTTCCGCAAGAAATTTTCCACAGACCTTGCACTACACAGAACAGAACCGAGAAAATTTTTAGACTTACATGAAGGAATCTACTTCTACAGTCAAAAAGTTCTTGAGGATTAATTTTTTAAAAAAATTCCTTTGGACTAATCAAACCAGAAGTAATGCCTAGGAAGAGTACACCTTTGGAATTACTTCAGCTTTTTCCAGAGCCTTAGTATAGCCCTAAGAGTGCGTTTTCTGAACAAAACTACCTGTAGAAAACTGGATGAGACTCATGTGCTGCCTCAATCAGCTTTGAACCTTAGACATATGGATGTGTCTATAACAACCATCTAACTGAGCTGGAACCTAAGTCATCCATCCATCCATCCAAGCCAAGACCATGGCTACATGTACCCTGCAAGTACTAAATCAGTGAAAATTACAGCAGAATCCATTCACAGAGCTTTAAGTATAAGCTTCAGTTTGGGTGAGTCTGGGTCGGGGTGCAATGAAGGCTGAAATACAAAGCTGCATCCAGCCAAAAGTGCTGTGTTTCAAGTGGCTTGGGATCAAACCCATCCCAATTTGCGCCCAAACCACATACCGTTTCAGGCTTGCTTAAAACTTAGCCAACTGTTGCTGAAGCGTTCACAAACTCTAGTGAACTTGCCCCAAACTTTGCATTGGAAATGAAAAGGTAAAATAAAACTTCCAAGTTGAAGGTTTTGCCTGACGATATTTTGTCCATCTCTGGTACTGATGACTTAGAAAAAAATAGTTGGTGTTCTATTCTAAGCAGTGATCCCAAGCTCCTTTCCTCATACACGCTTTCCCAGATTTCCTTTTCTATATGTCTCAGGACTTCTCCCACCTCATCAGCTTCACAGAAACTATAATCTCTAAGATGAGTAAGAAAAGCCCTAGCTACAGAAACACCGCAGGATATGCATAATTCTCTCTCTCACAGGAGTAAAATCCCTCTATCCCAAAAATCTTACTTAAGCAAGTAATGGTAACAACACATTCTTAAAGGTTTTCCAAGGCCAAATGGAAAGTTGCTTTCCATTTTTAAGGAAAGTCATAAAATAATACAGAAGAACTTTGAAAATTGATCATGGTCCTGTCAGCGGCAGTAATTTCAAGTTTAGATTCACAGATTCCATTGCATGCCTTTATTTATTAGTCTGCTATCTATATAGCTCTTTGCTATTCACCGTAAGTTGTGGCAGCTTTGAATCTTCCCAACAGCAAGTGCCCCACTGTTCTTCCAGATGAGTTCATCTTCTTCTCGATGAGGTATTTCCATTCAGTTTTAGCACCCATGTTTAACACACTCACTTAAATCCTCTATCTCAGAACAAACACTAGGCCTGGCGAGCTTTAAGATAAACTGCAAAGCAGTTTGTTAAGATCAGGAGAAGGAAGAGTGAACCATTTGTTACTATTTGCAACTCTTGAGGCTCTAACCGTTTAAATAAATAGGATACAATTTAAAGAAAAATCAGTTTATCCCTGAACAATGAAGCCTACTGAAACTTGTACTAGAATAGCCTTCAACACTATCCATTTTTCTCCTTGCTAATTTTCAACCTGTTCTAATTGCCAGCTCCTTTGTTTTAATGTAACTCCCTACTATTTACAAAGAAATACCATTTTTTAGTGGCCAGATTAAATCATTTCAAAGATTGGTTTACACAAACCTCACTCCAATATCCTGAAAATGAAAAAAAAAAAAAACCAACAACAAAACAAAAAGCCCCACTACTATCTTCTAAAACATTTCACATCACCGTAGAATTGAGTATTTGAAACCAAATGAAGTTATGATATTCCCAAAAAATACATTTTTGGTTCTGCACACTTCTATTTTTGTAAGCTATTGCATAGTCATTTCTTGAGTTCTGTACTAAACCTGAAGAACCGGCAAGTAAAACAGTTGCTGTCCCTAACCTGTTGATTTCATCTGATGACAATCCACTCCTGCTCTTGCTCAAGCGAAGAGAAAAGTGACAGTAGGATCAACCACAACATGTAAATAACCATTAGTCATCGAGGCTTCTCCTTTGATCTACTACACCAATGATTTCTCTCAGATAATTTAACAGAATCTTCCCTGAATCTTTTACTATTTGGTGTACATTTTACAACATGGGTCCTGACCTTGTCTAGGAAGGTTTGGTTTTCTTGGAAAGACTTTCTGACAGCTAATGAGAATGTGGTAGAGTACAGTCCCATGCTCTTGTGGCAATGACAGTGTAAGGAGATCCCAGCTGACCAACATCCATGGCTGTTTCTGGGCTGCTTGTGGGACCATGGTCTGAAACATGGCACTTCCATAGAAGTGAAAATTAACTGGGGCAAGCAGGAGAGATACCAGGTTCCGAGACATGTCTGCTCTTTGACTTATGTCATTGTGCGTTCCACTAAGAGTTGTATTGCTTCAAGTGTGTGCATTAGGGGGATGAAATGGCTTAATAAACAAGCAGTTAGGGGTTGGAACTGCTCAAGGCATAAGTACCACCAAAAAAAGCACTTCAAAATCAAAAACAGTTGCAAAAGATTGTCAGCAATGTCCTACCATTTTTTATTACACAGCTCTAAAACAAGTCTGAAAACTGAATGTTCCATTAATTTTAGATCCTTTTTAACTTAGAAATTGCAGATGTCATTCAAATTTCAATTCTTGTCTCCTGCTAACAAGTAGGCCTTCTCCTCTTCCATCTGCTACTTGTCTGTAACGCAGTGATAGCTACAGGCCACTTCCCAAACTGGAGATTTACTTTGCAAGGCACATAATTTCTCCCAAAGAGCTGTGTACTTGCCAGTGGGAATAAGCAAGTATTCCCTTAAGATGAAGAACCGATGAAGAGACAAAGCAGTTTACCCAAGGCCCTGTTGAGAGCTTCAAGCAGAAACAGGAGTGAACACAGATCTTCAGTGTCTTCACAAGTTTGTACACATTTCTCAAGCTGGAAAGGATGAGATGTACTATATCGGAAGTGTAAAGCTGGTCTGAGCACATACAGTAAGACAGTGTTGTTGGGATGTACGCTGACCCACAGCGCAGCTTTCTGCAGATCAGGGATTGCACAAACATTGGCTCCAGCCAGGCTGCCGTTCACTTGGGGATCCATGTTAGCAGTCCCCAACACAAACATCACTCCTACACAGGATTTCTGAACATAGGACAATGAAGTCAGAGATGCCATTCTCTTAGGGCTACAGATATGTGGAAGTAAACAGGATGAAAAAGAGCATATTTATATGAAAACAAAGATGTACACAGAGCCCTAGTTTCAGTAAGATTGGAAATACTGTGTCATCACATTGAGGTAACTTTTTTTAATTATTGCTACCATGTATTGTCATCCTCACCTCTCTAAAAAAGAGGTATTTGAGCTAAGACACTTTCTGAAGTGCACTGATGTGCTGCAAGAAACAGTGGCCATTGAACAGGCAGTTATCCTCTCCTCAAGAGAGTGGCAAACCCAGGTTTTCTGGACAATGTGACACATTCCACTAAAGTTCCCAGGACATCTTGTGTGTAGATTTGCTCTGGGAGCCTTTGCCTGCCTCCAGCAGCTGAAATGCAAATTTTTTCTTTTTTTTTTTCTTTTTTTTTTTTTTGGAGGCTTTCCCCTGCTTGCAATGTGTTTTGCTGATGTCAGTCCCCCTGCACTCTCTCTCTGCTGGGCATGCTGGCTGGTTATTCATGTGGGATGTGAAATGAAAGCCTGAACTTTTCAGATGAACACTGCTATACTCATGCCATTTAGAATTTTTATGTGGACTAAGCAAAGAACAAAAGTCAATCCAGCAGCTATTATAATCAGCATCTTTTAGTTGATTCAAGCTCTAGGACGCTTGCATGATTGACAATTCAAGGATGAAGGATTCATTGTTTGAGAACTTTCCATTGCAAACTGATATTTCAGTTTTCCTCTGCAGTTATAGCACCTGAAACCTATTTTTTTCTCTCCCAAATCAGACCCTCATGCAGTCATTTGTGTCCAGGAGCTCAGACTTCAAGTGAAAAAATTCCAATTTGAAAACTTTAACTGCCAACATTATGAAAGCTATTCTCTCCTAAGCGTTGACATTAATATTTCTTCCACATTCCAGTTTACCACCCACGCACTTCTCACCACACCTTAAGGGTCCAGTCTCTTTTTCTGTAGGGAGAGACTGGCTACCAAACTGTACTGGGGCTGTCCATTTTGCTAACAGGATCATGGCAAATAATGAAAAAACCCCCACAAAACAATCATTCATATGGAAACAGCATTAATCCCTTCTGCCTGCCCCACCCCATAACTTTCTGTCTGCTTTGGCAGCACAGAGAAACATTTTTAAATTGTGTCCAAATACTAGGAGGTGTCCATCGTCGTCCCCCCCCACCCCCCTTCTTTTCATTTTAGCGCTGCAGGAACACACAGACAAAAAGTCTAACAAATACTATGAAATTCTCTCTCGTGTAATTAATATGGGCATTTATATTGCTTTCTGGGGAATAACATCAAATATAATTCTCAGGAAAAGGCGAAGAAAATACAGAAGAGCTATAAATAAAGCTGTACCTTTTATGCTGTTAATTTTGTTTCTCTCAGTGCCACCGTAATGTTGCTAATCAGTATATAAGACTTCAGTAACTAAAATTGCAACACGAATTACTAGCCCAGTTTTCCAGATTATGCCAGAGGGATAGATTCATATCACCTGTACAATACAAGTGGATGTAATACCAACCTTGTCCGACTTAGTGGGTCCCTCTTACATTAACGCGGAGAGTCAGCTGGCATGGCTAAAGAAAACAGCAATGCTGACTTCAGTTTACGTTAACATATCTGGACATTAAAAACAGTGGTTCAGGGTGGCAGATTCACATCCTGTTGTACTGCCCCTGTGGCAGAAGCAGCACTCAATGGGAGAGCGTGGATAGGAGAATTTGGAGTGGTAAACTTGGACAGACATTTCTTGACAGTCTGCCTGTCAACTTGTGTCTGTGCTCAGAGTTTGCACCTGAATTAGGGTAAATAACTCTGTCTAGATTCCTCTGTTACCTGAAAGTTCTCTGAACCCCAACACTACATTCTCATCTATTGCATAAGGACACAAAAGGTGAGCTACCAAGGGTTATCCTGCCATTCTCTTTTGCCAGAATCAAAATGACAGTCCACTTATAATCACATAACCAAAATATACTCTTTTCTCTAATCTGCAAACAATGATTCTCTCCAAATGCAAAGCTGAGAGTTAAAGAACAAAGCCTGCTTTTGACTACAGAAATAATGCAATATATCTATTAAATCTCAAAGAAAAAGGATAACTTTTTTATTAGTATTATTTTTAATTATCCATGTTATTCTACATCACTTCTATAGGAATTGGGGTAGTATGATTGAAGGTCGATGGCCCTACAAAGAACAGCTTTTTCACACTGAGACACGCTCTTCCTCAGTGCAAACACAAGCTTCCAAATAAATCAGAGTCAAGTGTGTGGAAAGAATACATTTGTTGACATTTGGAAGTTCAAATGTTATTTCGCTCCCTGTTCCTGAACCGCGGAGTGATCTAGCTAACTTTCAGAACTGCCCTGCTCAAGCGTTTTTGCAGTTATCTACGTCTTGTTCTATCTGGCAACATTTTATTCAAGGTTTGCTTTTATTATGCAGCTGTAACACCACAAATTCTTCAACATTTGGCAATTTTCATCCAGTTTTGTAAATAATCACACCTGGAGTGCCCTACTTGAAGCATCAAGTGAGGGGCTTTATTTCTGTCCAACACCAGCTCTGCTTTTATTTCAGCAGAAAATACCAGGAGGAGAAAAAAAATATAGCACCTTCTTAGATGGCTGTAATAATGAGAAACTTTCTAGGAAGAGCACAAAATATTCCAGTGTGCACAAGAAGTAGCAATTTGTTCTCAGTCATCTATTTACAGGTTCTTAATCCACCCTGTGTACTTTACTAGTCATGCAAGATTTCAGTCAATTATTTTATTAACCTAATCATAAAGTCACAACCCAGCAAGGCAGTTCTGCCCTGATTCACGAGCTCCAGTGCTGCAGAAGTCTGCGGGTTCATTGCAGAAACTGGGCTGAAATTAATAACATAAAGAAAATAATTCAGCTTTGATTGAGAGCGTTTTCTGAGAACTGTGATAGCCAAGAAAGACAGTTCCACAGAAAGTGGCTACTGAACACAAACACACATTCCCCCACACAAACGAAGGTGTGGTAAATAGAAAAGAATGAGGTTGTAAACAAGGGTGTAAACAAGGGATGTGGGTGGCTCTTCCAGCAATCATTCCCCAGGCTTTGTAAAGAATGTTACAAAATTGTTCTGCACATAAGTCTTTCACAGCCTGCACTCTCTGAACACTTTGGTTGTAGCTCAGAGCTGGATGCAGGAGATGGTTTGATGAATACTAAAGATACTGGAAAAACATCAATTCTTGGCTTTTTGGAGTGGGAAAAGCAGGAAGCCAAACTCCTCGGCACATGCTGAACGATTTACACTGCCCATAAAGAACTGAATCTCTGCCCAGAATGCGAAACCGATCTGAACCACGCTCGCTGTCAGGTTCAATACATTCCAGTTTTCCCCTCCACTGTTTTCCATTTCCATTGCTTTGTCTCTTTACAGCACCTGGTCCTACGCAGCACTGTAAGTACTATTCCAATATAAACCAGGCTGCTTTAATATTTCTGGCCAAATGAATCCAGAAAATTTGGGCATAAATTAAAGGAAAACGGAATGAGAAATAATTCCCCTGAATAAAATAAGCCCCACAGAATATGTTATGATGTTTTAGGAGTTAAGAGTGTATGTAATCAGGTTGTTCACCCTAGCAGCTTGACCCTAAATAAAATATTGGCAGTTTTGAACAAATATTTGAAAGGAGATTGAGTATTCTGGCTGACACATCTGAGACAGCTTAAAGTCAGCGTTCCAAGGGGAGGGGGGAGGGAACATTCAGGGCTTCCTGAAAACATCCCGCTTTAGTTGTCTCAAGTTGCACTTTTTAAAAATCTTGGCTTTTACTCTGAGGACTGAAGGCTAACAGTAAGCTTCAGTGGAGTTCCATTAACAGCCAAATAAAAACCACTTTACTGAGAAAACACATATTTCTGCAAGCAGCTGAACCAACACAGTCCTGTTTCCTACAGATCTGCAGTTCTCCAGTGTGGAAATGGAAACATTTTACAATATTTCTGACATTTAACAAGGGATAAGTTTACGCAGGAGCCTTTCCCTCGGGAGGGGCATTAGCTAAGTCTCTGGTTCCACTCGCTATCTACTTATGCCTCCCTGATGCGAGCTCTGTAACTTGTACCTCACTCAAATGTTGCTGAGATTGGCTAGAGTGTTCAAAAGTTATCAGGGAGGAGTTATAGACACAGCAAGATCATGTAAGCATATTAAATAACTAGAAAACATCCTGTAATTTCCAACAACCACTTATGTTAAGGTAGCTGGACAATAAGTGTGAAGGGAGCCAGCCAGTTCTCACTGCAGTACTTCCATTTTTTGATCCAACTGCCACCTACCAGGACAGGACAGGAAGGATGGTCCACTGGTTAAGCTCCTGTCTCACTCCGTATATCAAGGTTCAGCTTCCTCCTCTGCCAAAATCTTTGTGACCATAGTAAGTTATGTTGACAATAAACTTAAAACAGAGATAGGAACCTCAACCCAGGCTTTCCAGAGCCAACTTTCTGGTGCTTCAAACTTAAAATAGTGAAGTGTTCCCAGCAGCATACGTGGAGAGTGTTAAAAACAGCAACACCATGTTTGGCAGGCAACAATCACATCTAACTGCTATAAAAAAGTGACAACAAGATCTATCCGAAATCCCTCTCCCCCTTCGCTAGACAGCTTTCCTAGGGGCTGTCGTTTGGAATACAAAGAAAGATCACTCTCCTGAAGAAATTACCTACATCTTTAGCTTCCAACCTGTTGTCTGTAGATCCTGGAATGAAAAATAAGGTATGGAATGCATAAGTGACATCTCCAAAAGGGGCCACGCTTTCACTGAAGAACTTTTAGAAGACAGCAAATTAGAAAAGGCTAAAAACTGCCTCTCTGCAACCTTTTTTCTCTCAAACAGATGGCAAAAGAAGGCAGGTAGTGCCTCCACACTTCCTTGTGATCAACCACCTTTGATAATATACAGAAGATTAGAAAAGCTCCATCTACAGACAAGCTGTAATGTTTAGCCAAATGAATCTTTGCACAGAAGCAAAAAGCTTAATGCATTCACATACCTCTCTAAATGAGTGCCTGACCGTTCTTTCTTTGCAGCTGTCCGCTGTTCATAAAAGGGGCTTGGAGAGGAGAACTGACTGAAAAGATAACCTTTGTGGCACGTGGAACTTTTAGAGATATTCAAAGTCTTTCCTCTCATCGCCAAAAGTTGTGGTGACCCCTAAAAACTGAAGCCTGCCCTGGGGACACAAGAGCAAGAAGCTAGCCAGATGGCAGCCTGCAGAAGCCTGGGTGGGCTGCGTGGCTGTCTCCTTAGCACTTACAGAAAGGCCACATAATTATTTCCCCTTTTGGGGTAGCACTGATAACGGGTCACAGGGAGCTCCCAATATTTTCCAAGTCACAAGCACCTGGAGCCCTATCGTAGCCAAGAACTGGAATAATTTCAATGCACAGGGGATGTACACAGGCCCTAGTGCGAGGGGAGGGAAGGCCAGCACCATTGAAATTATTCCAGTGCCCTCCCCTCCCACTAGGGCACGCTTGCTAGGTTCTGCCAAGCTGCAGAACCTGAGAAAAGCAACACTGTGCTGCTTGTGTTCTTGTGAGGGGGAAGGAGAAAATAATTAGCACTTTTTGAATGGATTAGGACTTGAAATAGACTGAAGTCATGGAAGAGTGTCAGGAAATAAGAAAATGGAGTCTCAAATTCAAACAGTCTTTAAGAAAGCTCAGCAAGAAAGAAGCATAATAAATTATTAGATGTTATAATAAAGAGGTTTAACTATCCTTTCAGCTTAGCTGGGGCATTGCAAGGTTCTCAGGAAACTTTCTGAAGAAATCTGCAATTTTAACAGAAGCTACATTACCTCTCTTCACTCTTCATGCAGTACGAATTATTCCTTCCCAACTCAAAGGACTGCACTGTGCAAATGTAGTGTTATATGCAAGCAGATACAATCACAGACAGAAGCACCTCTCCTAGCTTACGTACTTTAGTAACTCTTCTCGTCATTTAAGAAATAACATCCATGCAGAAATGGAGCAACCATAGCATGCTTCATATATACGCACATAAGCAAAATATTGAATGACACTGTGTAATCTATGGTTTAGTCCACATGGAGAACTTTGCATAAGTATGGGCTTACTTGAAGAAGGAGCTGAGCGAACATTAGGCCTCCTCTGCTACACACTGACAGTTCCCGCTTCCCTGCACGGTAGTGACATTTCATGCTTTTCCTTGCATCAAGACATAGCTTCTTTGTAACAGTCCAGTCCCAAACATTTTGTTTGCCACTTGTCAGGTTTAAAAACAATCATTTGGACAACAAGTGCACACAAAGGACAACATGTGCACACAACACCATTATGTGCATGCCACTCAACGTTTACTGCACACATCACAATTAACGCACAAAAAAAAAATCCATGCATTGGCAGTGAGTCCAAGGTCTTGAAGTTGTTGCACACAGCCAGATCGACTACTAGATACACACCCACTAACTCTGGCTCATTCTGTAACACAGGTATGGCTCTTCAAGGCTGCAAATACGTCAAACCACAACAAAACCAATCAAACCAATTAGAAACCAGATAAGGTGCAACCTTCCCGACTCTGGATCAGCACTTGGCAAAACCATTAGGAAGCATGTGTTGGACCCGCACTCTGCCTCAGGTGACGGCTCTGACTCGTTTCTCTGACATCTGCCCCGGGGCTATGTACTCCCCACACACAGATGTATGGATTCCTACCCATTTCAGTCAACCTCACAAAAGCCCTCTGCAGTAAGCCATCAGAAAGATGACAAGGAAAAGTCCTATGAAAGAAAGTCTCTGGATCTGCCCCCTAATGCAAGAATTAGCACTGCACGATAAACCCTACCCATAGACAAGAGGCAAGGCACTACAAATACGGTATATATATGGAAACAAAGCTATCTAGCAATCTAAAAGATAAAACTGTTTGTACAATTCAGTTTACACTTTTATTTTACAGTTTTGCATAGCTGTGCTGGCAAAAAATGATGTAGCTACTGCCATAAAATTACCACACATGTAGAGGTGCCTGTAAGGGAGGGCTTGCTGCTGCTGAAGCACCATCTGGCCCCACACCTGTGCTCTCCACCCCATCATTATCAGGTATTTCCTATCTGCCAGATACTTTAGAAGAAAAAAACAGCTAGCAAATGTTGCTTTGACATTCATTTTGACATCTCTTGTGATCTGCCCATCAACCAAATGCGTGTAAGAGTAAGATTTGAATGCAATAATAAAAAGGAAGACATAATACACATTCTAAATTCACTACTATAGCACTGTCACGCATAAAAGTGCCAGCATTTTAAGCTCAAGTGTCTCAGGACTTCTCTTCTTAAATCTAAAGCCTTAAATCTATAACTTCAGTAGGACTAAATGTTTCCTTATTTGGATCTGAATATTAAAACAGCCTTCTACAAAGTGAAATGGAATGAACTATAGCATTTATACCTAGTCCAATGCTTTGTTTCTTCACTATCCAGTAACACATTAGGCAAAAGTATTTTAATGAGATGTGCCCAGGTCATGTTTAAAATAAATCCCACCACCCCCTCAAAACTGATTCCCCATTATATTTGACAAAATATTCCATAAATCTTTACTTCAGTTCTTTACTTTTACATCATTCCCCGATTCTTTAGTTCAATCATGTTCACATTTTCAGGACTAAAATATATTCTGTTGCTCATCCAACACAAGAGATGAATGTAAACCAACAAAGAGCACTACAAAAAATTCCACCTAGAAATTAACCTAAAATAATCTCAAATCCCTTGCAACTAAGTAACTATACAGAGATAAACTGGCTAGCAATTAGTAGTGTATTGCTTTATATACTACTTCATTAGTAGCCCCTACACGTTTTCCCCTTGTTGGATCGCCTGTTTCTGGGTACAGTGTCAATATTTACAATGCCTCTTGTAGTAATAAACGACAAAGATAACTGTATGGTACATATGAACGAACTATCAAACGCTTCAGCACAGACTTTGATTGATTTGTCTTTCAAGCACATAGGAAGTTAACTAAAAATCTCACGTAATTGTACTAAAATGTCTTACCTTGCAGAGTTTCAGCAACAGCCAGCATGTCAGGTACTCTGTCAGAGTGAATTTCACTTTCATGTATCTTTTAGGCAAACCAGTAAGGTACATTGGTACCAAATCCAGCTCTTCATGGACAACACTACTGCCAGCACTATTAAGATGATCTTCCCCACCCTCTTGTCTTCCTTTTTCCTCTTCTGCTGATGCACCCAAACATCTATTGAACTCCATGGTAAAAATGTTTTTTTCCCCCCTTCTCCACAAAGTCCTGATCTTTCCAGCGACAACTGAGGGAAGTTTTTACTTCATATCAGTAATAACATTCCCCGATCCTCCAGAAGTATGCAGCCTTGTCTTTAAGCCAAGCCAAAAAGTTAAGACTATGGTAGAACAAACTTACTTTAAACTACATTGGCTCTTTGCCTTTCTCTTATTGAACAACCTCTTGCAAATGTGTGTACAGCTACAAGATAAATATAGCACCAGCTAGCCTTGTCATACAGCACAAGAATACTCCTGCCGTTGCCAAGAGAGAAGAGAAAGATTCCATTTATTTAAAGAGCAAGTCTGCGGCATCAGTACTCCCTTGTTCATTCGGAGAGGGAATAAAAGATGAAAATTCTGTTATTTTTGAAAACTTTTTTTTGCCAACTGTGTTTCATCAGAACAAATCCCAATTTTGTAAAAAAAAAAAACTATGTTCTTATGGAGAAGGGGTTTTTTAATTCCAGAGACTCGTAGCCACAGTAATTCATTGTTTGCGATACCGCAGATGCCAAGCTTGTGAAGGCTACAAATTTCAAAAGAATAAATGAGGTCTTGCAGATGGACTAGAGCCAAGACATTTTGAAATAACGAATAGCCCTTCCACAGACCAAAATATGAAGAAAATATGCAAGAGATTAAACAAGTAATTTTTAGCTAAACATCAAGCAGCTCATCTGTGCCTTGTGACAGCTCAAATTTGTACATTAAGAACAACTTTAAACACTTTAAGCCTACTCTTAGTGACACTTAGAAAACACTTAAAGGTTTCAGTTTAATTGTATTAATTATGACAATTCAACAGCATCAACGACTAAAATACATCATTTTAATCAACAGGATTAACTTTACTGGTAACTTCATGCAGAAAGTTATGCTTTCTTCAAACTATTTCCCCCCCCAACCCACCATAGGGGGGATAGTCAAGTAAAGGAAGAGATCACTGTGGTTTGCTGAAAACCTTAGCAAGAGCTCCGGTATCTTGAAACAATGCCCTTTTTAACATATGGAGAATCTAATACCCAAAGATTCCATCACCTTGAACCACTCTTAAGCCTTAGACATGGCAGTTATTCATTAAATGCTTAACATCCAATTTTATGATCTTTAATCATATTAAATACCACCTTGACCTAATCTCAATGATTTTCATAGGATTACCTGTGAGTTATACATTGTATTGTTAGAATGGATGTTTCAGAACATAAAAGGTAAAAACAAAGCGGCTACACACCCATATACATTCTGTCCATAAGAGACAGCGAATGAAATGCAGAAAACCTAGAACATTTATTTTGTCTGATATATTTTGCAAGGTGTCTGGCTCACCTGGTTTCTCTGATGAGTACAGTTGCCGCTATTTCCCTCTCTTTTCATGTTCACACAAATTTGAGAAAAAGAAAATACAACTAATTACAAGTCAAACCTTCCTGTAATAGCTTGCTGTAATAATACAGAGCACAATTTCTATTCCTACAGGCAATCCTGAATACAGATGTTGAAGGCAAGCTGGCTCTAGCAATTGCAAAGGAGCTGGGTAGCATCCCAGTGTTCACTCCTCGTAGCCATATGCCTCTGCTGCCAACAACATGTGCCTGCAATTCCCACACGATGCTTACTTTGATATAACACAACTTTTGAGTAATCCTCAGCAGCAGACCTTGCCTTTCCCCACCTGCAGCTGATTAGGGTAGTGCTTACGGAGCTTCAAATGTCAGCATGCCACTACCATAGCCTTTGTGTGGGAGTGTTCTCTGCACAAGGCAAGCTAGCATGTCTCATTCCTGAACAACTAGCAAACTAGTTCCTGTGGAGGCAAGTTTCACAATTCTTGCCTTCTCTCTTGTCCCTAGAGGTGAGTAGCCTGCTACCTTCATTTGAAAGCAATTGTGACCATGCCAAAAGCCTGGATCTCCGTTGCTGCCAATTTTAAACATGGTTAAAGAACACTTGACATAGAAAATGACAGGAAGGAGAAGTCAAACCAAAGAAATGTCAAGAAGCAATTTGAAAAATTGAGAAAAAATTGAGCTGGTTTATGAACTTGTAGCGTGCTGTCAGCTGAGCTTAAAATTACAAGAGCAGATGCAGATGAAAACTGCATATTGTTACTAAACTACTTTCTCTCAGTCTGTTCCCAGAAGGACATGACATCATCACATACTGGCAAAGTCTATTATTTTCATCTTTCTGTTGCCTCCCAATTTTTTGACTCTGACCACTAAGGAGTTTCTACATGAGATATGTTTACCCCAATATTTCTTCTCTAATCCTTGCCATTTATGATGTGAATAACAACATATGAATCAACAAAGACAAGTCTGCCTAAGCTATTTCCTGGCTCTGGTAAGTGCAAATGAAATGGTAGTTAAAATAAGATCCACTCGCACCCTTCAGATAGTCAACATTCTCAGCATTCCTATCCTGAGCAGGAGCCACAATAGCAGGTCTCAGCAACTTTGGAAAACAAGCCATATAGGCATGGACCAAGCCTTAAAACTCCTTGATCTGGAGTTCTTACATTTTGCTGTAGTTAATATACTCATTTTTAGCTCTTCCAGATAAGTGCTAAGAAGATGCATTGGGATTTACATCAAAAAAATCTAGCCCTGCACTATCATACTGTACACAACCTTCAGCTTTAAAACCTTCACAAAGGTAAAGGTGTATTTCTGTGTTCCCTCGTATCTGATTAGATGTCTTCCCTCACTTTTCCAGGGGGAGAGCTTTTATGACTAAGCTGTAGGAGTGCCTATTTTGGAATATAAAAAGCATTCTTAGAGCACTAGATTTCTCTTGAACATGCACACTACAGACTGAAAACTACCTAAAGCCTTTAAATAGTCGTAAGTCCTAACTTCCTTCAAAATTTTCATCACCTTTTTAAAGTATAAAATCCCTTTACTCCTCATAATAATTTTCTTTCGCCTCAAAAGGTGATAATATCACCTTTCTAGTCTCTTTTTCTATCCCTAAACAGACCAGTTCTTTCACCCTCAACACCTTTTAAGGGATTTCCAACATGAATCAAAATCAGAACGATTTGTAGAAAGTGAATTAAAAAGCAGTCTGCATGCAGTGCCCAGATACTCCTTTTGCTTGTCTTCATAAAGTCCAGTATGTGAAATGCCTTCAAAGTCTTAAGATAAAACAAATTTCCCAAATAGTAACTTTTTGTTATAACTTGATGAGAAATCAATGCAATTATGATGAACTAATTTTAGTGCCCCACTGTGATAGGTAATTTTTCCTCCACAACCTGTAGTCACAAGTCCAATTTTTGTTTTGTGTTGGACTATTGATTCATATTTGGAAACAGCTTTTCTTGCCAGATTACCATGCAGCGCCCCCATCTTCTTCAGCACAACGCATATTGTAGAAGAATGGGTCCGGTTTTTTTGTTTTGCTGTTTTGAATTAATAATTATTTGTAGCAGAAGCATGATGTTACCTTCCAGAGGAGTGTGTGTAAGCTCCTGGCAGGTCATACCCAGTTCCCTACTCAGTTCTACCCAGCCTGAAGAACAGTTGCTTACAAGAGCTCTAGATAGGACCATGTTTCCCCAACCCAAGATTTAGAACCAAGCAATCCCCACCACAGAAAAAGAAAAAAAAACAACACCCCCCCACCTCAAACCACTCCTTAGTTTTGATTTCAATTATCCTCACCTTCGCCTCATTTTCCCATGCATTCCTAAGCACATTATAAGAAGGCTTTCTGCAAACTGGGCTCAAAGTAACTGACAAGCTTCAAGCCAATGTTTTTGCTACCATCCTGGGGTAATCTATCCCCAACCTGTTAATACATTCACTATAACTGTAGCATTCAGTAGGTACAGCCTGAGGTATTGGAGAGATCAAATATGTTTGACATGAAATTGTCACAATTCCATATTGAAAAGTAACTAGAGGCTGTATCACAGAATCACAGCATGGTGGTGCTTGGGAGGGCCCTCTGGAGATCCTCTAGTCCAACCCCCCTGCCAAAGCAGGTGCCCCCAGAGCAGGGGGCACAGGGATGCATCCAGGCGGGGTTGAATCTCTCCAGAGAAGGAGAATCCACAGCCTCTCTGGGCAGCCTGGGCCAGGGCTCGGGCACCCTCACGCCAAAGAAGTTCTTCCTCACGTTCAGGGGGAACTGCCCGGGCTCCAGTTTGTGCCTATTGCCCCTTGTCCTGTCACTTGGCACCACTGAAAAGAGTCCGGCCCCATCCTCTTGACACCCACCCTTTAGATATTTATAAGCACTGATGAGATCCCCTCTCAGTCTTCTCTTCTCTAGGCTGAACAGACCCAAGTCTCTCATCCTTTCCTCATAGCAGAGATGCTCCAGTCCCCTCACCATCTTTGTTGCCCTCCGCTGGGCTCTCTCCAGTCATTCCCTGTCTCTCTTGAACTGGGGAGCGAATGTGTAAAGGAAGGCGAGGCATTTCAGAAGCATAGGATTTTTGAGAGGCAAGCTGCTAAGAGCTAATGAATTGAAATGTGAGGTCACAAACAAGAGAATTTGCAGACACAAGGTAACATGACGTAATGCAGTTGAGAAGCTGTTCCAGTTATGAAGGACAAATTGGTAACAGTACTGGGATGATTTTTTAAGTTAGATGATGAGATAAACTGATGTCATACAATGAGTGAATCCAATTGTTTAAATTGCATACTTTGCCAGATTCTACAGTGATACCTTTATGAAGTGGGGAAGAGAACACGCAGCATTGATGCTACACTTCCCACCTTCAAAGTCTCCAGCAATTTTACTTAATTAAATCTTAGCGCTCTGGGAATGCAGTTAACCTTGACTTTGACTGCTCAACCCTGATGTTCCCCCAGAGGGCTCACATAGCTTAAACGGCTATCTTGTGGTTGTGTATCATATTAAAGCTCCAGTTCAGAATCTTTTATAGTAAGTAATTGCACGCAGAGTACAATTTGAGTTTGTATGTATATACTCTCTATATATTTACACTACTTACCATACGTACATAGCTGATATAAGCAGGTTTTAGACGAGTAATTGATGGTCACAAGCTCTGCTAATGTGCAGCTGAAAGGTCCACTGAAATGGCAATAAACAGCATTTTAAACTCCTATAAACTGTTTACAACCTATATAAATAAAATCTTCAAATGGGGTATAGCCCATTTCACTCCTATCATGATTTGTTACTCCTTTTATCAGACTTAGCTCTAACAACAGTAGCAACCACTTCTAAGCTGGTGCTAGTATTAATGGTACCTAGAATGTTTGCAAAAAGTAACTTTAAATCATGCCACCTCTCACCGCAAGTTATTCTATCATTAGGACAATGAACATTTTTCTACTTGTTTGCATTTTTTTTTAACTGGAAGAACTTTTTGTTTTCATTGTTACAGTACGTGTACAGGCAAAAGACAGGAGTAAATCCTTCCAGAATGAAACAGCTCAGGATCTGAAAGAGAACATGGACCTACTTCTTCCTGATGGAGATTTCACTTCTTTACTAACCACCAGAGTATTGCCCTTTCCTGCTCAGAGTCAGTGACCAGCCCCAAGCACCCAGCAACCACAAGTCAAGCTTCAGAATTGTGAGAGTAACACTTCTCCTCCTTGCCTACTGTCAGACAGGAGTTTCTTGAATCCTTATTTCATGTTTACTCCTAAGATTTTCTGCAGGACTGTGATGGTTAGAAATCTGTTTAAAAGGAGAGCCCCGGGTCCTCATAAATTGTTTGACTATGGATAAGAAGGCATTAAGACAGATAATGTTGTTTGGAGATATGAGTTTTATCATGAGTGAGGAGCACTGGTCCTCCATACTCCTTCCATGCTTCCACAGATAGGGAGTATTATCTCATGACTCTTGAGATTTCAGGACCTGCCATCCTCCAGTCTTGGTCTAGTCCCCTCTCCCCTTTCATTAAGGAAACTCAACACACCTTAAGGAAACAGGATGGAACTAGCATACTGGAAAGCTGCCGTCTTCCCTGCCCTTCTCACTGCCTTTTGCTAAAAGATCACAGTTTTGCTTTGTTGCATTTGTCTTACTCAAAACTCCAATGCTTCTAGCCCTACAAACAGCATCTCGGCAACCCAAAATCCTAAAAGCAGGGCCCTGAGCAGAATTCTTCAACTCTGAGCAATCCCCCAAAACAGGCCAGGACACGGATACTTCTGACTGCTTTGAGCCTGCTGGCAATGCTGCACTAGTGCTTAGAGATTTATTCAGCATCTAAGAGTGCAGAAAAGTCTCTCTAATCTGCACAGGGGATGCACTGAAAGCAACTGGGTTTCTTGTAATATTTGTTGGACTACTTCCATCTGGCCGGACCACTTCCCAGCATGCTGCTCTGATTTTTGTAGCACTTCATACTTATTCACAAATGCACTGCAACATTTAGGGCCATTTCTTGCGTGAGTTAGTCATTGCTGGATGTCCATCCATTAAAACCTCCACTGGGATATAAATAGCAGACAGACATCTGCACTTGAACTGAAGGTGTGACTACAGCACATGTAAACGCACCCAAGCTACTGCTAGTTAACTAGCTTGTGTGCCAATAGCAGTAAAGCTATGGACTTCAGCTTAGGCTGTACAAAAAACAATGAGGAGCTTTGGAATTAATCTGGTCATCAGCATGCAAGCGGATACATCACCAATATCAGTGAGAGAAAAGCCAGCACGGGCAGATCTTTACACGCTACGTTCTGGAGAATATGCAGCTTTGTACACTTTGAAGCAGCATTTTGCCTCATATTAAGGGAAGAAACCAGATCACACAAAAAAACACCAGCCTTTCTCACATGAAGGCCTATCTGTGAAAGATCTGAGAACTTTGGTTTAGCTAAATGTAGATAGCCAAAACCGTAGCATTTATGTGAACCACACAAACCATGTGAGCCTCAAAAAAACCCCAAACAAACCAGGAAGTCTTTTGAGAGAAAGCAACCTTCTTTTAGCATACTCTTTGCTACATGCTGTTTGGAATTGGGTCAGCAACACCCCACGAATAGGAGCTCACTGTATTCTCATACATCTGGTTCTTATCTCAGCAAGTTTGGAGAGGTGTGAAAATGAAAACTGGCTGTGCTGAAATTTAACCCTACTCCTCTGACCATCAAGGAAGTTCAGCTCAGGTTTCAACAGGCAGCTTGCGGTTTGGCACGAAATAGACTGTTCTAGTTCATAGCAGGATTAAACACCCCGCACGAGCATTACTCTTCTTTGGGAGACATCTGGCCACCTGCTTGAGCATTTGCCCTTGCTCCTAGCTTATTAAAAGTACCCTGGGATTTGGTGAGGAGGAGTGGCAGTAAATACATGCTTTGTTCTCCATTGGGATAGCCTTGAAATCTTCGCTATATAGACACAAGGAGAGAGGGGAAAAGTGAGCAGGTTTTCACATATGCTGTTGAGGCTCTGCCCAAGTGCCTCACCCGAGTTTAGCTCAGGGTCTCCCACCTGCTCCACCACAAGCTGCACCACACAGACCCCACGCCCCAACCCCAGGCGCACCAGAGCCAGGCACTTAAGCTTGCTGGCAGGTCCCCAGGGCTCTCAGAAAACAACTACTCCGCCACAGATGCTACCTGCACCCCAAGAGCCTTACCCCAGCCCAGTGCTGTGGCCCTCACAGTGCCGTCCCAGTCCACCTTCCAGATAGGTCCTGCGCAGCGTTCCAGCAGGTGTGAGGTGAACTGCGCTCCCCACTGACACCCAGGGAAGAGCCCAGTCCTCCTCCTCCTCGGCCACCTCTGCTGGACTGCACAGGCCTGGGACCTGCCTCGCCACAGCCAAGTGGGAGGCCAGACTGCTCAGCTACAGCAAGTGCCGCCATCTTACGGCTGCATGCTCCCTCAAGGGCCAGCATGAAAGGCAGGACGGTGTCCTCAGGCCCTTTCAGAGCCCACACCAGCCAAGGGGACACAGTTCCTGTTTCACCCAGTATCCCAGTTTGACCCCAATGCAGTACACCATCCAATACACATCATACTCAGAATAAAGATGAGGGATCACAAGGGTCACCCCCTCTCCCTTTATGGCCAGGGCACTAATGGGCTCTAAGGGCCCTAAGCAGCCTCACCTGGTGCTTCCGCCCACACCTATGGCCCAGGAGCCTATTTAAGCCCAGTATGGGGCTATTAGGAGGTGCTAATGATGTTGCAGGGTGATGCTCTCTAACTCTACCTAGATCCTTACCTAAGTATCTGAGGAGGACTCTACCCAATTATTCTGCTTTTGATCCTGAATCTAGCTCCTGCCTGCTGCTGAGTACATTCTGGGACTTTCCTGGGGTATGCCCCACAGTGTCCAGGTAATGTATTTGTTATTGGTGGGGGGGAGCTTGATATCGGGTTTGTGCATATTTTTCCCATTATTATCATAGTAGTTAGATTAAGTTATTTTTAACCTTTCCAACCCACAAGTCTCTTTTTTGTCCATTTTAGGAAGGGAGGGAGTTAACAAAGAGCCAGCCCAGCTTTAAACCATGACACCCAGGGCACCATGCTGCAGTGTGGCTCGCTGGCTCTCCTCAGAGTAGTGCCGTAGCAGCTAGAGCCCTCAAGCTGCTCCCACTCTGCTAAGGGTGCTAGGGTGGTACTACCATAGTCCCACGTGTTCCTCTCCTGGAGCCGCCGCAGAGGCAAGGGATCATTTCCACAGATCAGGGGCACCGGTGGTGGGCAGGCAGCTGGCAGGATGAATTCCCCTCAGCAGCCCTGGCCTTTGGGGTCTTGGCAGGATGAGGGTGGGTGGCTGGGAGCTGCCCCCCAATGCGTGCCAGAGCCCGGTGTGAGGGGCGGGTGGTTACAGGTGCTGAGCAGGTAAATCCCAAGCAGTGGAAAGGACCCAGGTTAATTGGTGCAAGGCTGATAGTGGGAGACCCTTGGGACTGGTGGTGGCCTTGGAGGAATGCCCCTGCAGCACGGCTGTCCACAGCAGGCTAACAAAGTGTTGGGCTTTGCGAAGTCCCTCACGTTGCTGTGTTTAAATCACGCAAGTTCAAGGTGCGCGCTTCCTGCTCATGAGTTAATCGGTGCCATGATAGAAGGTGAAATCAGAGGTGCAAGCTGCTCAGCTGAAAATAATTGAAGGTGTTTGTTTGTAAGGAAAACTGTGTGTTGGGGATTGAAGCTGTTTGTTTCTCCGTGCGTGTAACAGGCGAGTGCTCTGCGGGCTGAACTCATGTGAGGGCCCCCAGGAACCCGCGCATGGGAGAGCAGAGCCAGCACCTGCGGCTGCCGGGTAAGCGCATCACTTTTGTCGCTCTGCTTCTGCTCAGCCCCTTGGCCCAGTCTGCCTGTGCCCTGCTGCGGTTAATACCCAGTCATTCAGAAAGTACGCCAGAGCTTTGCGGGTTGTTACCTGGTGCATCACCACACGCATGTTGCCTAGTGTTCTGCTTGCTTCTGTAGTCACAGCAATACGCCTACCTTTGTTCCATGTGGTATTAAGAAAGGTGCTCCTTCTTAATGTGTTGTCAGCTGAATTGTGGCCCTCTCGTTTGTGTTATCATGCCTGTCATTACTGTCCTCAGGTTTTCCAAGATGATGAGGGTTCTCAGCTGCTGCTAAAGACCCACTGACAGGAATGTGTGATTTAGGACCTTCGTGCATTTGAGGGATTACTACTGCATTTCAGGTTGTACCAGTTTTCAGTGTATCAGTGTTCCATCACACAAAGACTGGCCTTCTTCCTTCCCGTTCTGCAATTTTCCTCTTAAGAGCATTAATGCATGGATACAATTATATCAACATTAAGCAAGCTGTTGCTTTGAAAAGCCATTGTAATTGAGTGGCAGGTGCTTATGGATGAATCCATTTAAATACTCAATATAAGGACTAAAGTTACTGTTCAGGGACCTGCTTAGCATCCTGAGTACTTGTTGAATTTCAAGTGAAAATGCTGTGGTGATCAGCACCACACAGAGTCAGTTTGGACTTCCCAGGTTAGAAAATACACTATAATGCTATAAAGTTTAGTGGCACTTGCACTGTATGTCTGGATGTAAATGAATCTGAAACTACGGTAGAATACGGATTAACAATAGTTTTATAGTAGTGTAACAATTTTCTTTTAAATAGTCCCTTTGTTTTAACAATTGAAGGAACTTTTCTGCTAGCTCTTACTGCATTGTATTAAAGTATTTATAAAGCTGTGAGAGCTGCATAGATATATTTAAAACATGGCTACAGAAAACTAAATTGAGAAGTGTGTTTTTTCAACTTAAAAAATGATGCATCTTTATCTTGCTGAACTGTTTGTAAATATCCTTTTACTTAAATGGTTTCCCATGGTTAGAAGGGCAAGGCAAATATAATGCACATACATATTTAGTTAGTGTTAAGCTTTGAACTCTAGTCTGTGCTTGCTTATTCCAGATTTGACTCTTACTTTATTATCCTTATTTCTTCAGACAGTTCAGACTTACGAAGTTTGGACTCTTTAAGACGTGTCTGGAAATTAGTACTTTCTTCAAGGAATCAGGGTAGGAAAGAGCTTTTGTTAAATGTTTAGATCAGGACTAATTCCTCAGAGAGGCCAGAACGTCCCTTCTTAAACATGGCACTTCTCAAAGCATTAAGCGTGTATGTTTAGGAATGAAACCACTTTCCAAATGACACACACCTGATAATCTGCTAACTTTCTCGGGATAAGATTACACTAGGTGGTATTTTGATCTCTGTATTCTGATTCTCCCTGTGCTGATTGACTGATAAGCCAGGTCCTACTACAGAGAGAAGAATAATTAGAGAAATAGTGAATTTTGCCTCTGTAAGCCTCAGATATAGGCTGGGGATTTAAAAAAAATAAATTCTTCATAAGCATTAAGTGGGGGTGTTTTTGCTGAATGATGAATTTGTAGTGCTGGAAAGTAGTGATTCATTAATGTCATGTAAAACAATGAAGCAATGTTGATTAGAGACCAAACATAACATAGAATCCGAGTGACTTTAATATGTAATGTAGAATATGCTAACTAAAATATAATACATAAAGCATATGTACATCAGATATGACATATATGAAAAATAGTTAACAAAATATGTTAAACAGCATATAAATGCATGTATCTTAGTTACATAATAAATCATATATGCACTGAAAATTTTATTAATCTGCTACTCAGGTTTTTTAAACAGTATCTGCTTCAGATTTCTTCCCTGTTCTTGAACTTCAGAAGTTTGCACAAACCCTCTTTTTAGGTGCATATACGCACTCGTTATGCACGTATATGTACCTGTACCATGCATGTACGTTGTCTATGCATGAGCACCACTGGTCTGTATACTTTTTAAGTAGAAGCCAGAATACATAACACTGTTCTCTCTTAAATATCCCTCAGTTCACCTGCAACTTTATTGTGCATCCTGTACCTTTGCCGCAAAGTGTAATCATTTACAGTATCTTGCCACCAAACACTCCAACTTACTTAGAACAATGAAATATTGTAACTGAAGCAAAATATGACTGTAGGACATGTTGCTAAGTTCACATCACTTACAGTTGACTGGAATACCTGAACAACCATTTTAATACTTTCCTTTCGGAAAGAACACTTACCTGACAGTTCATCTGCCTCTGATATTTTTTCCTACGTTTTTTCCAGACATTTTTACTAGTATGAGATTATTTACACTCTGGTTCTGTAAAGTGGTGAGTGCTTTCTCCATTCACAGCAGTAAGTGGGGTTTTATTGAAGGTACTCAGGTACCTGATACTTCATAGCTGAAGTTTATGTCTATGTGCTAGGAGTTCCCAAAACACCTCTGAAACTCCAGTGAACTCTGCATTAAAAGAAGGAATGTCAAGGGTTGATGGCTTTAGCAGAATATAGCTTTCTTAGAAAAATGTTCTGAAAAAATTATTTTATGTTTTTATGAGCCATAAAAAGGAGGGGGTGAAAAAAAATCTTCTTTCAGCTTTGGAGGTTGTTTTGTAGCCCCAGAAGTCTGTGCAAAGCTTTTCATAATTCATCTTAATTCTCTGTATTATCCATTTAAAATTTTAAAAGGACATCTAACACCAAAGGGGAATGACATTAGGCTGAAGGAACCTATTCTCACAGCTACACACTGTGTATGAAATTGGATATTCACATGCATGGTTTCATTTCACCAGCATGTCTTCACTTCCTGAGGAGACCTTGCTCATGAAATATAACCAGTTTAATCTAAAGATCTTCCTCCAAACTGGTTTACAGCCAGTCTTGGTAAACACCTTAGTCAATAGGGTCATAAGGAGGTAGATTTTCTGTTAGCTCTTTAAATAGAGAATGATTAAGCCCTAAAGATTTTTGAGCTTCCCCCAACATTGCACTAGCATTCATGCGACTCCACAAGAAGAACTAGAATAGACTACCCACAGGCTTTATTTCCATGGTGTGTAATGCAGATCTGCAGTTGTACTTTGGGCAACATGGATTGAGTCCAGGACCTTTGAATCTCGGTGTGCAGTACGCTTACTGCTAGAATTCAATGTGTCCATAAGCTCTATAGCTGCAAGTGGCTCATGAACCTACGTGCCTCCCCATCGCCCCCAACAGAAGAGTGTGTGTGTGAAACTGTGGGCTGTGTTGGTCAGCTCTGGGCCTACATAAGAGGAGTAAAATCCCATCTTCCCTCTCTGCACTCATTCCCATGGCTTGTATCACAAGGGAACCCCTATCCAGGTATTGACAGTGCCACAGAGCCTAGCTTTAAAGTCAGCGAGGAGAGTAGAAGTAATCCTACGGAGGGAAGCTGTTTGCTTTTCCTGCCTGAAAGGCAGAGGCACCAAGAGAGGAGATCTGGATACTTTTAATGTAAGCAGCAGCAGGGACTGGGTAGCTCGAACAGGTGAGTAGGACTTAAAGGGAGAAGAGACGCAGAAGGAGAAAGATGACACCAATTTGGCAGATAATTTTAGAGGAATCATTTGTTGCTCTGTGCCTGTAAGGTAGGAGAAATAATAGTCTCCTTTGAAATACTGTCTCCTTTGCTACGTGGCAGCAAAGTGACTTTTTTCCTTCTGTTGCCTTTCTTTTCCTCCGTGATGTTGGTTACTCAACCTGAAATCCAGGAGGGAGATACGCAGTATGCTACAGGGTTGAGAAATTCTGCCTCTCTGCTCCTTCGACGCTCTGTGCACTCATATAAGAGAGTGTTGGTGAGTGACAGTAGTAAAGGAAGCTAGTGTAGCGATTGCAAAAGGAAAGGGATCGCTTGTGTGAGGAACAACTAGTTTTTGCACAGACTCTGCTGCTGTTCAGTATTATTTGATTAGCCCAAATCTAATGTGCCATTTAGTATTTCAGGAAAGAATGCCTGTATTATAAACTGCTTGGCATTTCAGGTTTTTATAAGTTAAATGGCAAATTCTTAGCAGTCTTCAGAGACATAGTTTTGTGCCATGGAAGAGGGCCTTGGGCACCTATAATCTATATTTTAAGGAGATACTTGTGGTAAATTGACTGCATTCTGAAAGTTGACTTGTATTGGCAGTCTTGGGATGTTGGAGAGAGGACCTCTCTCTTCTTGGTAATCATAGAGTAAAACTAAGAAAGCGCATACCATATCTAGGGGACATGATTTCACCTTAAGCATCGCAGTCTTGATGCATTATGCTTTTTTTAAATCCAGATTCCTCAAAATGCAGACATCATTTAAATACTGTGGTTATATATTCTTGCCACTATAAATGATTTAAGGTAGAAACCGTCTTAACTTTGGACATCAACATTCAGGCATCTAGTCCAAGGTATTTGTCTAGGAGCCTTATATTGTCAATAGAGAGAGTGGAATATTTCCAGAGTCTTTCATCAAGTTCTGTAGTTACTGGTCTTCAGATTACCGTAGACAAAGTACAAACAGTTACCTTGATGAATAAAGCTAAATGAGACTATTTCTTCCTCATTCAGTGAATTTTAGGAATAAGGTTAACTACTTCTGTACCAAGGTGGGAGCTCAACAACTGTTGAGTCAGGAAGGAATTATTTTTCCCTGGTTTTGGTCCCCATCCTCATAGATTGTTCTTTTCCCTGAGACAGCAAATCTTGGGGCAAAGATACTGTCTCCAAATACTGTCTGGGGCAGGATACTAGGTGAGGAGGTTAAGATCTCTTCAAACATACCATGGCCAGGTGGGACCATTTGATCATCTGCTTCTGTCTACAAAGCACAGTTGTTTTTTAGCATTTATTCTCAGAGTATAAGACAGCCAAGGCCAGATTCAAACTGGGATATAAAAAAAATGACTGTTCTGATAAACTGACTCCAAGAATGCCATGAAAAATGAAAACTACTTTAATGATCTATCCTACCTAGTACTTTGAGACTGGTTCTTAAATTTGAAAAAGATGACTTTGTGTATGATTAAGTACAGATGTTTCATGGTTATAGGCATCATGTTTTCTCTCCTTTAAAACAGAATCAAAGAAGTTATCTTTTTGATGGTGATTTTCAAGTATACCTCTTTATCCTAGTCACCATTTCTGCTGCATGATAAATATGTGTCTTCGGACAACACAGGGCATACTATATTATGCTTCCTGATATTTTTGTTTGTATGTTTACAAAATACCTTTCCCCAGGAAGTAAATCTTGCCATACTAATGTAATCTGCAGTCTAGAACCTTGTTGCTTTAAGATGGTTAAAGAGTTGTCATCAAATATATAAAGCATTTCTGTAAAATTCAAGAAAAATTAGTATGACAGAAAACAATTTTATCTCCTCCTAACAACTGCCCAAGTGAATGCTCATTCTGCACATACCTGTGTTTTAAAAATATAGCAGTATTTTCAGTTGTTGGCACAATGCGACAGAAATATGCTATCTTTTTTTCTTAAACCTTCCTGTCATGGCATGACTTTTTTCAAAATCCTACTGAAGATTTTTTTTAAATTAAAAAAAGAGTATTAGTTACCACTTGATCTGCAAACATGGCTTCAGGGGTGTGTGGTTATCAGGAACCCCTAACTGTATTAGTCAGTTACAGACCAGTGTGATTTTTCTGCTGCAGCACCTCTAGTGAGATCTCTAGAGAGAAATCCTCATTGAGTCTGACAGTGATACAACCTCATGGTATTATGTCATGCTATATTACATGTGGAGGAGGGGCAGCATCCATATCTACAAGTGGATTCTTCAGTGTTGCACCTGCAAGATAAGCAAAAACATCTTAAGTGTTCACATATTTATTTCTGGGTTTTATTTAACAATATATTTTTGAAAGAGTGAATGAAGGAAAATAACTAAAACCAGAAATAGAAACCAGCTACTGTCAGAGTGCAACCGGAGCCAGATTAGCAATGACATAAGAATTTCCCGTTTTGTTGATTCAAAGTAAATAGTGTTTCAGTCACAGTATACTGCAGTGCTGAGCATCAAAATCCATCTCTTCCTGGAACTCCAGTAAATCTGTTACTCAATGGGCATCAAGGTATGTACGGCCATAACACGCGTTGAGAATAACCTTAGAGAGCAAAGGGTGTAAATGCTATGAACAGTGTCATTGCCTTGAGTTGTGGCACGAGAAATTAAAGGAGCCCTGCCCCAGCCAGATGCCAGCTCTCACTCTTGTTCTGTCCCATTTCCAAAGTTCAAGTCACAAGCCCCAATGCAGCTGGACTGTGCACTTCAAAGCTACATGCAGTGGCTCTTTGCGGAATAAGAAATGTGCCTTCTGTGTTGGTGAGGACAAACCAGTCTAGAGTAAGTTGTCACCTTTGTACCATATGCCATCTGAATCTACCTGCAAGTGCCTTTTTAGCAGGAGTTTGTCATGAAGCTTCTGGATTTTCATGAGATAAATAAAGCACTCCCCAGAGCCCTCACCACTCCTAAACATGTGGTTGTATTTTTTTCATGATTCTTCCCAGTGATGCAGCTCAGTGCTTTCCCAGCCTTTTTTGCAGAGGAACCTCACCTTGAGCAACTGAAGGTGGAGATCTGCGATCAGTTCTGTTTGGCTTTAGTATTCTCCCACCAGCTACAGCTTTCCCATCGTCCCCTGTACCCAGCCAAGACCCCTCAGCCTTGCCTTTCTTTGATGCTCTCCTGTTCCCTTCCCATGACATCTCTGTCTCTGCTGCTGGCTCAGACAGCAATGATGCTAAAACTGAGCAAATAGATTTGGATGGATCGATCTATTTCTCTCTGGTGTCATTCCTGTGTCCTCTTCCATGCCTGGCAGGGTCCTTTGCCAGGGCCCATCTAAGCGACTGGCTTTGTGTCACTTAGGGCTGGCAGAGGAGGGCAGCCTGCCTGATGAACAGGGCAGAGCATCCCCGTGAGTGGACGTTCACCAAAATCACCTCTGTATCAGCAGGAGATCACTCAACATGTGCAAGCTTAGTGCAAGCTCTTAAGACAGACAGCTATTGCCCTCTTACTATCTTTATTTACATTTCAATTTTTACACATGGAAGACACCTCTGTACTCCTTCAATACTTAAGTGGTTATTCTTACTTAGAAACTCATGCTTAGGGTCCTCTGTATAGATCAGTCTGTCAGCTTTCCTAAGCAGTAGCATAAACAGCTCCCCAGTTTGTACCCACATTCAAAGTGGCTGCGAGTAGCTGCGTTCCTGCCTGGTCCCCTGACCCAGGCATGCTTCCCAGGCACAGAGGAGGCCTAATCCCTCCAGAATCCCAAACACAAATACTGCAATGGTATTTGGCAGGCCAGCACAGGAATTTGTGATATTCAGAAGCTTACTACAGTTTATTTTTCTTGATCAGAAGACTGTTTTTCCACGGGTTAAATGTGACTGATGACCCAGTTTGCCCTCTCTAGCACTGCGCAGTACAGCCTGGAAGCTGCCAGAGCGTGTCCAGCTCCCTATGCCATGATGCAGGGTTCCCGCGGGAGGCGAAGCGGCAGGACTGCCAGTGGAGCTCTGACACCTCGTGGCTGATCTCTGGCTTCCAGATCCTGGTATGTTACCTCTGTGTGGCTCTGCCATGGCAGCCTCAGTCAGCGGGGGTCCGTGCTGCAATATTTTACATAATAGATGTTTGCATGGCTGGGCTTTATATGCCTGGATTGATGAGGCCAGGTCGACTGCAGTGAGGAATTTATCTGGTTGACTCCCAAGTTGTCATTCCTAAGATTTTTTCCTAACAAGCACAGTTTCTTTGCCATGCCCCAAGTAATTCAGAATGTTTTCCAAAAATGCGAGAGTTTTGGCACCTGAAAATCCCCATGTAACCTGAATGTTGGTGGTCCCTGAAAAACACGAACAGGTTTAGCACATGCCTGGAAAAACGGTATGAAAAGCTGCTAAGTGCAAAGGCCTTCTTGAGCTGTTTGCATTGCTGTGACTTCTTCCTGTTGAATGTACTCTGCTACGTTCTAGCGTGTGGCGTGTCTTCAGAGGGGTGTTTCTGTCAGCTTGTAAAGTAATGTGGTTTGCAGATCTCTAAAGCCCCATCTGCTGTGAAAAATCACCCCAAAGCCCTGTCATCCTGGTAAAATAAATGTCATATCCATTTTACAGCGAGGTGAGTATAAGACTCGGGGTGGTGATTTGCTTATCCAAAATACTACAACATGTCAGCATCGGAGGGGGTGACAGGATAGGGAAGTTGTTGATGTGTGTCCCCTGCTCTGCGCCCTGGGACATGCTGCTTGACAGCGCAGAGGGCAGGGACAGGAGACAACTGCTCGGGTAGCAATTGTGAGAAATGTCCGGTTGGGAGAAATGAGATCTTACCTGATGATCGGAATTGCTATGAACTCCAAACTTTTCCTGCAATCGCTGAAACACCTGAAAACATCTGCGAGCATCTCGGTCTCCGCAAGAATACAGAAAGGATTTTGACGGTACAGCGTTGCGGTATTCATGCGTCTCCTGGCACGGACTGCCGCGTACGTTACTGTGCGCTCGGGAAGCTGAAGCCAGAGCCTTAATGACTACGCGAGGGGCGCAGTGAAGTCCTTTGACGAAGCCGTGTGCTGTGAGGCGGCGAGCACAAGGTGGCACAGCAGAGCAGAGTACCGGCGGCTGGCCGGGGAGGGGCAGCGCCCTGCGCCCCGGGACCCCCGGGGCGGCCATCCCTCGTGCCAAGGGCAGGTCTCTGGTACGGTGGATGACTTCTGAGTATTTCCTAGGCAGCTCAGTCACTTCATCTGCAGATTCCCTAGAATTTATGGGCGAATCTCAGCTCAGCCTATACCGGCATTATTTGATTAATCAATTCCTTCCAGCTGCTGCCCTTTTATGATGCACTTTCCATGACATCTCAGCTGTGCCTGCAAATTAAAACTGTGGGATGGTCTCAGTGATGTCCTGACTCTCAGTTCCTTCCTCCAAGCATAGCTGAAGATTTTTCTGGTTTCTGGTGTGAGTTTTTCTTTTAGAGGTTGAATTTCTAAGCCTCATTGTACGTGCTTTGAATTTTTCATGTATTTTTCTTTTTGCATCATACAGTTTTCTAGAGGTTACCTAAAGAACATTTTCTAATCTTTTGTTCGCTGCAGCGGAACGCTGGCCCTTTAAGGCCAGAAGGGATGTTTTGCAAGGTCAGTTCCTCATGTGCCTAAGGAAATCTGCTTAAAAATATTTGATGTAGCCTTGGCTAGGGAGAAGAGTGTCTTGGGAGCTGTTAGTGTCAGGGGCAAGTTAGAGTATAGGGCCACTGGTGCCTTAAGGGCCTGAGATTAAGAATCTTGTAGTAGGGCATTATAAGGTTTCTCCTTCTCTCATCTGGGGCAAAGATATGTCTGCATTAGCAGCCTCAGAACTGAGTGTGATATGATGAGTGAAGTTAACCATGTATCTGAAGAAAGATTGGGCTAATTATGGACTCCCCAAGCTAGGAGAAAAGCCTGCTGATTGCTGTTGAAGAGTAGCAGGAGGGGGAGATTCTAAATCAAGGAAGTCAGGACTGGAAGCCCGATAACAGCATCAGTTAGGAGATCAATAGAGACCCCAATCTCCCCCCCCCCCCCCCCCC